>FYBL01000005.1:623664-954869 GCA_900186055.1 Torulaspora microellipsoides | reverse complement strand
TGTTTGTGAGCAGTAACTTCTGTTTAGGAGAAAACAGATGCTCTTATCCGTCTATAAATTAGATCCTTTTCTATATTTTGTACAAAACGCTTCGCGAAGAAACAAACGCGGCTGAAACTCGAGTTTAAACTTACCTTTATTTTATTCATATTTGTTTCGCTTTTACACATGAAACAAAGCCTTGGTACTAAGCGCCTTCACTCTCTATTTAGTACATTTAGGACGCCAGAACCTACACTATGCAGAGGAAAATGTGCGTCCTCGAGTACTACCCGTCGCTGCACCGTGCCATCCGATTTTTTATGATATATTGCAGTCACATTGTAAGATCAAATAGCATTCACACATCTCCTTTCCTTTCTTCCACATCCTTACCATCACTTCTTGATAGGCGACATACATTTTTGCACGTATTTTCCTTCATTCAGTTGATTTTCCCGACTGTGAAATATGAGCACTTCTGTCATTTCCTTTGTTACCCACGTCATTTCACATGAGTAAACACACGTATAACATGACGCACACATAGTGTACTGTGCTGTCCGACAGGTAATTTTTTGATCATTTAATAAGCCGGGTAACGATCTGTTAGCTTGGACCGCATGCCCGTATATTTCTTCAGGAGTATCTACATAAATTATGAGTACTATGTTTTTCGAATCTGCATGGGACGCGTTTGAAAATAAAATCTTTTCCGAACTCTACTCGCACGTAAAAAGCGTGCATAAAGTTGGAATTGAGCCTATTGAAGTCCTACAATAACTCCTTCCACCATGACGCTAATAATTCATATCCTAAGCTCTAGAATCATAGCTATATCATGGCAAGCCAGAAACAAATCACGCCCTTGAGGAACTGATTCAACTGCGATTGACCCTAGGCGGCCGAAATGATCTCCCAGAGTGCTTACAGATTGATTCCGGCCAAAGTGACACAACAGCTGCTGAAACTATCACCTTGAAATAGATGCAAAGATGAATGCTTCGTAGCCACTTCATAATCCTCTACAAAACTGAGCAGTTTCTAGTTGCATTCATTCTCAAAAAACTTTCAAATAAAGTAGATCTACGGGGAACCTCTGAAAGCACATGAACAATATCCATCCTTTCAAACTCAAGGGGCAATCTTCATCTGAAATGAAAACAAGAGCTTTGGACCCGCTCGACGGATAGAAAGGTCGTTGCCGTTGCCATTCCCATTAGCGCATACAGAAATAACCCCGGAGAAATTGGATTTTTTTTTCCTTATTACTGACAAAACTCCTCCTATTTTCAATTGTTAAACCGGCTTGAAAATGAATCAATAAGGCTTTCCCAAAAAAAGACTTTATGCGCTAACGAGCAACTGTAGCAGAAAAAGTAGCAAAGTAGTCAAAGATTTTCGATTAAGCTCTGGTTAGCTCCTTTTAGGATACTGAGTCTATAAATATAGAAATTATTATGTGGACAGATGGCAATGGTAGGTGCTATCAATTGCAGCTTCCTTTCTATCCAATAGATTGAATGAAAAGATGTTAGGGAATGCAGGCGATATTAGATCTCTTCCAAGAAATAATGAAGAGGCACCGCCCACTGGACTTTGTCGATGTTAGCGATTTTCGTCACACCGCTGAAAATTTGTCCAAGCCATCCTTGCAGTCTTAGACACTCTTAAAAAAATTCACAAAATAGCCAGCATTACTTCCTAATATGCCAAAAATTTCATATGCATGCGTTCTCATTTAATTCACGATTACCTGAAAATTTTGAACTCTGAGTGTCGCAGTTTAAGTGATCTCATCTCATTAGATGTTCTAACCACGTCATGCATCTTTTTATTCCAATTGATCTTTCAAGGTTGACATCCATTTCGATAAGGCACTTATTGATGTGACTAAATTGGCAAAATTATCGAAAAAGTTCCTCCCTTGAGGGCATCGCTCTCCCAAGAGGGACTGTCCCTTATGCCTGTCGCACCGAAATCCAGATTATTGCAGGTTTGGAAACAATTTGATACATACTTGGAGCATCGAAATCAGTCCTTGGTCTGGTCAGAAAAGCTTGAAAACTCCTTCCAACATAAACGAGTAGCTAGCAATATAAGGAAATCATTGAATTTGATTCTGAAATTCAGAAAGTGCTCCAGTATTTTGCGGATAGCTGTTCCATTTTGATTTATTTCGAAGATTATCTTCAGCATAACGACTTTAATCTCTTTCAAAATTCTGCTTCCTTCTATTGCATAAGGAAGAAGTTCTACTGATTATTTGGCTGCTCCAGCTCAGAGAATTTGCACCGGCTTTGGAAAGTACCTCAAATTAAACGTTCATTAACGGAAGGTCGACCCTGCCGTCGGATATTAAGAGGTAGACAATCATTGAAAAGAGTCGAGCTTTATGTCAAGTCCTATCTTGGAATGCGGAGGTCAACAACATGTTGGATAGCCAAGAAAAATATGTGAGGTCGAGCCCTGACAAACTTTTAGCTGATGTGCATGAGCAACTTAATACTCACTGTTAGACAACTATGATAAGTTTGCTCATTGTGCCATATTCAATGGTTATCGAAAGGGAATGAGAGCCGTATTAAAGAGTTTATGGGATTGAATAAACGCTATAATCTCGGGTTCAAAATCAGTGGTAATAACAATGACGCAAAATTCGATGAGTACAATTTGTGTGATTATATAGATGAGTACAATTTGTGTGATTATAAAATACCAATATTTTCATCAGGTATTCGTTCTGTTCAATTCACATGTTTTGCATGTTTTATATTGTGGAAGATCAAGGATTAGCAAGCAGTTTATTAATATACATACTCCATCTACTAATAGAGAAAATTTGATAAGAAAAGTGTCAACAGAGCGTTGAAGAAACGCTTCTTCCAATCATGCTTCCTTTCTTTGAGCTACTGTAATTCCGTCAAAACGTAAATCCCATCCGAGGAAATCACAAAATGAGTCTTTCCTTGGAAAATTTACCCGGGTTAGAGAAGCAAGAATGCACAAAGAGTCTATGGCATGATTTGCGGCGCACTAGAAGGTATCCGGAAGCCTAGACTTTACTAAACAGTTATCAGTCCTTTGAGGCAAGAAAATGTTTGGAATCTATCTTTGCCGCTAATTTGGTATATCGTTCTACAATCTTCATGCGGTCTCTTATTATTTTTCCTGTTTTGGGAACACCGCGAGCTTCCTCCGCGATGCTTTTGCATTCATTAGTAAGCATGGTAGAACCACGTTGCAAGAACACGACATGAATCCAACATGCAAAAGAATTGGCCCCACGCGCCGACAGATTTCGTCGACCTTAGTAATGATGTTGGATTATTAATCATTGCTCTAATGTTAGCCGGTTTCCTCCTCGCGAGGTAGAGTGCTGTCGAGAAATCGTGGATATATAAAGAGTCCGAATATGAATCACTTGAGCAGAGTTTCGTCTTAGATTTGACCACCAAAGACAATGACTGTTGAAAAACTGTACGCTAACAACAATGCTAGAGGCATGTTGCCTCGGGCCCTCATTGAATGGCTTAAAATTGACATAGAGCCAGTGAACCCAAGTGAAAAATATGAGGAGTTCAAAAGTCACTTTCCTCTTGGAAAGAATCCTGCTTTTCTGGGGAGCGACGGATTTGAATTGACCGAGGTCATGGCAATTTTGTACTACCTAGTCAATTTGAAGGGCGACGCGGAACTTGAAAAAATACTTTACGGAGTTACACTGGAGGAACGCTCGCAGGTTATTAGGATTTTGTCTTTCACAAATCAAGAAATAACCTCAAGCACTATCGCATTGTTGACGGCTGCCAGGAGCAATGCTAGTCAACGGGAGTACGATGAAAAGCTGTCCAAGTGCCTTGCATGCTTTGCGTTTTTGGAGCAGCGCCTAGCTCAGCATGAATTTCTGGTAAAAGATCAGATCACAATCGCCGATTTATTCACAGCAACCATATGCGCAACTCTTTTCGGTTTCGCTCTCGGAAAAGATAAGTTTGCTAGCTTTACTAGACTTCAAAAGTGGCTCCCTAAAGTTTTGCAACACCCAATGCTCGAGGGCAAGGTAGACACTGGCGCTTTCCTGGACAAAACCATTTCTCTTCTTTCAGAAAACTAGATTGGCACCTCAGTCTTTTGCTAAGGCTAGCGGCCTGGGTAGTTATTTGCGATATAAATCTAAGCTGTTCTGCTATGAATGTTTTTTAAGAGATTCATCATTATCCCTTGGTACTTCAACTTCCTCTGAAGATTTGCCAATTATTTAGATTAGAAAAGGAAAATAAACTCATAAATTTGGAGGTGAAATCTTCGAGAGAGCGACCAGAGAGTTGTAGATAAGTAAATCTTCGAACATGACAAACAAGTAGTGTCTCAACTCACTTATGTAATTTGAAGCGTGGTATTCGAACTTAAAGCTCACACGCAACATTCAGACTCAAAATAAATACAGTCTTAACACGCTAATTGATCGCTCTTTCCAGGTGCCATACTATTTCCTGGTACAAGTAAGATTTCTACCACAGAATACTAGCTACCGCCAACCTTTTAAAATATTTGCAAGACAAGCATTTCATACTAACCAAAGAGCGTAAATAGCATTCGTTGAAGGATAAAAGAAAAATCATGGCGTTACCCGACGCGTTACCTATCAATTACTTTAAGAAGCTAACGCTCAAGTACCTTTATTTTATAAAGTGGAGTGGAAAGAATTTTAATAATACAATAAAAAAAAAAAAACAGAATTGGTGCAAATCAAATCTATGAGAAGAGCAGTTTTAAATGGTTAGCCGAGGATCTGGGGACTTAATGTAGGAATGGAAATACATACTGAAGAAATACCACATTACTATTTCTCCAATATAATTGCTTGCTGTACGCCAAATATTCCGAGAAAATGTAAATCACTAAAAACTTCTAAAGGCAATATTCATTCAAAGTTTCTTTTGTATCATGTAAATATCATGATATTGTTGACAACGTGTAGTCGATTGTGTAAACGTGATTCATGGGTGCATGAAATATCAAGTAAAATAGGAAATAAGTGGTTTTATGGATGCAAATTTCGCCTACATGCATTTTGTTTCTCCAATATGAAGAAATGATTGAATGATATGAAACTCAACCTTAATTATTCAAAGCAGCTGCTCTTTTTTTATTTAATATTCAGTCATTCCCACTCTATCTTAAGCTAATCACTTATGGAACCAAATATTTTTCAATCACCGCTATGTGGAAACAGCCCCGCATGGCGAGTATACTTCAGCATTTATGATGGCGTAGACGAAATAAGCAACCACTATCTTGAAATCTGCAGGTAATTATGGATTTTGGATATTTTATCTGGAAGTATTTGTAGAAACAGTAGAACAAATATTATCAAAATCTAGCTATGAACCTCACAGTGTGACCTATAAGCAATGAAAATACATGGAGGATCAATAAATCGAACTGCCAAACAATTTTTATATCGAAGGATGATATTGAAATAACAATTATTATTGAAAATTGTATAGTTTATACAAATTTTTTCTAATTATAACGAACTATAATAAAATTAAATAGAACACAAAGGAATGAGTCAATCCTTGTCGCAGACCTTGGTTAATCCATTGTGCTTTTGGTATTATGGAAAAAGGCCAGTCCTTGTGCACTCGATCCCGCCCATGAAGAAATGTCAAAAGACTGGATTATCGATTTGTTTTGTCCTTCGGCCAAAGACAAAACGGCCACTTCAGCTCCGGTGTTCATAATTGAGCCTGGGGAGAGAGCATAAACAAATTCCCCTGCTGCTAGCAAGTCAATATATCCAGAGGCATCGTTGGAAGAGGTCGTATTCAGCGTCGATAAAATTGACCCGTCAACCAAGCTCAACTCGACAATATGATTGACAAGTGGATCTGTCACAAAGGCAGAATTGGAGTATTGTGAAATTGCTGCCCAGCATGTCGCCATTTGATCAGAGATAACCTGCTTGTGCAATAGTTTGGCAGTTTCCATTTTCTCATCAACAGAGAATATTGCTGCCCCATAACCAGGATCTGCCGAGACATATTTGCTGGAGGAAGGTATTTGCTGGAATCCGAACAAAGCAACGGTACCATTCAAAACATTTTGAACTCCTGAGGCTGAGACACGCGACTCCCCAGTGAGGCATGATCCGCTTACGGTAAAAGTACTGACAAAACCAGTTTTGTTTTCTGAAGGGTTACCTTTCACGGTCGTAATCAAAAGCGACTCATCGTCTGAGAACTTGATCTGAGATACAGTGTTGAGAGGTCCGACCGGTGGATTCGATTGGTTTAGGTAGAAAGGTCTCAAAAAGTCCATCTTCCCAATTCCCACATTAGGAGCATAAGGAGCACATGCAACACCAGATCTCACTCCGCTTGTACCGACACATAATAAGCCATTCAGTGCTGAAGCTGACACAGTAACTGGGAAATCACCAGGGACAATTGCAGGTTCTCCTACAAGCGTAATGTTTGTGGGATCGTTTTCATTTATGCTGAACATTGAGACGGAATTGTCACCCGCATTTACCACGAATAGTGTATTTCCTACCACAGCCACAGAGCCTTGGCTACTTAGTCCATCTGGGGCAGCAGTCAAGTTTGTGGCCGCAGATATCATGCTGGCACCAGTCCCATTTGTGTATGTTAACTGACCATCAGAGACAGTACCATTCCTATGTATAGCCAACGATATTATCGCATTCGCATTCTCGTTAGTTTGAAAGTAAATAGCTCTGGCAGTCTCGACCCAACCATTCTGGGATGAAGAAGCAAGCGTTGGAAAAGCTCTGACAATATGCAGAGTGCTTAGTAGTGCCAAGAAAACTGCACTCAAGTTTTTTAGTCCTGAAATCATAATTGTAATAATCAGTTCTTATTGCACTGGGCTTCTTGAGAAAACAACTTCGCAACCCAAAATGAGCGGGATAACGCTTACGCTTTATACAATTTTCAGGCGTTTCGCAAGTAGTGGGCAGCTTAAATGATATCTGTTTTGCATTGGCAGATCTGGCTTCGATTATTTGCTGCTTCAAGGCTCCCTCATAATGCTCAACCTCCGTTGTCGTCATAGATAGATACACGACATATTAGTAGTAGTATGTGCAAGTTTGATTAATCTTCTTGACTTAGACGATGACAAATATATTTGGCAATTCTAGCCGGAGGAGTTATATCTGCTCAAGCGAAATGATGAGTAATCACTTTTTTTTATTTATGTTCTCGGAGCGCTGCAGAATGACGCCATTAAACGCTGCCTACGAAGAAATTAACTTTTTTTGCGTGAAGAATTGTATCCAAGGGCCTGCGACGACATCAGGAACAGCTTGAAGGCAAATCTTTTCTGAAACAGCTCTCGGATCCGCGTAGTTTCTTGCAAATTGCTCAAATAAACTATTCTGTGTCTAAATGCAGTTATCAGCTAGAAGCTTGGCAAAAATAGTCATGGATTTGTTGTTGCAGAGTAGGGCGGGAGCTGCAGTGTTCTTACCCTACTTTTGATCCTTGAAAGTTTGCGATAGTGCAACTAATCTGTTTATGGCAACTTCGACATTTGAGGTCATACTTATTTAGTAAATACTACTATACAGGCAACCTTGGTTAACTACTGACCTTTTCGATGACCTTGACAGGGGAATAACTCATTTTACAAATCCAAAGACTCGAAAATAGTCGTAAGATTTATTTCATATCTGGTAACATCTGATGAAATGATTGATTATAGACTCAAAATATACTGTTTTAAAGTGTTTATTTAATAAGATAAGCACGTGCAGGCGATGTGTAGATGGCAGCCTTTAAGATAAGCTTGAGCCATGAGTACCAGTACATTTGGGGAATTCAGGCTCCAACCAACCCTGAAAAGTTGTTACTGGGTTCTCTAACTCATACATATCAATTTTAAGAGGTCTACAACACTGAAGCATTCCTTTTTATCAACTCTGTCTTTCTCCTCCCCCCAATCTCACTGAGACAAATCGCCACCCGGACAAGCTGATAGCGCCACAAGCAAATCTTGTTCAGCAAAACATTAGAAATGATCATCTCTTCCTGCAGGACAATGCTTTGTAATGTATCGATCATACCCATCGAGACCCGTGACTTGAAATACATTCAGCATGTCATGGACGTCAAACTCTGTCCGCCCATAGGGTTGCACAGCGGGCGTCAAATTGGAGTGACAGTGAAAATCGTTATTTTGCCCGCTGATTGAATTATCGACGTAAGGGTCGCATCTGGTTCCCATCGTATCATGTACTCTTCCACCTCACTCGTCATTTCTGGCCTCTAGTGTATCCCCAATAGTAGTTACCAGCAGATTAGACCATAATGTGTCAAAAGTGGACACATGCTGTCGGGATAAGTAAAGCGATTGAATTTTATACCGGACTTGAATTCTAGCCAATAACAAGATAACGACAAGAATATTTTTTGCAGCCACATGTTATAATAGTAAGATTGTAATGAAGGGGATAACGGATATACAACAACGTGGCATTGTTGAGGCGCAGGAGAATGATTACTAATACGGAGAGACCCTCAGATAATAAAGTAGAGATCAAAATGATAGAGTGTGATTGAGGCGGTGTGCGGCATCAGATCGCGAGACAACTCGACATGTTATGATTAGTATAAACACGACACAAAAAATATATGTTTGGAATATTTTATTTCATTCTAGTTTAATGAGGACTAATTCATATAACTAAGTATATTAATTAGAACAATTGTTTTCCTTTTTACCTAGTTCACGTTTTGGCTACATCTTATATGTCCATTATTTCTTGCCTATAAGTTTGGCGGAGATTTCTTATTTCATGTCAACGCGCTCCTCCGGTTTCGTTTATCTTCAGATAAGGATCTCTACTTTGGACAAAAATGACCGTGAGAACGACTTACTCTACCTGGATGTTGGCTAGTTGCTAACAGTACGTAGAAGTCAGATTGTGACAGCCAGTCTCTTTTGGTGGCTTTTAAGCTAACCAAAAGACAATTAATGGTTATTCACTAACGCATGACTGAGATATCTTGCCATATTACATAGTTAGACGATATGTTCAGAGGTGCTACATCAACGGTTCACGGTTTTATTTAATGAATAATTTTTATCAGAATATTTTTGAGTAACGAGATATTTTTTGCAATTTATAGAATTATTCGCATTGATAATCAAGAAATGATTTATCAAGAACTACCTATTCGGACCTTCCAACTAATTCCTGCATCAACTGCAATTCTTACTACTATCGTTTAATTGATTACTTATCAAACGTTTTGTTTGATAACCAACCATATTGTCAAATATTCCATTCCAATAAAATTTCTCATTTTCTGTTAAACTCATTGCACCTCGTTGGGAATTCAATTTTCTTTTGACATTATTCGTGTGCAGATCTCCTCTTCCTAAGAATTACTGTCTTAATGTACTGTATTCGACGCTTGACTACTTTCGCCCTCTTTCTAACAGTTTACCAAATTACAAGAGTTTATATGTGTGCTGTAATATAAGTGTATGCATTTTATTAACAAAGTTTTGAAGGCATATTTTGACAAGCACTCTTGTTACCTCCTTTTCAAATGGTAGATATATCTGTTTCTTTTTAAGTTAAATTTCAGCATCAAATAAAAATTTCACAAAATAAACTAAATTGATACTTCATGATCTTTGCCTCGATTCTCTTCTCGGAGGGGAAATAGAAGGTCATGGTATCGAATAAATCAGCACCCGAATCTACCATACAATTGAACTTTGTTGATTTTTTTGGATGAAAGTTTCCCCTACCACTTTCAGAAAAACTGAAGGGCCATATTTTTTTTTTAAAGATTATATGCATATATATTCAAGCCCTGTTAGTGGCCTATGCACAGTGCATATATACTTATCGAATACTTACTCAACTTTCAGCACTTATGTATTTTCTGCAGTGCAGTCATGACTATGTAGGACGATTGTTCGCAAAACTTCCATCAACCTATCATAAACACGACTTAAACAGGTTCAAAGAGAACTCTACCGCTGAATCTAATGAGAAGATTAAAGTGTCGTGAAAAGACAAAGAATCAACCAGCCAGGTAGTGATGCATTTAATTCACCCTTTTGATGTATGGATTTCTAGAACGAATTCTCGACCCAAATATGTAGAAAATATAAGGGAGAGGGATCATTCCAAGAGCAATAAATCCAACTGTCGAGGCACCCCAATGAATTCCAAGATTCTTAAAAAGAGCATTCCCGAACAGAGGAAAAACCCCACCCAAAATCGACCTTAAAAATGTATTGGCGGCAATGGCGGATGCTGCATACTTGGTGAATGAATCGACCAAATAGTTGAGACATCCCTGAAAAATGACAAAAAACCCGAAAGCCATGCACGAGAGACCGATGCATGGTACAATCCAATGGATAGTAGACCGTGAAGTCCATGCAAATATAAACATCCCAGCAGGCATTAACCAGCCGAATATCATCATAGGGGGAAACCTTTCTTCTGGGATGGGAACACCGTTGTGTTTCACAAGCAATTTTCTGTACCTTAAACCGCCCCAAACATTAGCAACACCACCAAGGAGAAGACCAACTAGCACAGAGAGAATGGGAAGATTGCTAACAGTATCTTTCCAACCTCTTGTTAACTGGAAGGTCAAAGGCAAAGAAGTTACGATCAGGTATAGAATTCCAAACACATAACTTGCAAACAGCGCTAGGGCAAACACAATCGGAGTAGCAAGCATGGCAAACGGCCTGACAAGATGGACACTGAAATACTCCTTAAAATCCAAGTCCCATTCTTCGTGTTTAGCATGATATGCCCAGTTTCCAGATTGCTTACGAATTTGTTTAGCCCGACGTGTCAGTATAACTCCGGCGAATGATTCAGAGACCGTGCAAGCGGCAACTATCAGAAGAACACCCTGTACTATGCAAATAAACCATAATGCCCAGCGCCATTCCTCAGAGCCGACTTGAAATGTTAGCAAAGAGGAGATAACTGGTCCTATAGTAACACCGCACACAACGAACAGAGCATAAAACACCATAGCGATAGCCCGAACATTAATTGGCCAAATGTCTGCGAGCACCCCGCCGGATGACACAACTGGACTCCCTCCAAAGAATCCTGCAAGAAATCTTGTAACGAGAAAGCTCGAAAAGTCTTCACAAGCTGCTGTTCCCAATGTGAACGCCATTGATATGAACAGCGGAATGAACACGCCTATCTTTCTTCCATACATCTCTGAGAGAGGTGCAAAGAACATCGGCCCGAATGCAACGCCAAGGATGTAGAGCGTCGTGCCCAACAAGGCTTTCTCTGTACTCACATGGAAGTAATTCGCCAAATGCGGAACTGAAGGTGCAGTGGTTGTGGAATTGAACTGAGCGGCAAAAGTAGCCAAACCGTAGATCATTGTGTGATACAATTTTTTGGAGAATATCCAGTTGAGGGGCTTCTGCGGATCATTATCCTCGAAAGCAACTACATATTTACTTTCCGTTTGGTCCTCCGACATTTTGACAGTCCCCATACCTGCGCCCGAATCCGAAGCGCTCTCATTCTTGTCTATACAAGCTTCTATGTCCTTTTCAGGAGGCATCATGTCATTACCAGTCATAGATGGAATGGTGCTGCTGTGATGGTCTCCAAGAGACATCATTAGCAAATCATGCAGTGCGTGTGAAAGTGTGTGATTTACTAATCAGTAATTTCACGGTCTGTAAAATCCATTAGCTTATTTATACCTCTTGTTTCCTGTGAAGGAAGCTTTATATGAATGAGGTCTGTATCCTTTAAATTACTCAGCACCGAAATTAACCGACTTCATATCTCCGTTTGCCTTTTGTGCCAGCCGTTACAGAAAAATTTTATCACGAGACCTAACTGCACCTTGTTCGACGCCACCGCCGTAGAAAGACGTAGCGCACGCCAAAGCAGCCGCGGATTTAACAGAGGCAGGAAACCTTGAAAGTTTTTATCTTGAGAGTTACGCCCGCCGCTTTCTTTCAGATATGTCTTGGCAAAACGCTTGCCTGCATAATAGTAGAAGTGGATATAACCACTAAAATCCACCATGGATACGATAATATGGGAAAAAGGAACCATGCGGCATTGATGGAGGCTCTCAATGCTGCCACAGACTCTTAAACAACCTTAAGGGTGAGGCAGTCGAGACTCAAGAATGGAAGGCTCCGGTGAGCGGTCTAACTGGGTAAAGTTCTAAGCAAGAAGCTTGATTTAACTCATCAAATTATTACCCAAGGACATCATATCGCGCTAATAGTTGCACTTATTGCACACTCGCAAGAGGAGATGGCTCTAAACGTCAAAGCCGTGTTTGGACAATCAACATTCATTTTTTGTAGCTCAAGCTCGGTGTGTTGCTGGATCAAGGAATAATTTTAATCCGAGTGCGTTGGTAATTGCAATGCCGTACCTGCGTTTTTTCCGCAGCTCTAGAGTATAATTTGGCTTACCAAAAAAAAAAACATTTTATAGGCGAAGTGGTGTAATATAACCATGAGTTTTCTCCTGCTTGAATGGCATGTTGGACTCTAAATGGATGCATCAATATGCCTAATATCTCCTTTCAGCTACATCATCCGTTGGTTAAGCCGTAAACCATATGGCACTTGCAGTCCGGTCTCTACGCGCTAGTCCTCATCTTATTGCCATCCCCAAGTGCTTTATAAAAAATCCCATTATTCTACTAAATTAATTCTCCCCTTCAGGAACAAAACGCGGTTATTCTCGGGCCAATACCGTGGCTTTTTCTTAAATGACATGCAATATTGAGCGCCTAAATCAGATGAGAGATATTTGGTTTTAAGTCGGTCCCGAGGATTGCCAAGCAGACATTGCATAATAGGTTCAAATCTTTATAAGATAAGTGAGGTGGTAAGCTAGTCAAATTGCAGATCAGAGCCTTGGCTTGAGACATCTCAAATTTCAATTTTGCTGCGACTTTGTCACTTCGCAATTCATATGAAGAATTTCAACCCGGGACTAATAATGATCGAAGGCGACAAGAAAAAACAGCACGAAATAATTGAGAGACTTTTCTGTCAGGGATAGTAACTGCAGAGCTAATATGTGTGCTCTGAAATTTCCAAATGCATTAACCACGCCATTAACAGTTTAGTTGAAAATCGACCCTTCATGTTTCTATCATGAAGAACATCTTTTCCAGATAGGTGATTCAACACCTTTACTTTCAAAAGAAATGCTGACAAAATAAACCTATGATTTGTTTTCAGATTTCAAAATATGCAGGAATACTATGGCATTCAAAGTGTTGAAAGGTGAATTGGTAAATACTGCCGTCAGTCCTTGGAACAATTTCAGAAGAGTTTTTACCAAAATCTCCTGATGTTGGGTTATTCCTTCTTATAATTGCATCTCTGGTTATCTCTTCGTTGAATAGCGCAATATACACTGCAATTAACTCTGAAAGAACGAACAATAACAAAAATTAGCTTATTGGTGCCATTTGTGGAAGAAAGACAGAATAATCCTATGAGACGTCAGAAAAGCTGTTTGTTTAAGTGGTAATCTTCCTCGTAAAAATATGGCTTGGGATTTTGAAACAAGCATTTACGACAATTGACAACAATACTGATTTCATATACAAATCAATAAGACGCTAAAAAAATTTTTTTTTCGATTAATTTCAATGAAACAGGAATTAATCGTTGGCCCAATTAATAATGGTGTAATCCAAAATAGCCACAAATATCTCGATCACAAATTTTGTGTTTTCTATTTTTATATATGTATGTTTCACCATTTATTGAAACAATTTATAGTTTTGTTTTTCTCTCATCATTTTTTACCAAAAAATTTTTATATTCATAAATTGTGGTATATCTTCTAAACAACTTCTAAAATAGTGTATTTCATTCATCTGGGTCTTGAAATAAGAATCAGAGGCACGCTTCGAGGAACTGAACGCCTATGACCTTCCGACTTCAGGATTTTCTGGTGAAATGCACAGTGAGACAGCCATTCAATGGGTAGCCACCCATAGAGATGGTGCCCAACGAGAATACGACATATGGGTAGCTGCTGAGCTTATGCAAACGGTGTTAATGGGTATAGTAACATATTCGCTTAGCAATTTTATCGCTACTAAAAGCATATAAAAGCTACGTGATTTTGAGCTTATTATTTCTTTTCCCACTTTCTCAATAACACGATAAGGAGCAAGTGCTAAACATGAGTAAACCGTCAACAAGCACAACCTATTTTATTACAGGAGGTAACCGTG
The DNA here is from genome assembly GCA_900186055.1 of Torulaspora microellipsoides. Taxonomy (NCBI): domain Eukaryota; kingdom Fungi; phylum Ascomycota; class Saccharomycetes; order Saccharomycetales; family Saccharomycetaceae; genus Torulaspora; species Torulaspora microellipsoides. Next base: position 940,620 of record FYBL01000005.1, on the reverse strand, counting down.
GAATCGGTTTTAATCTTGCAAGAGATCTAAGCATCTCTTCAGATAACATCGTTCTTGCCTCCATTCGTGGCTCTCCAAGACTAACGAAAAATGAACAGCTTCAGTCTTTGTCCAAGAAAGAGAGAATGTTTCACGTAGTGGAGCTTGAAATAACGGAAGAAGACAGTATTAACAAGCTTCCAGAGGAGATTAAAAAAATTCCTGGATTTGGGGGTATTGTTGTTGTCATCTTAAACTCAGGAGTTGCTGATTCTTATTTCAAAGCCTTGGATACTCCACAGAAGGTTTGGTTGGATCATTACTCTGTGAACACATTGGGTCCGACTTTAGTTTTGCAAAAGATTTATCCCATACTCCTGTGAAAAAAACTGGCAAGATCTTTTTCATTTCGAGCGTACGTGGATCAATAAATGGCTTCTTTCCAGCTTCTCTGTCTGCTTATGGACAATCAAGGGCCGCCTTGAACTACTCAATGAAAGAGCTCAGCTTTGAATTGAAAGAGGAGGGATTTACGGTTGTAGCTTTCCATGCAGGTGTGGTGCTCAGCGATATGAATACATATGCAGCCTTTAAATTCAGGAAAATAAAATTGACATTTGTGGAATGGAGGCGGTAACTCCGGAGGTGAGCGCATCAAAGCTGATTGGAGTTTTCGACAAAGTAGTGCCTGAAGATACCGGAAAATTCTATAGTTATGACGGTAGCGAAGTGTCCTTTTGAGCACCCCATACCGCTTTGAGATATTCTGTTTGCTTATTCAGTATTTATATCAGGGTAGTTTTTTAATACGTAATACCCTAAATAATGGGTGATCCATTACAATTATTAAGGTTCTAGGAACAATGTAAATCTTTGACTCTCTCCATTTTAATACTGTCACTCTATAGTACAACTCCCACCATTCAACGGTGAGATCAGGTTCTGCTATATCTTTGCATATAGTATTTTGGGAAATTTTATCTGTCTTGGGAATATTTCATCTATATGTGTTTGAAAAATTGTTGCCTAGATATGAAGCGAGAAATGGCAGAAATATTGCATTACTAACTATCCGACTTGGGCCGGAATGACCACTGTCTGAGGTATCTCCACAGCGACAACCAAAGCTAATGGTGTCATCACCGAAACAATTGTGTATTGTCCCCTATCAGCAAAGACTGCGCCAACAGTAATATTCTCTCCTTAGTTTGTTATCTTTAAGGGTGGTGCGATCATAGTACATTACATATTGGCAAACTTCGTTATTTTTGGCGGAGCCGATGGTCTGGTTCGTGTGATTGTTACTCTACTAGCTTCACGAGGTCCCAGTGTTACTGATGTCTGACAAGCCATCGGAGATAGCCAAAAAGGTCTTTGCTGTCATTAAGACATGCCTGAGTATCATCAAACAGCTACCGGTCTTTCAATGCAATTTGAAAATGAACTAATCATCACCAGCTTCCGATTGCTTCACAGATTGAAAAGAAAATGGTCGCGAGGTCAAAAAACTGCCTCAATAGAAATCAAACGATCGTGAGAAAAATTATTTCATGGAAGACTAAAATTCTGCATTACAAGTTAAGAGTATTCGAGAAATCAAACAGTGACACCGTCATAATATTTATATAATGGATAAAGTTTTTACTTACACCTCAAGTAAAGATAAGCTTTTTATAAAAATTAAAGCGCCAAAGCAACAACTGCTTTTATAAAGGCGTACTTACGTTCTGTCTCAGTCAAAGCTGAGTTTGAAGGACGCGGCCGAAAGGCGTGGAAGTTCCTTTGTGACGGCAGGGTCTTGTCCAATCATATCGTTGGGAAACCCTATATCAAATGAAGTAACATTCTCGAGAAATTCTATCTGCTTAGGGGTCAACTCGATAGATAGTGCTTCTATGTTCTGCTTGAGATGCTCTACTTTTCTGCCTCCCATTAATGGAAAAACACGCTCCGCTTTGGATCGAACGTAAGCCAGAGCAATTGCTGTTATTGAATCTGTTCCATGCTCTTTTGCAACCTTTTCCAAGGCTTCGCTTATGTTGACCTCGTCTTCTGTTTGTTCAGGTGGACCAAAGGCAGAACGTATATGCTCTCCATGCTCTTTGCGCTCTTCAATCGCCTTCTTTGTCTGAAACCTACCCCCGCCAAGCGCACCCCATGGCACTAACGCCATACCAAAGTGCCTTGCCATCGGGATAATTTCACGCTCGAAGTCTCTGAAAAGGACATTCCATTTTCCTTGGTAAACACTAAAAGGTGTTTTTCCGTTGGAGACAGCATAGTAGTTCGCTGCAGACACTACCCAAGCGGGTGTATCAGAGGCTCCCAGATACAATACTTTTCCCTGTTGAACGAGAATGTGTAAGCTATCCATCATTTCCTCTATTGAAGTCATATGGTCCCACCAATGGACGTAGAGAATATCAATCCATTCAGTCTTTAGTTTTCGCATCGAGTCACGAACACTCACATACATACTCCTTCTATTGTTACCACAGAAATTAGCGCTCCTGCCTTTACCAACTTCGGTGCTTTTGTAGTCAGAAGTGTATTTAGTGGCTATAATCATTTGGTCACGCAATTGTCTCGATTCCATCCACTCCCCAAGCCAGGTTTCTGACTCACCACACTGATAATTGTTTGCAGTATCGATGAAGTTGCCGCCTGATTCATAGTAAGCATCAAGTAGTTCAAAACTTCTCTCTTTGTTCATAGATCCCAACAATTCTGACCATGCCTCCCCTATTGACATCGCTCCAAAGACAATGGGGGAAACCTTTATACCAGCTGTCTTGGACAGCACTTTGAGGCGTCCTAACTCCGTAGGAGGTTCCGGCGCTGCAGTGAACATTTCAGACATATCGACCAAGTATTTATTTCCACGTGTATGTTTCGTACTGCTGGAGTACTAGAGTGAAAATCATTACAGAAAGAATATGGTTTTTATACGTCTTTTTTTCTTTGGAACTTGTGTTTGGCCGGGCTTACGAGGTACCCTATTATCTTTGGAGAGAAGTAAGCTTAGCTTATGTTGTGCCCCCCCTTTCAAAATATTTGTCAGCAAACGGCCGTAATATGCATTTTGGGTCTTAAATGCGTAACAAAGCCTCCATTGAGGTTATACGAAAGTTAATATATAACCTCTCCCATGTTATTCGTATGTACCAATCTGCCAGCACTCGCAACTCCATTTTACAACCGTGCTTTTCAGTCACGTGATCATGAAGTTCATTTTGCTCTGAATTCCACGCGCTGACATTTGGCTATTCCCGTGGAGATGACGGGCCACGAAAGCATTGCGCTTCTCGAGAATTCAAAGGAGAAACCTGCTGTATATGAAGCCTATTTTTACTGTGTGCGATACTAATGGATGGAAACCATTGCTATTTTGATTTCGTTTCCTCACTTGCTGCGTTAGAATTATTCAGCTTCAAAACGTCGGAAGCTTCTAGACTTGGAATCATTCACTTAATTTCCTGCTCCACGCGCACTCAAAAATGACAAGGGCAAGATTAGGGTGCGTCTCTACATGAATGTGACAAAGCGAGAACCCCCTAATGCCATCGATGATATATAAAGAAATTTTTCTCATAAGCAGGCTGGCATAGAAGAAAGCTACAACTGTCCTAGAATTTAATTGTGTTGAAGACGCTTTTATCATCAATTTCGAAGATCGACTATAACCCAGATTGAAAAATATGACGAAGGCTTTAATTGCTATAACAAGTTACAATGAGCCTTTTTATGAGGATGGAGCAAAGACGGGTGTATTTGTAGTAGAAGCGCTTCACCCATATGAGGTGTTCATTAAGCATGGAGTTGAAGTGGACTTTGTGTCTGAGACAGGAAGTTTCGGTTGGGATGAACATTCGTTGGTCCCTGACTTTCTCAACGGTAAAGATAAGGAGATATTTGAGGACCAAAATTCTGGCTTTATCAAGGGCATGAAACAGGCGAAGAAGTCAAGCGAGGTTAATTTCAAAGATTACGATATTTTCTTCGGTTCCGCAGGCCATGGTGCTGCTTATGATTATCCTCGCTCTCCTGGTTTACAGAAAGCTGTCACAGAGATTCATGCTAACGGGGGCGTCATAGGTGCCGTTTGCCATGCGCCAGTCATCTTTGATGGATTAAAAGATCGCAATGGTGAGCTTTTCATCAAGAACAAAAAGTTGACCGGCTTCACTGATGAAGGAGAGGCGATTTTAAAGGTCGACAAGATCATGAAAGAAAAGGGAATGCACACAGTCAAAGAGGTTGCCGAAACCAACGGTGCTACTTACGTGCAGCCCCCAGACCCTTGGGGATCATTTGTAGTTGTTGACGGTAAGCTTGTCACGGGTGTCAATCCAGCATCTGCCGTTGAGACTGCAACGAAAACTCTAGAGGTTTTGAAGAACTGATTTCATTTTTGTGCATCCCTCGTATTTTGGAAATACTGCAATTTGTCATGCAACTATGGATGCTAGTACAACATCAATGTACGGTGTCTATATGCCATACTTGCATAAAATTTGAAGCAAATAAGGTATTTAAGAATATATATGCACAAATATACACAAATATGCTACGAATTTTTCACGTATGCTTAATTTTGCCTTTTACCTTTTCACACGTCCATAGCTGAATTGCATAAGATATCTCTCTGTTCCAGTAAAAATTCCTCGAACTCTTCGTTTCATGTCCTTTGTTGGGACGACATCATCACTAGTAGTATGTCTGATTTTTATCAAGTCCTTTCCCTTTTAGGAAAGTATTACTTAGCACATTGCATACTTTTCATAGATTTCACTTTTTTTCTACCCTCTCCGTTTAGTGGCACTAGTCAACTGAAGTTTTCAAATACCTCAGCTGTTACTATCATCTGAAAGCGATGAGAATTTACTGGGTGTCGACAGATATCTATCATCTAACAGATTCTCAAAGAAAAAAGCCTTGTAAGTTCTCCCTGAGGAGGCGTTCCGTGCTAGTTGGCTCAAACGCGGGTAAATGCTTTCTTCAGGTTCGAACTTCTTAAAGCATACACTTGCAAATCAAAATAAAATAAAATAAAACTATATGAAAATGAAACCCCCACCTAGTGGATCTGAAGCTTCAGCTACACAATCCGTTTCCATATTTTATCTGTCTGTATAAATTTACATAACAACCTAGATATTGCTTGAGATTGAGATTGTGTGTTTGAAAGTTATATGCTCTACAGCCATATAAGTAATTAAATATTATGCGAAGTGTAATGTTTTGATTACCATTCGCAGTGCATTAAAGCCAAGCCCAGGAAAAAGCACTTCGTCCCGCATAGTGCTTCTTTTGAAGTAGTGTAGATTGCGAGTAACTAGTAACCCGAATGCGTTATCAATGATTAGTTTCCATTAATGGTCGAACTCCGGAAACAGCTACCTCGTTTTCTTAGACACCAAATATCTTGATTGTGAACAAAATTTGAACTATAAGACATCTCTTAAATCAACAGATTGATTGTACCATCTCTTTGTCCAAAGCCTTATACGTTTTCCATAAAGAAACATTGGAACTGCTAATATTGTAATTCCAAAGTTAATTACAGCTAACGCAATATAAGTATTTTCGGTTCCAGATGCGGCCAACCAGTCAGAGCAAACGAACGTAAAGATACATGATATGCTATTATTTATAATAGCTGTACAAACCATCCCTTCTAATACCATCTCCGGATAACAATCCATCAGGTACGCCATAGCAATGTCCCCTGAACAGCCCCAACTGAAGCCAATAAATCCCAACCCAACGTAGATTAGCTGCCACGGTAGAGCGCGTTCTGAGCCAATACCAAACATCAGCAGGCCAGCGGGACCAATGACAGCTGAGGCAAGCGAGAAATACAACCTATATTCGGCTTCTAATATTCCACCATTTCTTCGAGCCATCCATAGAACAAAATAGTCACTAATAATACCTGCGTATACGCAACCAATGACTGCACCTATTAAAGTAGGCACATTCATAATCGCAACTCCATAGTCACTATAATTCCAGGGAGGATCGTAGTAGTAAGTTTCCTCGGTGGTCAGATAAAACGAAAGAAAAACATCTTGGATACCCCAAAACATACCCGAAAGCCAGACTGGAGGGAATAGGAACATCCTCAGATTAAAGCAGAGATATTTAAAGTATTGCTTGAATCCCCAACCTTTGAGGTTGGTTGCTTTTGTAATAATGGCGATCCTTTTATGGTAGGGTTTCAAGCTTTCCTTCATACCATCTATTAAATCACCATGTCCTTCGTTTATATTCCCTACATCATCTTGACTTACGTTCTTCGCTGTAGTACTAGCCAAATCCAAATTTTTCACCTTTTCATTTCCGTTATATAACAATTTCATATCCGATGTGCTGACCTCATCACATTGGTGATTTGTTTCATTTAAAGGAGTCATATATTTATTTCTATCGAAGTAAGTCTCTTCACAACCAAGTATAAGTGCTATCAATAATCCTCCGGATATGATGGTTGCAACCCAACCTACCCAGCGAAAAGAGGTCAGTGACGCAATATAACCAGCAATTAAAGGGCCTAAAAAAGTTCCTATGCTGGTGCATAGAATATAAACCGTTAAAACAGATCCCAGTTGATGCTGAAAATAAATGTCACTCAAAGACAGTTGAACTTGTGCTTCCGCACAAGATTCGCTTATGCCCACAAAGAGCTGTGACCAAATTGTATCGGAGGTTCTTTTCGCTAGAGCAAACCACAAGGCACCGAACAAACCAAGTGTGGTACAAATCAAATAGGTGATTTTTCTACCATATAATGAGGAGAGGGGGGCAAGAAATAATGTTGCCCACCCAATGCCTAGAAATAAAACGCCTGCTCCAGTATTCATAGCATCGTAGGAGATTCCGTAGTATTCGTTTAAAGAGTCCTGGGCAGCACCCGCATCATTACTAGTAGCTGCAGTGAAGGCAGTAACAAATGACATTAAACCAAAATGCATAAATTTTCTCCATTTTGACCAGTTCAATGGGTCATTCGGTGAATCAGAAGGTTGAGGTATGAGGACAACACCGTTCTTATCTGTTTTTAGCTTTCCTGACGAATACTTACTATCATTTTCTGACTCACCAAAAGAATAGATATCAAAAGTACCTGGAGTGAATTCGGGATGGTGTCTGTCAGTGTATTTTTCCATAGATAACCATAACTATGATATCGTTGTCTACAAATTGATGAATGTTCAGGAGCGACACTAAGCTATTCATGTTTGCAAAATTTTCACTTTCTCTATATTTTTTTCCGAAGATTGAGATATTCGGTATAGGAAGAATTAGGAAAGAAATTCGCCGAGGATTGAGATCGGACATAGCATTAAGCCAGCCTAAGTAATTGGAATTGGAAAAGCCAATGAGATAGATCAAGTCTCGTGTGCGCAGTTGTTGAAGATGTAATCCATTTATTATTACAGTCTTCTTGTGCTTGCTACTATATTTTCCCGTTTCATATGCTTTAGGTTTGAACTTATCCGATTCCTCAAATGTTGATTCACTTTACATCTTTTCTCCATCAAGAACGTTTTGGAATGGATGGAAAGCTTGATGCAGATGAAATTGTATTAAAACATACATAAAAACTGGAAGTAAGTTTAGTATATACGTGATATAAATGAAAAGTGGGGCAATCAGCAACGAGTCGTCAGGAGCATCATAATATTTTATTGCACAAATTCCCCATAATCTTGTAGTAGAATTCCAATATCCTAACCAGATATTGTCTGCATTGAGAAATTTGGTACTACTAAGTTACTGCTCAAGGGATACCACGTGGGTTGAATGAATAAGGGCCCGATCCGCCGAGCCTCGCTTTGCGTGTAGCAGTAAAATCGAAAATTTTTCAATTGTATGGTTCAATTTTGAGTTATTTCCCCCCTCAAACAAGATATTTGATATCATCCTCATAAGTTATCATATGTGCGCGACCATATCTTGTATTTGGTGTTCGACTCTAGGTGTTTTCGACATGCGACTACAGCTTCAATTTAAGAGCATGCAAGATCTTTCAAAACCCCACCGGCCAAAACCAAATTAGTATAGTTGTGAGCAAATGGTGTGCATCACAAACAACTGTTTCTTCCAATTCGCAGAACTTTTTTTTGACCAATGTCGGAAAGTCGCATCAAATGCGTCTTGAGACCATCAGCATTACGTAGCTCATCCTAATCACAACTGTAAAAATTGATAGATTCAACCGTCCATGGATAAGTACAACTTTTTTTATGTCGTCATCCCTGTTTCTGGAATTTCTTTCCATGATCACCACGTCCAGCTTTGTTCTCTTTGGCAAATGAGAATCCTCCAATCGCGTAAGGTAGGCCATTACTTATGCGTCCGATGAAACCTGCGTGAGATTTAAAATATTGATCTTGGGCTAATAATCATCTTTTAAAGTTATTATATAGACTACCTACGATACTAGGAGGTACAGCAAAACTTCATCTGATATTCTTTAGCTACTAGACTACTCCATTACAATGACATACTTCCCAGCTCCTTTGAGCCCAGCTTTTGCATATGCATCGAGAGCCTGATCCAGCCCGATCTTTGTCCAAGTCTTTTCATCAGGGGGCACTAGGGTCCCTTTCTCAAACTCTGCAGTCATAGCAGTCATCTCTTTTGCCATTTCTTCCGCGCTATACGACAAAGAGTTGCAACCAACCAAACTCTTCTCTTGCCGATAAAAGCTCTTAAGATCAATTACTAATTGTAAATCCCCAGGCGCAGCGATAAACGCCATCCTACCTCCATGCGCAAGTTTCCCAATTGCCGCTTCCATCAATACTGGTACTCCAACTGTGTCTATAATCACATCAACTCCTCTACCTTGTGTCAAAGTAGAGAGTGCTTTTAGCTCTGGATCTCGGGCTGTGCAAATATCCGCTTTATCATCTCGAGCCGCCGTGAGAACTAGACACCCTCTTTCACGAGCCAATTGAACGACCGAGAATCCCACTGAACCATGAGCTCCGATGACGAGCACAATGTCGGAAGGCTTGATAGCAGCCCTACGTATAGTTAAAGCAGCCGTTGTGAAGGGGACACCAATGCATGCCGCCTGAGCAAATGAGATATTGCTAGGTTTAGGCGCAACTGCATCTTCGCGGACGAGACAAAACTCTGCATGAAATCCATCAATGGTGAAAGCGTGTGTGAATCCACTAGTTCCGTAGACTTCTTCACCACTTCGAGGTCCGGCGGCAATGGTTCCAGCGAAATCCCTTCCAGGGATACGGGGAAATGTTGTGTATGGAAAGCCGCCGCGGGAGTTTAGCAAGTCGCTGGGTTGAATGGCAGAAGCATGTACTTTTACAAGGAAGTGCCCTGGTATTGGTGTAGGGATAACGGTATTGATAATTGAGAGAACTGGAGGCGCTCCTGTCTCGGCCTGAGTAAGCTGTACTGCTTTCATCATGGTGTCTCTAGGCAATCTTTTATATTTAGACCTCGCAAAGGAATCCGGGATAAAAGGCTCTGTGCAAGGAGTGGACTGCAATATTGCTTCTTTTCATGTTGTATTTATAGCATTCTTTTGATTCATAGTCAAATAGCTAAGTAAACAATTCGACTGGCAACCCGGCTAATTTTGTACAAGCGAAAAGCTCACAGCCGCCAGCGGATATTGCGGCATGATGCGGGTTTCGATGTCACGACAAGATTCCAGTCAACCCGCACGCTATTTGAAAAGTAGTATAATTACTACAATTATGAAATGTCACCTAGTGTACAGCGGCCTCGAATCAAACGATAGGATGAGCCTATGCAGCCTTGAGACGATAACATTTCAGAGCCCCGTGAAGAGAGTACAGTTCCGCCGATATGCCTTACCAATTTCATTTTACAGAACATTTCACGAAAAGTACTCAAAGGAACGTTATGATAGCTAAATGAGTTCTGCTCATGAAAAGGAATGAGATATGTTTTCCGAAGGGCAGATAGCCAGCTCAGGATTTTTGAAAAAAGTTGAGGAATTACAATCTGGGTCTTCCTCAACAAGTTTGAATGTGACGAGAGAAGCCGGAATCACTAAGTAAGGCTGTCTTAGTCGGAGTTGCCTCCACAAAGCAATTCATGAGAAAAGCTTAGCCACCCGACAGCTTCCCTCCACATCATCTGCTATACCTTGGAATGTACAAATCGGGAGAGCTCTGGCGGGTATACTGCTGCGCTTTCTGACCGTCATATATTTGATTCCTGGGAAATATATATGTCATGAGGCGTTGCTGTCAAGAGCATCATTTGTTGCACTCATTGGATCCACTTATTTGTAATCAACACAACATATTCCTCGATATCAAGCCAAGAGGCATGACTGACAGGCCTCTAAGTAACGGGATCTCCTTCTGGTATTGGCGTGAGACTCCGCAAAAAGTTAATAGATAGTTTGATTTGACACAAAGCATTCAATATTGCTGCTAAACATGTCACTAGGTTTGAATTCGAACTTCGTCCTTTTGCTGGCAACCTATACACCATATGTGTTCGTCACTATTTTGATCTTTGTACCTTAATAGCTTTGTTGTCTGAATGAACATCATTCTCCACTTTTACGGATATGATCTGTATTAGGGATATAATGGTTGGCAGGGACACAATCTAATTTGCTAACTATAACATCCGACAGTCAGGGCGTTGCAGGTGGGCTGGTATGATTCATCTAAATGTATTTTATATAGAGTTTGAGCGAGAAGAAGTCAAGGCTCAAAATTAGATAACTTCTAAGTTCACCGAACTGTCATAGAAAGCTCAGATATATGTGTAAGAGCGATGTGAAGGCAGTATTGAGGAAAGAGCGTCGAGCTGCAATTGAATTTTAACTACCAACAATATCGTTAGATATCCTAACATTTACAGGAGATATTCGAAGCCCTTTGTCTTTCTGAAGCTCCGTATACGCGTTCGATCACTTGCTTTGGCTTGGAGGATGCGCGACCATGAAATACAAGGCACACGGGCAGTGGGAGTCAGAAATCGTGTTGGTGGGCCCTTGAGCGTTGCAGAATGGTGCCATAATTTTTTTGATAGTTTAAACAGCTTATATTGAAACGTGAATGCTTTTTTGCCGAGTTATTTTATGTTCTTTAATGGTATCTATCCAATTTTTTCTCAACAAAACTACAGCGGAACTTCGATGTTTAAAAATATAAAAAAATCAAGCTACCAGGCAAGTAATGTATACAGTGATTGCTTGTCAAAAGCTAGCAAAATCTTGCCGCATTAACTTTGATGTGTATGATGGATCAAAAAAAGCATCCCAGTCGATTTCATGGGGATTGTTAATCTCAGCGGAAGGACCTTCTTGATCAGCAATTTCGAGTTGCGCAACTTCGTACTTTTTTTTTTTCATAGAATCCCTAAGAAGGAGTTTCGCAGTACTTTGTGCTTCGATGGCCATATCGGTACCTAATATTTGTACGATGTTATCTAAAGTGCTTTTTGCACCCGCAACGTTTAAGAGACTGTCTGGGGTATCGATGGCGAGGAGCACACAAAAATACTGAAATACAGCACTCAGTACATTCCACCATGCTTGATTTTTTTGAATGAGATCATAACCTGCGGAGAGGGCGGTATTCCCGATACTAATGATCTGAAAGACGGCGGTTTTATCTAAAGCGTGATTCATAAGACGAAGTCGTCGGTAGAAGGAAAGACACAAGTCGGCTTTCGTGAGGGACAAAAATGAGTGGACATCAGGTAATGCATAAATGCCTGCCAGCGCCCCCAAAAGATCGTTTATTTGTCTTTCTGGAGTCAAATCGGCACTTCCTTGAGGTATTAGGAGTGCCAGCTCCATTAACTGGAATGTGTAGTTGTTATCGGTCTTCATGACTGGTTTGCAACTAATTTTATTTAATGTGACACTGGAACGGCCATAGTCGTATGAAAGAATAGAATTGATAGACCACGCACACCAGAACAACCTCCTAGCTCGCTCAGTGGCATCTCTTTGAATTGGTTGAGCCTTCTCATTTGTCTCTAATTCAGCCCTGTCAACCTCATAATGTAGGCCAGTGGCTTCGGCTAGGTGAATAGTCATACAGCTGGCTATCCACGCTGCATGCGGCCTTGTCGTAGCTCTCAAATAAATGGTTCTTAAAACCCAGGCAGATACCTGCTCTACCGACGGAAGCCGACTGAAGTCTGGATCCTCCAAAATCCCTTTCGAGTACTGTACAATATCCAACTCTCGAGGATGACCACAACTCCCTGAAAAGAAGGATCCTAGAGCAATAACGCCACCGAGAACGGCGCCAAATGCTGAAACTTTACAAGAATCCTCCCAGTAGCTCTCTGCGCTTTGTTTGAAACGCTCGCAGTCAATTATGTCGAATAAAGGATGAACGATAGAGAAATACATAGCTGTAAAACGGTGATACTCTTCCTCTGTTACTAGGTGCGATAAAGTGCCATGAGGATTTGGAAGCTCTTCAGACCGTATACCGCAATTCCAAGCAAAAGAATGCAAACGAGGTGGATTTTCTGACTGGAGCTCAAGGCCAAGACTCCGGGGAAATGCAACTGCAGAATGGAGGCTCATATATCGGGACTTGGATTGGTCAAGAATGCCTCGATGGGTAGTGACGCGTTGTATTGACCTTGATGGGGTGCTTATATCATTATTATGTAAGTGGGATTCGACGGGTGACTGAGAACCATACACTGGAGCATTGGTCTCGACAGTGCTTTGTTTCGGATGCATTGGCCGTCTGGAAAGAGGGGCCAATGGCTTGATCTCATCAGAGTATATACACTCATAACCATAGGAATGACACATGCCGCAAGGGAACCCGCCATCGCACTTCCGCTTACGCCGCCTACATGGCACACATGCCTTTCGGGCTCTAAGACGTCTGCTTGGTGGTGCATTGGGTAGAGAAGATGCCATGTCTTGAGGATTCTATAATCATTCGCGCTCCTTGCTGGTATTGAACCACCCTGGCATTCGCTCTTATTTTTCCCGCGAAGATACGACAGGAAGAAAATCTAGTGAAAGATATCAGAAATAGCAAATCTCAAGCTTGCGTGAGAAGGAATGGGTATTTTTTTTTGGACAGTAATCAATTATGTGCATATTCAAGCCATTCTTTATTGGAGAGTATTAATGTCCTATTGAAATTTTATTTTACATGAAAACATATCTTAAGGTGCCATCGGGATACATGGAAATATCATGGTACGTTTTTGGTTCACTTACTGACCTAACAAAAGCATCTTCAAACAAAGAGAGCCTACTTGGCATTCTTGTTACATTAACGTAAAAATCTGGTAAAGATCCAGAGAAGACAACTCATATGAGTCACTATGCGGCAAACCTTGATACTGATTCACGACTTCGTGCTTACAATTATAGTTTCTCTAAACCGAAACTGCTCTGAACACTTATTATTCATGATCGGATGTAAGTATCGACAACTACCGAACAGCGGCGAAACCTTTAGGTGTGTCGCTACAGTAACAACCCTAAAGTTGCGCAAGAGGGTGCCCATCCGAGAAGGGATATAAATTGAAGTATCCCAACAAGGGAGATTGCTCACAGGCCATCATTTAAAAGGGTTCAATACTGCATTCCTTACTCGATCCATGCTATTTTGGATCGACATTTTCTTACGAGGACATTAAATACTGATTGGCCACTTTTTTAGACGATAGCTGAAGAGCTCCAGATTCATAAATCTGACACATTCCGTCTTTCCTTTTGGCATCGCATGCCCCTCATGACAAGGAGGGTAACGTTTTCCAACTATGACGCGCAGACTCAGCCAGGCACCTCCGCCCGTCGCGAGTTCCAAGGAGAAAAGATGCAATCTGATTGGCTCACGATGCACCCTCTGTGGTTTACGGATGTATGGATTCTTTCTATCGGAAATATTGGCTATTATGGTGGTTTGTGCGAAGTACAATAGCTCCCATGTAATACGTGGATTATAAATTTATGCAGTATTATATTAAGAGTTGCAAAACTGGTAAATTTTTTTATATCATTTCCAAGTTACATTCCATCATCTTAATCATCTTATTCTTTAAGTAAAACACTGTTGTACACCAGCTCAGTTTGATTTATTTTCTGAAATATAATCTTTATTTGAATAGAAAGTAAAATTTTGACAATGTCAGCCTCTATTAGTTCTCCTGTTCCCCAATACTCTATATCAGATTATGCCAAGTTCGCCTTAGCCGGTGCTATTGGTTGCGGTACCACTCATTCCGCCATGGTTCCAATCGATGTTGTCAAGACTAGAATTCAATTGGAACCAACCGTTTATAACAAAGGTATGGTTTCCTCTTTCAAGAAAATCGTTGCTGATGAAGGTGCTGGTGCTTTATTGACTGGTTTCGGTCCAACTTTATTGGGTTATTCTTTACAAGGTTCTTTCAAATTTGGTGGTTACGAAGTTTTCAAGAAGCTATTTATTGATGTTTTGGGTTACGATACAGCTGTTAACTACAAGAACTCTATTTACATGGGTTCTGCTGCTATCGCTGAATTCTTTGCTGACATTGCCTTATGTCCATTGGAAGCCACTAGAATTAGATTAGTTTCTCAACCAACATTCGCTAACGGTTTGGTCGGTGGATTTTCAAGAATCCTAAAGGAGGAAGGTGTAGGTTCTTTTTACAATGGTTTTACACCAATCCTTTTCAAGCAAATTCCATATAATATTTCCAAGTTCTTGGTCTATGAGCGTGCATCAGAACTTTACTTTGGTATTTTCGGCTCAAAGCAATCTTTATCTCCAACAGCTACCACCGGTATTAACTTACTTGCTGGTTTGACTGCTGGTTTAGCAGCCGCTATTGTATCACAACCTGCTGATACCTTACTATCTAAGGTTAATAAGGCAAAGAAAGCTCCAGGTCAATCCACCATTGGTCTATTGGGTCAACTAGCTAAACAATTAGGTTTCTTCGGTTCTTTCGCTGGTTTACCAACTCGTTTGGTTATGGTTGGTACCTTGACTTCACTACAATTCGGTATCTACGGTTCTTTGAAAAAGACTTTAGGTTGTGCCCCTACTGTCGAAATTGCTGGTAGTGGTCATTAAAAGGAATAGATACATCGCAATTATCATCCTTATTCCATTTTTCCCATCACTATTATCACTAGTTTATTCTTGGAGGCTCTCCAAGACAGATTAACCATATCTTTCATCTAGCAGCAAGCTGATCCTGGATGTTTTATCTAATATTCATTTGCAAAAGAAATTAAAAGAAACAAGAAAGTAAATATTCAAGAAGAACCCCATATTATCGACAGATCATTACCTATAAATACTATTAATGACTTTGAAAAAATATCTGCTTAATGGGTTCTTGAGTTTTCTTCATTCTTTAGTTGTATATACTATGTTTTTGTAGTTGATACATCATGAACGTATTCTTCCCTTGATAAACATATTTATTTCATTTTTTTGTGATTAATAGAGCCTATTATTACGTAATTTGTACACCTCTCTAATTATTCATATATTCTTCCAATTCGGCATCTAGGTCTTGTAGAGTTGCTGGTTTACTTTTTATGTTAGATTTCCCTTCTCTACTAGATCTATAGTGGCTACCTGGATTTCCCCGTCCTCCCTTACGGCCTCCTCTTTGTTTACGGTGCCTATCTTGCTTTCTCTGTTGCTCAAAAATCTGTACAGTAATTTGCGATCCATTCAAATCAGTGGAGTCGTATTTTTCGACAATTTTTTTCATCAAACTTGCATCTTCAAGTTCGAAAACCGCTGTTCTGTTATCCTTCGAGTCGTAGAAATTAGAATAAATTGGCTCACCAAACTCCTTAACCATATCTTCCAAGACATAATCCGAGACATCTAAAGGTATGTTGGTAAATTTCACTCTTTGCTTAGAAGGTTCTTGATCCAGGCTTGGAGATAAATCATTTTTCTCGCGGGAATTGCTCTCTAAACCCATCCTAGACGCCAAAGAATTTCTTAAATCCCTACGGCGGTATCTCTGCATATACGAACGTTAGCCAAATGTTAATAAAAGAACAAAATAGTTTGCTTAACAACTAGCACACACCGAATACTAATTATTCTGCAGCTTTGACAATTCAACTTACAGTTACTTTATGTTGTGCATTTAGAGTATTCTTAAAAATGGAGCAATCTTGCTGTTAGTATAAGACCCAAAAACGAAAGTTGTCAAATTAAATATCTCTTCTAACATCTAGTCATACATCTTCTCCAACAATTTCGTTCAGTGAGCGTTCCACTGACATCTTTGTTTTAACAATTGTGTCCTTATTCTTAGAAGTCTAGTAAACTGGAAAGTTCATCTATAGTAAGCACATTCAGCTAAATTTTGTAAGAAATGTTCGAAAAGCATCAGCACCCATACATTTGCTAAGTTTCGACCTTGCATACTATACTTCAAATATATAGTGGTTGAATATTCAAGTTATTAAAGTTCAATGCCTACACACCCAGGTCTTGAAATACATCTTGAAATCTTTGTACATTTTCATATTTTGTTTTCAAACTTTTGATCCAGGGGATTAAGTTTGCAAAATGTTTCAAAGGAGGTTCCAATGTACCCAAATTACCATACGATACTATCAATCTATAACCCGCTTCTTCCGAATTTTGGTAATCTTGAAGGGGACCAAATTTTGTATTTATGGCGTCCGCAATCGTTGGTATGCAATCCAAAAGGTTGCGTTCTCTTACTACCAGAGCACTATAGTTAAATATCAATGTGGATACAGCTATGGCAAGATTTTGAGACTGCTGTTTTGTCGCGACATCATAAGCAGTTTCAATAGATTCAAACACAGATTCGTAGACATTCTTTGACGACATTAAACTGATTCCCCAAGATTCATTCGTAAAACAATTGACAAGCAGGCGAACAGTAAGCATTGTAATTATTATATTCTTACTACCCAATCCCTCTTCGATGAATGGGCTTATATCCTTAGAATAAGGTAACTTTTGAACAATAATTCTCATTATGTCATAAGCTGGAGTTTTTATCTTCCAGTTACATCTCATAGTAGAAGCATACGAGTAAAGACTTTCCCAACATTGATCTACACTGTGTAAAGCGGCTCCTATTTCAGCCAAAGCCTCATCATCGAATGTTTTCTCTTCTGCGTTCATTTTGAGAATACCTTTGAAGACAGATTCAGGGTTATAATTCGAGATAGATAAGAATTCTTTCACCGGCAAAATTTTCATCTTACTTGCGTTTTGTTCAGATGGCGTTTGATCTAAGGAGACACTGCTTGTATTTTTGAGAATGAAATTTACGACTTGATCTCTATAAGATAGATCTAAGTCATAACGCGCTAAAAATTTGTCTGCAACATTATAGGCATTGTCGCTAGCATTGACAGGCAGTTTCAGTGGGGGTTTGCCCTCTTCGATATCTACATCAAAAACGAAGTCGTACTTGTTTCCCTCATACTCCACTTTTTTATCATTGCCGCTATCAGAAGAGCCGACCACATCACCCACCTTGATCCACTTTCCTTGTGAAAATTGATGAGCTTCTACTGCTCCTGTTGGAGCTCTGACGACCACTACCTGGCCCTCTTTCTTTCCTCCTCCCTTCAAAGTTTCGTACGGTGATAATTTGGATTCATCAACTCCCATCACAGTAGAATTGATGGATGAGTTTTCCACTTCTTTTTGAAGGGCGTCGAGCTCATGGTCCGGTGCTATTCTGGAGTTATCCCGAGTGAAAATTCTGATCAGGTTGTCACTACTTCCAATTGCAAGATCGCCGTTTGGCAAAATATCAATACACCATATGGATATTGCAGGTAACCTAATGACTTGCCTGGCCTGGCCATCCGAAGACCACACACGGACAGATCTATCTTCGCCACAACTAATTAATTCTCCTGTCGAAGAGATTTTTATGCTATATACGAAACTTTCATGACCTTCCAAAGTTTTTAAAACATTTCCATGCATGTCGCAAATCTTAATAGTCCCATCATTTGAGCAGCATGCGAACTGATCTCCAGAGTCTAAAATCTCTAGATGTCTGATGACGTCGTCATGAATTCCCGTAAACGTCTTCATTAGTTTATTTTTATGCCATAATTTAATTGTTTTGTCTGCAGAAGCAGTCAAGAAGTGGTCAGTATTATTAGGAAGGATTTGGGCGTCCCACACAGAGGCTTCGTGGCCTTTCAGTTCCCACTTCATGGTGCCGTGTTCCCAGACTTTGGCAGTTTTGTCCCAGCTGCCGCTTATCACGTATTCCTCTCGACTACTCAAGCTGCAAACATTGCCCTCATGCCCTATCAACGTGTATAGTGGATCTTCACCAAGGGTGGCAAATAAGGGCGATCCATTAATTAGAGCGTCTTTCCCGCCATAATAAAGCAATTTACTCGCACTGCTGTAGCAGATACTGTTTAAAAAGTTATCGCTTTTATGAGAAATGATGCTACTCCATTCACCCTGATCCTGGTCTTTTGTCCAGACACGAACAGTACCGTCCCTAGAGACACTTGCCAGTTGGCTATCACATACAGCAACTAAGTCCCTGACATCTTGACTGTGCCCTTTTAAAGTGGCGCTCAATTGATACATGACTTGCTTAGTCAATTAAAAGCAATAGATTTAATTGATGTTTTTTAATCTTTCTTTCCAACTTTAATACCTGCATTTTGAAAGTTTTCTTTGTTCGAAACCTGACGCGATATGCGCAGTGTGATTGTCTCTCGTTTAACCCTTCCGTCACTGGGTTGAAATTCTCCTCGACTTTACTTATTGAAAAACAAATAAGATCTGTTAAAGAAGCGAATTTTATCATTTGTTAGTAGAAAGATCGACCTATCAGCCATATCATCTGTCCATAATTGGTTGGATTCGAAGTACAATGTCCGGGCCGTTATTATTTGCCACAACTCCTGAAGGTTTGTTGTTCAGACCAGCTGCCACTTCAGAAGAAAAGAATGCGGTTATCCATCTTTCAACCCAAGATCAGACTGTCAGGTTAGTAGGGCTTGAGGAGTTTCCATTACAAGGCAATATTGTCAAAATTTCTGCTTTGTTAGGTTTTATCAAACTAAAGTTGAATAAATATGCCATAATTGCCAATAGGGTGGAAGAGAAAGGAATGTTGAATCGTCACGCTATATATGAAATTGTCGAACACTCTATCGTACCAGCAAAGGAAAATGCCAGAGTGGATGCTGACGAATCAGAATACTTAAAATTACTGGATATGCATTTGAAAAATGGAACTTTTTATTTCTCCTACACCTACGATTTAACCAACTCCGCCCAAAGAAATGAAAAAATCGATTCGCCATCGTGGAAAACTTCTGATAGCCGGTTTTTTTGGAATCATTATTTGACGGAAGACCTTCAAAATCTGGCAAGAGATGATCCTAGGGCGGCGAAATTTATTCAACCGGTGATTTATGGCTATGCCAAGCTGATTGATAAAGTTATCAATTCAACGCCGATATCCGTGGGTTTGATTACAAGACGCAGTAGATTTAGGGCTGGTACTAGGTATTTCCGTCGTGGTATTGATGAAAATGGTAATGTCGGTAACTTCAATGAAACCGAGCAGATTCTTGTTGTGAAAGAATCCTTAAATGGAAGCTCGCAATTGTTTTCCTTTTTGCAGACGAGAGGCTCGGTTCCTGTATATTGGGCGGAGATCAATAATCTAAAATATAAACCCTGTTTGGTTCTTGGTGAAACTTCCTCGCTAGACGCCGCTAAAAAGCATTTTGATGAACAAAAGCAACTATACGGCGAAAACTATTTAGTAAACTTAGTGAATCAAAAGGGTCATGAGTTGCCAGTTAAAGAGGCATACGAGTCTACTGTTCATGCTCTTCACGATCCTAAGCTTCATTATATTTACTTCGATTTCCATCATGAATGTCGCAAAATGAGATGGTATAGGGTTAAGTTACTGATTGATCACCTGGGCAACATGGGATTAAAAGATAGTGACTTCTTCCATAAAACGATTTCCACGGATGGCACTACCGAAGAAGTTGTTAATGAACAACAGTCCACGGTGAGAACTAATTGTATGGATTGTTTGGACAGAACAAATGTCGTTCAATCTGTACTCGCACATTGGGTTCTTCAAAAGGAATTTGAAACTGCCAACGTTATTACCAATGGTACAGCTTGGGAAAATGATGTGTCACTGTTATCTACCTTCCAAAATTTGTGGGCCGATAATGCGGATGCGGTAAGTTGTTCTTACTCTGGTACCGGGGCATTAAAGACCGACTTTACGAGAACCGGTAAGCGTACCAGAGCTGGAGCCTTCAAAGATTTTATTAATTCCGCTTCTCGGTATTATCAAAATAATCTGACAGATGGGCCGAGACAGGACTCTTATGATCTAATTCAGGGCAATTTTAAACCATATATGACGTCCATTCAGTCACCATTTCCTGATAGAAGACCTTTCTACATTCAAGTCATGCCTACTGTTATTTATGCTGCTTTGACAGTCCTTGGTGCTACTATTATTTTCCCCAAGGAGCATTTCACTAGCAGCAAAAATTTGACTTTTTTCTTAGGTGCCTCTATCATTTTATTCATTTCCACCCGTTTCCTGGCAAGTAATGGCATGCAATATGTAAACTGGCCCAAATTGGTTGATGTTGGGTTTTTGGTGGTGCAACAAACGCATGACAAGGAAAAGCAGTTCAAAGGTTTAAAATATGTGCCCAGTTCCAAGTTTGTCAAACCTAGTTCTGGTAAGAGAGATTAAGTAAAGGTACACGCGATATTTAATATGATAAAGTGATTGGTACAAGTTCATCTTGATCGAACTACGAACAGAACGCTAATCTATAGATATATATCCATGGTTATGTAACTCTTGATTAGGCCGCTTTTGGCTTCTTCTCAAATGGAAAGCTCATGAATAAAAGACCTAATATCACTCGATTTCATCAACGCTTCACCTACGAGGAAACCATGCACACCTTCTTTTTTGTATTTTTCAGCATCCTGGGTGTTGGCAATGCCTGACAAAGCAATCAACAAGGTGCCTGGTGGAACAGATTCCACCAAATTACTCGTAGTATTAAGGTCAACGGTGAACGAATGCAAATCTCTATTATTTACACCAATAACCTTAGCTCCAATCGCTAATGCACGCTCTAATTCATCTTTTGAGTTTACTTCCACCAATGGCTCTATTCCCATATCTATTTTTGCAAATTGATAAAGCTCTTGCAGTAATTCTTGCGATAGCATCTTGACAATCAATAAAACTGTATCAGCACCAGCCAATCTCCCTTCTAATATTTGATATTTGTTGAAAATAAATTCTTTTCTTAGCACACACGGTCTCATTGATGTGTCCAATGCATACTCCAAATCAAGCGCTTTTCTAACATTAACCAAATCTTGTAAGTTACCTTTAAACCAATGAGGTTCTGTGAGGACGGAAATCGTGGAAGCGCCGGCCCTAGCGTATTTCAACGCCTGTTCTGCTGCTATGGCATTGGGATATATATCACCCTTGGATGGCGAGGCACGTTTCACTTCAGCCAGTACTGCTGCCTTGCCGGGGCATTGTTTCAGTCTTTGATAAAAGTTCAGCGGGGTAGGGGCCAAACCTAGGTCAAAGTTCGCCTTCAAATCTTTCATCGTTAAACCTGGAGTTTCTAGTTGACTTTCTACATCTTTTTTACGCTGGCTGTAAATTTGTTCTAGAATAGAACTTTTCTTGTTGTCAACTACTTTCTTTGTTCGTGAAGCCATGTTCCTCTCATTTTCTTCCCATGTGCCGCCAGAGATCTCTAGAATATTCTTGATCATCAGATGGCCTTCTTCTGTCAGAATTGATTCGGGATGAAATTGAACACCTTCAACCGTGTACTCTTTATGTCTAATGCCCATAATAATACCGTTATCAGTTCTTGCTGTCACTTCCAAAACTGCTGGTAACGAGCTCTCTGTCCCAGCTAATGAGTGATATCTAGTAACAGCAACTCCTTGAGGAACGTTTTTAAAGAAACCCTTATTATCGTGATATATGGGTGAAGTCTTCCCGTGAACAATTTCGCCGGCGTATGCAACTTCACCGCCAAAGACATCGAACATACACTGCTGGCCCATGCATACACCAAATACAGGAATTTTTCCGGCAAAGTAACTAATACATTCTCGAGAAATACCGGAATCCGTCTTGGGATGCCCAGGACCAGGAGATATCAACACTACATCGGGATTCAATGCGGCTAACTCATTCACAGTAATTTTATCGTTACGGAACACGCTAACATCAGCACCTTCTTGACAAAGATATTCATACACATTCCATGTAAAAGAATCATAATTATCTATCAGCACAACCTTCTTAGAAGTCATATTAGGAATTTAAGCGAATACCAGTAGATTTCAAAAGCTCAGCTCAACCAAGCGGTCCATAAATTATTATTGTCAGTATCAACAGATGCTCATCATTTTCAATTAAACCAGTTCCATTCAGCGTTTCCATGAGTCAGTAGATTCCAAATGAAAAAAGAATGAAAAATGAAACCAATAGCAGTCACGTGAGATATTTTGTCCTGTCCGGTGCAGAAAACTGAATCAGCAGAAAATGTGAAAATAAACACGGTCGTTGAATTGTAAGATACACGTCAATTTCTGACGATCTAAAATTTATACCAAAAGGCTACTAACGATTGCTAGCCATAAGAGGGGATTACAGCAGCAAACTCGTCTTTCATTTTATAATATTTACAATGGCTAGTATCATTGAAGCATCCACAACTTTGAGAAAAAGAAAGCACCTGAAAAGGGGTATCACATTTACGTTGATGGTTGTGGGACAATCTGGATGTGGAAGATCTACTTTTATTAATACATTGTGTGGGCAACAAGTGGTTGATGTGTCTACTACTGTGATGTTACCGACTGATGATTCCACTGAGATTGATTTACAATTAAGAGAAGAGACCGTTGAGCTGGAAGATGACGAAGGTGTTAAGATTCAACTGAACATTATTGATACTCCCGGGTTTGGTGACTCGTTAGATAACACTCCTTCTTTTGAAGTAATTTCGGACTACATTCGTCATCAGTACGATGAAATTCTACTCGAGGAGAGTCGTGTCAGAAGGAATCCCAGGTTTAGAGACGGAAGAGTTCATTGCGGTTTATACTTAATTAATCCCACTGGTCATGGTTTGAAGGAGATAGATGTCGAATTCATGAGACAATTGGGCTCTATCGTAAATCTAATTCCAGTAATTAGTAAGTCAGATTCCTTGACACCGGAGGAGGTGAAGCTAAATAAAAAATTGATTATGGAAGATATCGATAGATTTAATTTGCCGATCTATAATTTTCCATTTGATGAGGAGGATATTTCAGAAGAAGACTATCAAACAAATACCTATCTCCGCTCGCTATTACCATTTTCTACGATCGGATCAAATGAGGTAGACAATTTGGGGGATGGTACTGTGGTTCGTGGAAGAAAATACCCTTGGGGAACATTGGATGTAGAAGATGCTTCTATATCAGATTTCGTCGTTTTGAGAAATACGTTGTTGATTTCTCATTTGCATGATTTAAAGGATTATACGCATGAAATATTGTACGAGAGGTACAGAACTGAAGCACTTTCAGGCGAATCAGTGCCATTTACCAGAGCCACTGCTAAAACAGGTACTGATATGGATTACATTGCATCACCAGAAGTTTCCGCATCAAATAGATCTGCTTCAGTCCATTCGAATGGCAATAACGCAGTGTCGAATGCTCCCCAAGATACATACCTGGCACGTGAAGAGCAGATAAGGTTAGAAGAAGAAAGACTGAAAGCTTTTGAGGAAAGGGTCCAACAGGAGTTGGTTTTGAAAAGGAAGGAATTATTGGCAAGAGAAAATGAATTGAGAGAAATTGAGGAAAGATTGGAAAAAGAAGCCAGATAATATTGGAATCAACTCTTTTAGATACAAATTCTCGAATCAAAATTCTCCCAAGACAACGACTGCATGATATGCGTATTGAAATAACTTACCTACATAGATATTTACGTACCAAAAAACATAAATATCATCATTACAGATAGTTGACTTGCTTCTTGTAGCTAACCCTATGGGAAATTAACGTGTTTTTCTCTGACACCACACGGAAAAAAAATTTTCAGATTCTCCTGAGGTATAAAAGAGGTGAAAGATTCCTGCGATCTATGAGACACTTCTAACTTCTCAACAAATGAATTGAGACGCCATTTTCTAGTAGGCATAGGGATTTATTTTGGTGAATTCAGATGAATGCATCATTGTAATCGCATTTTCTTGACTTGAAGTACATTTCAAAGTAGTTTAGAAAAGGAAAAGATTGTTAAAATGATGAGGAATTAGATAGGGACAACAGATTCAATTGCAAATTGACGAGAAAAGTCTTATTTAGCCCAGTTTTTAGTAGAGCTTTGGGCATAATCTCTGAAATATATATCTTCCTTTTATCCTTGCTTACATAAACTAAAAACTCGACTACGAATGATTTCATATTTTACATTTTAACTCAATTACCCTCTACTTTTGGAGCAGCTTTCCAAGATTTTCTTCCTTTGTGCGATGTGAAATAGAGACTTTTAAAAGGATCATCATTTTTAATATCAATTGGAGCGTTGAACGAAAACATTGGATAAACTAATACATCGCCTAATAACTTCGGGGTCTCCAACTGATGAAATTCTTTCCACGTAACCTTCTGAGAAATTCCACTCATTAAATAATTGTTGAAATAGCTAAAGATAACATCAGTCCACAAACCAGAACCAGTCCAACTCATAATATTCAAATCATTCCTCATGTTCACGTTCAGGCTCCCTTCTTTTTGACGTTGCAATGTTGTCTCAGTGATTTGTGCAACGATTTCCCTTACTACAGGGTGGCCTGGTTTAGCCTGAATTACCCACGTTGAAAACTGCAATCTTCTAACGTAGCGGCTTCTCCAATCGGGGGAGACAGCATCATGTTCCACTCCAACTATTAGTCCAATATTATTTGGTTCTATGTCCTCGGGTATCCAGTTAGGAACTGGTTGTAAAGGATTAGTGTCTACATCTGCGTATACCCCACCGCGAGCAAGTAATATCAAATATTTGAAAAAATCCACTTTCAAAATTTTAGATGGTAAAGCCGAATAGGCTTCCATAACCGCTGGAATCGATGCAAAATAATGGCGCACTAGGGCATTTGCCATATCATCATTAGTCACTTCATGAACGAACCCAGGGTTCTTGTCATCCCAATTTCTCTCCTGCTCTTCCAAACTTTGTAATTCTTCGTTGTTCAATAAAGCTCTAGTTTGCCATATATATGCTGGAAATTTTTGTTTATTATCATATCCGAAGGCATACGCCAGTTTTTCCCGTAATGTGGCATGTTCAGGAGCTTGTTTCAGTTCTTGTATCTTTTTTTCTAGTACACGTCGTTGTTTTTCCAATTGTCTTGATTGCTCATCTTGCTTCTTCTTTATTTCATTGGCTAAGGCTTCAAATTGAATCAATAAATCAGAATCACCCTTTTGATTGGAGGTAGCGGAATTGATGCTTTGGGAAATTTCTTTAGGTAAATTTTGTAACAAATTTTGTAGGTCTGCTGCCTTGGAATTGTTCAAAAATCTTACCAGCAAAATCAAACCAATAATAGATGGGATAAAAAATAGTAGAAACCTCTTTAGAGTGGTCCCCTTTTTCACTTTAGCCATAGCTAATACTTCCTATACTCTGCTCCTTCCAATTGTGGTTTCTCACTAGATTAACTTTCATTTTCCATCTCAAAACTGATTTTCCTTCAAAGGTACATTTCATAATCCATGAAGTCACGCAACACGATTACATTATACAAATATAGTTCTATCTACAATATTAAACTCACGAACCATCTTTTGCAGTAAGTTATATGCGGCCATTATGCCAGGTGTCAATTCGTGAGTCTTGACCTCTTCATTCGTTGTAATGGGCACGTTTATCGTGATGACGACGTCAGTTTTTAGTTCATTTAATCGAATCAATCCGACACACAATATCAGCCTATCTTTCATTTCGATCTTGCCCCATTTATTAACAGATTCCGATACAATGCAGCATTGTCTGGATGGGGCAATCGTTTCATTTTTCAGAAATGTAAAATCCGAAGACCCATTTAAGTTGGATATGTCAGCCACATGTTCTTTCAGGGCCTTCAAATCATCACCTTCATTTATTCTTTCAAGTAAATCAATAACTATGCTCTCGTCCTTGCCAAGTCCATCATCGTATTGTTCATCGTCTTGACGGCTATTGACATAGACTTCCTGTGTATCTGGAATCTCACGTAATAACGAAGCATCCAAAAAACCTTCGGGCAAAAAAGTTTCTACAGCACCACCGTAAAGAGCCTTAATCTTACCCATCTGTGTGGTAATAAATATTCGCCGTTATTCTCACGAATTCATTCAAGTGCGAATGACAGTTGTAGCAGCCTTGTAATCCGTTGGAGTACAGTGGGTTACCCGGTTATTTTATCCCTTCATGTGGGTGGCAAATTCGTTTCAAGGGAGAAGGACAGGGAAACGGGGACATAAGATTCACGAAATTTGTCAATAACTAGAGATAGTTTATGAAATTTGGCCTCGAGCTTAGCGAATGAATCATAAAGTAGGTCAAAATAACAATGAGTGGCACAGCTATTTCTAATGGAGAAATTGATGAGAGCTTGTATTCTCGTCAGCTGTACGTGCTTGGCAAAGAAGCGATGCTAAAAATGCAACATTCCAACGTTTTAATCATTGGTCTCAGAGGCCTTGGTGTTGAAATTGCGAAAAATGTTGTTTTAGCTGGTGTCAAATCTTTGGCTGTTTATGATCCAGAAAGAGCAACTATTGAAGATTTATCTACACAATTTTTTTTGACGGAGTCTGATGTTGGTAAGCCAAGGGATCAGGTTTCTAGGGATAAATTAGCTGAACTGAACTCCTATGTACCTGTTACAGTAATGGAAAGTTTGGAGGATGACAAGCAATTGCTTGAATACCAAGTGGTTGTAGCAACCGAGACAACCTCGTTACCGGAAAGAGTTCACTTAAACAATTTTTGTCATGTTGCCGGAATTAAATTCATTTCTGCGGAAACAAGAGGCTTGTTTGGCAGTGTATTTGTAGATTTAGGTGATGACTTTACTGTTTTGGACCCTACGGGGGAAGAGCCACGATCGGGTATTGTGTCTGATATTGAAGCCGATGGAACAGTCACTATGTTGGATGAGAATAGACATGGTTTGGAAGATGGTAATTATGTTAAGTTCTCTGAAGTTGAAGGTTTGGAAAAGCTTAATGATGGAACGCTATTCAAAGTAGAGGTTTTAGGTCCTTTCGCATTCAAAATTGATTCTGTTAAAGAGTATGGTCAGTATAAAAGAGGTGGCATATTTACGGAGGTTAAAGTTCCAAAAAAAGTGTCTTTTAAGACTTTGCAAGACACTCTCCAGGAGCCAGAATTCGTTTTCTCCGATTTCTCCAAAATTGATAGAGCAGGCCAGTTACATTTAGGTTTCCAGGCTCTGCATCAATTCAGTATAAGACATCAAGGCAATTTGCCAAGGCCCATGAATAATGAAGACGCAGCAGAAATTATCAAGTTAACTACGGATTTGGCGACACAAGAACCTGCTGTACTTGGAAGTCCTGATGCTCAAATCAATAAGGACTTAATCACAGAATTGGCTTACCAAGCAAGGGGGGATATTCCTGGCATGATTGCATTCTTTGGTGGGCTCGTGGCTCAAGAGGTTTTGAAAGCGTGCTCAGGTAAATTTACTCCCTTAAAACAATATTTGTACTTTGATTCTTTAGAATCTCTTCCAGAAGCGGAAAATTACCCAAGAACGGAACAAACTACTAAACCAATTAATTCCCGTTATGATAATCAGATTGCCGTATTTGGTCTTGATTTTCAAAGAAAGCTTGCAAATTTGAAAGTGTTTTTAGTAGGATCTGGTGCTATCGGTTGTGAAATGCTGAAGAATTGGGCACTTATGGGTCTTGGCTCTGGATCCCATGGAAAAATTATTGTGACGGACAATGACTCTATTGAAAAATCAAATCTCAACCGTCAGTTTCTATTCAGGCCAAAAGATGTGGGTAAAAATAAATCGGAAGTAGCAGCTGAGGCTGTTTCTGTAATGAACCCGGATCTAATCGGGAAAATTGATGCAAGAATAGATAAGGTAGGCCCCGAAACAGAAAAAACTTTTAACGACCCTTTTTGGGAAGGTCTAGATTTTGTTACCAACGCATTAGACAATGTAGATGCCCGTACATATGTCGACCGTCGCTGCGTTTTTTACAGAAAGGCATTATTGGAATCAGGAACTTTAGGCACGAAAGGTAATACACAGGTAATTATTCCAAGAATAACCGAGTCTTATTCTTCGTCCAGAGACCCTCCAGAAAAGTCTATCCCATTGTGTACCCTGCGTTCATTTCCAAATAAGATTGACCATACAATTGCATGGGCTAAATCCTTATTTCAGGGTTATTTTAGCGACGCTCCAGAAAATGTGAACATGTACTTGTCACAACCAAATTTTGTTGAGCAAACTTTGAAGCAAAGTGGCGATGTTAAATCTGTACTGGAAACTATCTCAGACTCTTTGAGTAAAAAGCCTTTGAGCTTTGACGATTGTATTGTGTGGGCAAGGTTGGAGTTTGAAAATAAATTCAATCATGATATTAAACAGTTACTGTACAACTTTCCTAAAGATGCAAAAACATCTAATGGGGAACCATTTTGGTCGGGTCCTAAACGTGCTCCAACCCCATTAAATTTTAACTTCACCAATCCGGACCACTTTCACTTCGTGACTGGTGCGGCTAATCTTCGCGCCTTTAACTACGGTCTGAAGGGTGATGATGGATTACCAAATGAGGATCATTATAAAACTGTAATTATGAATATGCGAATTCCAGAATTTTCCCCAAGATCTGATGTTAGAATCCAAGTGAATGATGATGATCCAGATCCAAATTCGGATAAGCAAATAGCTGGTGATAGCTTGAGCTCTCTAGCAGCTGAATTACCAGATCCATCCACTCTAGCAGGTTTTAAGCTGGAACCTGTTGAATTTGAAAAGGATGACGATACTAATCACCACATTGAGTTCATTACTGCCTGTTCTAACTGCAGGGCTCAAAACTACTTCATTGAGCCTGTAGATCGTCAAAAAACTAAATTTATCGCAGGGCGTATTATTCCTGCCATTGCTACCACAACGTCTTTAGTAACGGGCTTAGTCAACTTAGAGCTTTATAAAGTTACGGATGGGAAGACTGATATTGAGCAGTATAAGAACGGATTCGTCAACCTAGCCTTGCCATTCTTTGGCTTTTCGGAGCCTATTGCATCGCAAAAAGCAAGTTATAATGGTAAAGAGTATGATAAAATCTGGGACAGATTCGATATTAATGGGGACATAAAATTGAGCGATCTAATCAAGCACTTCGATGAAAAGGAAGGGTTGGAGATTACTATGTTGTCATATGGCGTCTCGTTGCTTTATGCATCATTTTTTCCACCAAAGAAGTTAAAAGAAAGGTTGAGCCTTTCCATTACAGATTTAGTCAAGTTCATTACAAAGACAGAGGTTCCCCCACATGTTCGTACAATGATCCTGGAAATTTGCGCGGATGACAAAGAAGGTGAAGATGTCGAGGTACCATTTATTACTATTCATCTGTGATTTTTTTGAGGTAACTAATGTTGTCAAGATGAATTAGTTGCACATGATAGAACGGTTCATATATCAGTTTAATATGCAGTTAATTATAATAGGCATAGCATTAATAGAATGTAATCAGTAATACCTTTTCCCGAAATCACGCAGTGTCACAGCATGACAGCGAGGTTACATATATATATATATATATATATATATAAATATACTCGGTACCTGCACAGCTAAGTATACCGTTCATATGCTATCGCTGTTCATTAACCTAAAGAACTCGCCATTACTTTCGATCAGCTTATCAAAACTGCCTCTTCCTGCGACTTTGCCACCCTTAAGAACTATTATTTCCTTGCAAGACCTCATCATTTCCTCACTATGGGTAATACACAAAGTCAACATCGCTGGAGGACCCAACCTCACTATTTCGCTTATGATATGAGAGCTGGTAGGATCCAGTGCCGATGTGCATTCATCAAAAATGAGTATTTTTGGCCTTCTTAACAACGCTCTAGCAATACATATCTTTTGGCCTTGACCGCCAGATAAGAGGTCATGATCAATTCTGGTTTCAAGTCCATCAGGAAGCGTGGAAATGAAATCATAAAGGCCCACGTACTTTAGCATTTGATACATTTCAATTTCAATGATATTGTCCATTCCGTATTCTAAATTTTCCCTTATCGTACCGGGAAAAAGCGTTGGTTTTTGTTCTACTATTGAGATTTGACTCCTCAAAGCATAGGTGTTCCAATTGTTGACGTCGGTACCATCAATGAAAATGGTACCCAACATTGGTTTATATAGCTGCGTCAGGAGAGATATTAGGGTTGACTTTCCAGAGCCTGATTCTCCAACAATGGCCACTGTATCTCCAAATGCTATTACGAGGCTTAAATGCTTGTAAATCTTCACTGAAGGAGCGGAAGGATAAGCGAATGTAAGGTCTTTGATGCATATAAATGGCGCCGTTCGCCCTTCATCTTTGAAAATAGGCTTTCTCCTTGCATTGTGCTCATCAAGTTCTTCAGTTTTCTCATATTCGTCTAATATGCGATAAATCCAACTTGCCGCTCTCTGGCCTCTGCTTAAATCTGGAATCTGGTTTATCAAATTGGTACACGTCAATATCGTAAAAAGCAATAAGGTAAACGTCTTGAACATTCTTTCAGTTGTATAATTACCCTTGAAAACTAATTTCAAGGCATACCAGTAAAGAATAGCTTGTATAGACATAGTTAGTGCATCCGCTACAGCCAACCCAAAACCTGTGACTACCAAGCGACGACGTGCTACTAGGATCATTTTCCTTTCGAACTTTTGATAGCGTTTCACAAAATGAGATTCGATTTGTAAACACCTAATCGTTTTCATCTTAGTTACTATTTCATAGAGCAAATTTTCGAGGTTTGCAACGCCCGTCTTGTATTCTGTCTCGTACTTCTGCAATACTATTCCGTATATTGCGGAAAAAACTATCATTAAGGGAAACAAGGAGATGCATACCAAACTTAGTTTCCACCCAGCGATTAACGCCCAAATTATCCCAACAGACGATACGACTAGGAAAGTTGACATCGCGCCTAAGAACCCTGAAGCCAATAACCTCAGGTCTCTCAAATCATTGAGCACTAAGGCTGAAATCTCAGAGGATGTGTGGTTTTTTTCGAAGAACCACTTAAATTCTTTAAAGGAAACCCTATGCATTACCTTATTTCGCAGATCCATAATCCAACATTCGCTGCAGTATCCGAGCAAATAATCCTTCAAAAAACTGAATATGGAGTCCGCTGCTGCCACCGCGGTTACAATTAGCGACCACTTCACCAGATATTTTCCTGAACCGACCCCATTAGAGAGAGGGACAATGCCATTTAATAAATAACTGAAGGTGAACGAAAATATTGGATTGGCAGCTCCGGCGAAAAGCGAGCAGAGTATGCCTAAGTATAGAATTCTTTTCATTCTACTCTCTTTGAACAAACGCCTTATAATCGATAATAACGGTAGCAGTTCGTTTCTAGTTTCTTTCCGATTTTGGTGTGCTTCGTTCAATTTTTCTCTGCATTTTGTTTGCTCTATAGACGCTCTATCCACTTTCGACCTACTCCTATAACTAAACGTCGAATTGGTAATAGGTAACAAATCAGGGTCAAGAGGAAAGCATTCGATATCGTCGATAACCCTTGGTGTTTCGACTTCAAAGTCCACGACGCTGTCATCGATGAATCCTTTGTAACAAGTTGGAGTTTCGACAGTTGTGAGTTGAGAAACACTGTCTGAAGTCTCTTCTCTATAGTATGAATTTATCCACTTGTAAACCATGCTGGTCGGTTCTATTGATAAGGCTCCCCGATATCCTTTTTCCATGCATTTTCCATTCTCAATAATGTATAAAAAGTCCTCAGAATTAATTTCCTTCAATTCATGGGTTGATATAATAGTAGTTTTATTATATCTCCATTTTCGTATTGCCTTCATAAGCAAACTACGATGAGTCACATCTACTGCCGATAGGGCCTCATCGAGTATTAGGATCGGTGAATCTTTCATAAAAGAGCGAGCAAGTGCCAGTTTTTGCTGTTGTCCCCCGCTAAGATTTACACCTCCGGTACCAAGCATAGTCTCCAATCCATCCGGTAAATCATAAATTAGCTTTTCCAATAAAGATATTCTGCAAGCCACCTTGAGCTTTTGAGCTTCTTCTATCTTATTATCAAACTGGGAACCCATTAAAATGTTGTTTCTCAATGTATCATTGAAAAGAGTACAGCGCTGTTCAACCAATGTGATATTTTTTATTAGCCATTGCTGATCGAGGAGCCTAATATCCTTTCCGCCAATAGAAATTTCACCGTTATATCCATCATAAAACTTTAATAATAAGTTGGCCAAACTGGATTTACCTGAACCAGACTTACCGATGATAAATGTTGTCCTCCCAACAGGAAATGTAAGCGATATGCCTTTTAGAGCCTGCTCCGTTGGCCTTCTGGGGTATGCGAATTGAACGTTTTCAAACACTATATCACCGATAAAGGAATCAATCATAGTACCAACATCTGAAGAATTAGTCAAACAGCTAGGGTTACTGAAAAGAAACTCTTGTATCTGATTGACAGCTACATTTCCCTTTTGTAGTACAATAATCTGGTGTAAAGTACCGTTAATGGAGGAGCCTAGTAACATGCACGAGTGGAAGCACGTAATGACATCGCCAATACTTAATTTGCCTTTTCTGACCATCGTTGAACCGAACCAAAAGGCTTGAATGAACATGATTAGCGTAAAAAATCGCAGTATTGAGGAGTTGAGTGAAGTATATTTGCACATAGAGATGAAACTACGGTTACATTTTTGAATTGATTGTCTAAATTTTTGAATTTCTTTAAATTCTGTACAAGACAATCTAACAAATTGAGCAGAATTAATGGACCAATCCAATAGCTGGGCGGCAACACTTGTTTGTTCATTTTCCAGTTCAGCATATTTTTGGACTACCTTCGAAAATAAAACGGCAAACAGCGCAATTACTGGAACACTAGACATTGTAATTAATGTTAATGACCATGAATAGTAGAAGGAGGTACATATGAGCGCCACGATTGTAACTAAACTTCTGGCTGTCATTGCAGAGGTTTCTGCAGAGCTTGATCTAAGTTCCTCAACACATCTATTAAGTTGAGTGAACTTTCCAGAAAGGGCATCGGTTTTGTCATACCACTCATGAGGTTTTTTCAGATAGGATTGTAATAGTTTTTTTCTTACATTAATGCCTTGCCTTTCACCTAAAAGCATCCATGTCGAAATGCAAGTCCACGTGACGGGCAAAGCCGCTGCACCAAGTGCCATTATAGACATTGACCTCTTAGTAATCTCTTCGAACAACCCCTCGGGCTGAACATTGTGCTCCGTTGAAGCAAGCAAATTGAAAACCCTACCTGTAAGTATAGCCGTTATTGGCGGAACTAACCCCGCTGCCACTGTAGAAATCACCACCAAAACTAATAGCAAAGTATTTTCACCAGCATCAACATGCATATATATGTGCTCACGAAGCACATTACTTTTTAAGGATTTCATAGCGATCATAATTAATTTACCAGCAGTTTGTCCCTTACGGGCTATAACAATTCCTCAACATAATTCTTCGTACTTCTTTTCATCTCACTCTTGTGAGTTATATATAATATGGCATGTTGGGGGTCCCAAGTTATAGAATGTTGACGATGAGTCTTGTGCTGTAATGTTTCATTCATATGTGATTAACTAATGTATTTTACTGGATACGGCAATTACAATGACTTGAACCTCATTCACAGTGTTATTATCACGTGAGAGCGTTAGCAGAAGTAAAACACCCATGGATCTCAGTCCCTTTTTTTTTCACATGGGGCATTTAGAGCAAAACATACCAACATTTGCATTAATGGCTGTTTATAAAAGGTAGAATGTAAAGTTGTGAAGAGACTTTCGATGGAAGTTCTAATGTTTTGGAGAAGAAATTACAGAGCATCTCAAAAATAGTGCGAAAAATGGATGTTAATTGGTTTTCAGACAAGTTTTCAAGCTTGCAGGGTATCTATGTGGAACTTTTGAATAGTATTGATTTTGAAGAGACGTGGTTTAAAACAGCCCTGTACTTTGTTGCATTCAATCCTATCTTTTGGAACATAGTAGCACGCTTGGAGTATCGCACACATGTTTTGACCAAGTTAGCGGGGAGCCCCAAGAAAGGTTGCTATTTGCTTGCCTTTACTATTTTTTCGTTAGGAATTGCACGTGATTTGTCCTTTGAAAAGGCCTTACGTGCTCAAACGGTTGCACCTTTGTTGGATGAAGATTACATCAAGAATATTGGTCGCATTTGTATAGGAGCGGGACAAGTACTTGTTCTAACCTCTATGTATCAATTGGGAGTTACCGGTACTTATTTAGGTGACTATTTTGGTATTTTGATGGATGACATTGTGACCAGCTTCCCATTCAATGTTTCAAGTAATCCAATGTATCAGGGGTCTACTTTATCATTTTTGGGTTACTCCTTGTTAAATGGTAAGGCCGCGGGTTTAATAATCACTTTCTTTGTGTATACAATGTACAGTTTTGCTCTAAAATTTGAGGAACCATTTACAGCTCAAATTTACGCAGAGAGAGATGCCAAAAACTCCAAGAAAGCTAAATAGTCTCGTTTTGTAAGTACTTCTCAAAGCTGCATATAGATGTAAGTTTAATATAAGACTATTAAGAATTATTCAGGGAGCCGTTCAGAAAAGAATATCTGATTGCGTGTCAGACGCATTTTTTAGCAGCGGGAAAAAAATGCCTCCTGTGGGAATTGAACCCACGATCCCCGCATTACGAGTGCGATGCCTTACCACTTGGCCAAAGAGGCTGGAATGTGATAATTTTGGTTCATGTCACATTAAATGTTGCCAAACAACATAATAAAAAAATATGGAAAATCCGAGCTCGTTCTCTCCTGAAACCAGAATAGAATAGTTAAGGCTGTTATCTCACTAAACAATGATTCGTTTTCGCTTAGTGGCCAGTTTAGCTTTCCAACTTTGTGCGAGAAACTCAAATGGAATATAATTTCTTAATGTTCATCTAAACAATAAATTATCGCGAAATATTGTATCAAAAAAAACACAATTTTGATACTTGGTATTCGATCAAAGTTAACTACACTTCTACAGTGAACCATAAACGGGAAAGAGCTCATGCCCTAATGACCAAAGGATATAGAAAAGTTCTAGATGCTCTGCGTGCTCCAAGATTTTTGTATAGATACTGTTTTAGAAATCAACACTTGCTTTCAGATATCGAACGAAAAGTGGACAAAAAAGTTTTATCAAACAAGTATGATGAATATCTAACAACGTATAATACATTGGCACTCTTTGAATGGCGCGAGGATAAAATAGCAGATATAAACAGAGGCTATTACTGGCGTACATTTGCCGACACTGCACATAGCGGTGGAGCGTCAGAGCAAGATTCGACGCATATCTTCCTTGAAGATAAGATCAACTCGATAGCATTGGATAGCTGTCTGCAAACTGATTGTTTGAAACCTGGAGTGGAGTATCGCTGCAGTTTCCAAAATATTTTAGATGTTGCTCCCATTGAGCGTTTATTGGATTATACAACTGCGAGTGATTCCAAATTGAGGTTGCATTCGCTTGCTTTACGAATAAGCAGTCAAAGGGATAGGCCCATAAATAAGATCGCATCCTATATTCAACCATTATTAGAAGATTCGGTAAATATGTACAAGGATATTCATTACGAAAAATTGCTCAGAATTGCTAAGGAAGCAAAGGAAGACAATGGCACTTCAGTCAAACGCCTACTAGTGAAATTGGCGGAAGATGGTTTATTGTCTCCGAAACTTGTTTGCAGAAATGATTGGCTGATATTTACTCGCCCATAACAAAGCTGCCCGGCAAACTTGCACATAAATCTGCTTATATTGTTCCTGATGAACCGCTTGGGCATAATTTAGAACAAAGCAACCTATACCACTTTAGCAATAATTAGATATACAATATATACTAAATGACTTTTGACTTTTATAGTGAAGTTCTGCGCACGTGATATATGTCAATCATCGTTAACGCTTGATCACCGAGATCTTTCACGAAGCATGCAATACTAAAGCACTTCATCTTACAAGAAACGAAGAAGAAAAGGGAAGCGGACTTCGCAAAACGGTATAAACTTTTCGAATCATGGTAACGCAATTCTGGTCTTTAATTGCCGCTGGATCTGCCGGTGCAGTGGCTGAACTGACCTTAGACCCCAAATTGAAGTATTGGGTGTTATTGCCTATTTCCATTGTTATGGTCTTAGCTGGTATTCTTCGTCAATATATTATGGATCTTCTTTCGCCTAAACCCAAGGGTATGCCACGAGTGAAGATCACTGAGACCCAATATATCAACAAGGCACATGCGTTACTTGGCAATGGTTCCAACCTTTCGGATGAATCTTTTCAGGTTAGACAGGAGTATTTAACACAGGTATTGGCGGAGGGAAAGGCTCTTGCTAAGGCAAACGAGAATGAAACACAAAACCCCCTAACCGATCCAAATATATCTGATGCAATGATGAGCATGGCGAAAGGAAACATGGCGAGCTTTATTCCTCAAACCATCATCATGTGGTGGGTCAACCATTTTTTTGCAGGATTTGTTCTCATGAAGTTACCATTTCCACTGACCCCAAGATTTAAAGAGATGTTACAGAGTGGTGTGATGACAGCCGATTTAGACGTCCGGTGGGTTAGTAGTATCTCATGGTACTTTATATCTGTACTAGGTTTGAATCCAGTATATAATCTGTTGCTTTCAGAATCAAGTGATGATCAGCTTGGTATGATGCAGCAACAAGATCCAGCTGGTATGCCCGGTGAGCCTCAACCGGAGGCTGTTATGAGAAGTTTGGCAAATGATTTGACAATTGCTCAACATGAAAGTTGTTTAGGTAACGCAGAAAAAAGAGTATTGATGAAATATTCCAAATGAGCAAGATATTAAGCATCGTAAAGGGGATAGAGATCACGTTGAATGCGCTAATCCTATAATTTGTTGTATTCACTAAATGTGTATAAAATCATAACTTTTAACGAATTCGTCTTACGTAAAAAAAAATGGGAAATAAAATTTCTTGGTTTTGAACAGCCTCATCTCATCGAGATATGAGTTAGAATCAAGCTGCCAAAAGAGTTACGTTGCTACCGAGACAACTTGAAAACTTAAATAGACACAACATTGAAATAATGCCATTAAGTACTGTTATTTGCATAGGTATGGCCGGCTCCGGTAAGACCACTTTCATGCAACGCCTAAATTCTCATTTGCGGAGTAAAAATACTCCACCATATGTGATCAATTTGGATCCTGCCGTTTTAAGAATCCCATATGGTGCCAATATAGATATTCGGGACTCTATAAAATATAAGAAAGTTATGGAAAATTATCAATTAGGACCAAATGGTGCCATTGTAACCAGTCTGAACTTGTTCAGTACAAAGATTGATCAAGTCATTCAGTTAGTGGAAAATAAAAAAGAAAAATACGAGCATTGTATAGTAGATACTCCAGGCC
Source organism: Torulaspora microellipsoides (assembly GCA_900186055.1). Taxonomy (NCBI): domain Eukaryota; kingdom Fungi; phylum Ascomycota; class Saccharomycetes; order Saccharomycetales; family Saccharomycetaceae; genus Torulaspora; species Torulaspora microellipsoides. The sequence goes on along the minus strand of FYBL01000005.1, from coordinate 902,820 downwards.
AAATAGAATGTTTTGTTTGGAGTGCATCTGGATCTATTATTACTGAGTCTTTCGCATCTACGTTCCCCACAGTTATTGCTTACATAGTTGATACTCCAAGGAATTCGTCACCTACAACATTTATGAGTAACATGCTTTACGCATGCTCTATCCTTTACAAAACCAAATTACCAATGATTGTTGTTTTCAATAAAACAGATGTCTGTAAGGCAGATTTTGCCCGTGAATGGATGACTGATTTCGAGTCCTTCCAAACAGCTCTTCAGGACGATCAGGAATCGAATGGTACTAGCGGCATGGGATCTGGATATATGGGCTCCCTAGTCAATTCGATGTCTTTGATGCTGGAAGAATTCTATTCTCAGTTGGATATGGTAGGCGTTTCAAGTTTTACAGGGGAGGGATTTGATGATTTCTTGGCAGCTGTTGATGACAAGGTCGGAGAGTACGAAGAATATTACAAAATGGAAAGAGAAAGAATTTTGAAAGCTAAGGAAGATAAAGAAAAGAAAAGAAAGGAGAAATCTTTAGACGGATTGATGAAAGATTTGGGCATCAATGACAAAGAAAGACAAGGGGAGGGCGTCGACCAAAGCGCAGATGTTTTAAGTGATTTCGAAGAAGGTGAGGATGACGGATTAGTTGAAAGAGATGAAGACGAAGGAATAGAAAGAGAATATACATTCCCTGGGGAGGAAAGAACTCAGGGTGAGATTAACGATAAAAGTGCGCCAGATTTGCAAAAGAAATATGAAGAAGCATTTGAAAAAGTGGCGAAAAATGCCAGCAGTCAAACTGCCGAAAACATTGCTAATTACATAAGGCAATGAACCCCATGTATAAACTATATATCCTTAAATATATAACCCTTCTTCGAAAGACGATGGAATCGGCCTAGAGCCATATACCCCTTTCCAAGACACGGGAGGCGTGTGTTTTTTAATCTTGTCAAATGTCTGAATTATGAGTGGTAGATGATCGCAAAGTAAATGCGCATCTTCGGAATTATCTCCTTCATGAACAAATGCACTGCAATATTTGATATGCTTTAAACTTACCAACGGCGAGTTAAGCAGATGATAGACAAACTTAAACACCTGCTGTTTGATAGAAATCTCCTGTTGAACACTTTCAGGAGTGAAGGTAAACAGAGAACTGGCGGCATGCAGTGAAGATTCTGAATTCAAATGCATGCTTTGTTCAAATTCCCGTATCATGTCACCAATAGACCTCACCTCACAAATACCGTCCGAGAAATAGTCATTATTTGTTCTACAAGGGATTGATGCAGCAACAACATCTTCATCCAGCGCACCGAAAGAATCTAAAATAACGACTTCATCTACTTGATATTCAGCAATTAAGGGGGAGATGACCTCTTTAACGAAGTTGTTCGAATAACCCTGGATTATTGGAGTACGCTGTTGTAAGACATAAAGACGTCTGGCTTTATTATAGAACAATTCCAAAGCAGTCGAATACACCTTCTGTGGAGAACTTTCACTAAAAAGAACCGGTTCTGATTGGTCAAAGACATAATCCAAAGGACCCACAAAGGGATGGAGATATGTTGAATCTAACGATTTTACGAAATCAAACTCGGATGACAGTGAGTGTAAGATCAAATCCACTGTGAGTTGAGGAACATTACCAGTAGAAACCAGCGGAATGACCAAAGTCCCTGGCATGATAATATATGCAGTTAACGAGATGAGTTATTTTTTGTACGCTCTTGCCAATGTTGAACATGCGACCATAGCCTGACGAAACCAATTTTTGTAACAGACCGAACGTGCCCAGATCGTGGAAAAAGATGGCAAATGATAAGAGTACGAAGGCTACATTGGAAGCATCATGAAATTTTTAAATAGTATCCTGCACACAGTAAACCAGTACAATAAATGTGTAAGAGAAAACTTTGTAGAAGATTTCGCCGAATCTCCATGTCGTATATACAACCCTTCCTCTGTGGCAATAAGTAATTCGAGCGGCTGCATAAATATAGAAAAATAACACTATGTTACTATATGAAAAATTGTCTCTACGGATGTTTCACTCTTCCTTGCGAGGCTGCTGATGTACTTTTTTTTTCAATTTTGAAATGCTCATCTAAGCTTCATCGCGATTTGGCCATGGCGATGAGATTAGATGAAAAATTTTTCTACGGTGTTGGTAGTATATAAATTTGAACTTTCATATACATTTGGGCAAATATATCAACGATTACAATTTGAAGTGCTTGAGAACAAATCTGTCAACGAAAACATGTCCACAAACTTTGAAAAGCATTTTCAAGAATCCGTCGATAACTGTTCTTTGGAACAACTTAGAGATATCTTGGTTAACATATCTGGTAAATCTCAGCTGGCGAACAGATTCAGAGCGCTGTTCAATTTGAAATGTGCCGCTGAAGAATTTAGCTCGAATCCGCTTGAAGCCAAAAAGGCGGTTGATTACATTGCTGAGGCATTCGGTGATAGTAGCGAGTTATTGAAACATGAGGTTGCCTATGTATTGGGTCAAACGAAGAACTTGGAATCTGCTCCAGCTTTAAGAAAGGCCACCCTGGACCAAGGACAGCAATGTATGGTGAGACATGAGGCTGCAGAGGCATTGGGTGCTCTAGGTGATAAAGATTCTCTAGATGTGCTAGAACAAGCATACAAGGAAGATCCATCTCTAGCGGTAAGAGAAACCTGTGAACTGGCAATCAATAGAATCAAGTGGCAACACAGCGACATTAAAGAAAGAGAAAATTTACAACAGTCTTTGTACTCCAGTATCGACCCTGCCCCTCCCTTATCCTTAGAAAAGGAATATAATGTTCAAGACTTGAAGCAAATATTGAACGACACAGGAAGACCATTATTTGAAAGATATAGAGCCATGTTTAGATTACGAGATGTTGGTACTGATGAAGCTGCTCTTGCCTTGGCAACTGGTTTTGATGATGAGTCCGCCTTATTCAAGCACGAAATTGCCTATGTATTCGGCCAAATGGGCAATCCTATAATTGTACCAAACTTGATCGAAGTATTGGCACGTAAAGAAGAGGCACCAATGGTGAGGCATGAAGCTGCAGAAGCACTAGGTGCTATCGCCACAGATGACGTTCTGCCCGTCCTAAAAACTTACTTAAACGATGAAGTCGACGTTGTCAGAGAATCTGCTATTGTGGCCTTGGATATGTATGAGTATGAAAACAGCAACGAGCTGGAATATGCTCCAGCTTAAATAGGCTTTATTATTTTCTTAGCTCACAAAGATGGTTTTGATAGGTGTTTATGTAATTCTTTGAGCTTCGTACATTCTGCCGTAAATCGCTTATCGGGATCGCATGGCCTATCCAGATAGGTCCCGAAAAAAAGTTAACAACCATTTCAGTTCAGCTTCTTCCAATGGTAGTTAACAGTACCGAAAAAACTTTTGTAATAGACGACAAAAACAGACTTAATCATGTCAGCCAAAGAGATTATCTTTATCACCGGCAATGAAAATAAATTGAAGGAAGTTAAGATGATTCTCGCTCCTGAGAATGATCCTAGAGCTGATAAAGCTCCATTTGTTTTAGTAAATAAGGCATTGGATCTGGATGAACTGCAAGACATTGACTTGGAAGCGATTGCTTTGAATAAGTGCAAGCAAGCGGTCTCTCATGTGGGTAAAGGGAATCCCGTTTTCGTCGAGGATACCGCATTGAGGTTCGATGAGTTTAACGGATTGCCTGGTGCCTATATAAAATGGTTCCTCAAAAGTTTGGGTTTAGAAAAGATTGTCAAAATGCTGGAGCCCTTCGATAACAAAAGCGCAGAGGCTGTGACTACCATTGCATATGCTGATGCGAATGGCAAATACCATACATTCCAAGGTATCACTCGGGGATGTATTGTCGATAGCCGAGGTCCCACGACTTTTGGATGGGATTCCATCTTTGAACCTGAGGAGGGGGAAGGCAAGACGTACGCGGAAATGGCAAAGGATAAGAAGAACTTAATCTCTCAGAGAGGTAGAGCATTTGCCAAGCTCAAAGAACATTTATATAAGTAGATACAATTATAGACTAACATATACATATTAGGTTTCGGAGGGTCCATCCTTTGCAAAACCTATCATCGCTTTTCACAACTATGCATTTCAGAACGAAATTTTTTCACGGAACGGTGTGAAAGAAAAACTTGCAAAAAGTTATCTCATCTCCAGTGAGCCACACAGGGAGTAAATCATATCACAAGAAAGGTTTACATAAGTTGAGCTTAGGCGTGCTAGTGTGAGCGGTTGGAGCACTTTTAAATCTTACGGTTTTTGTTTTAAAAAGTTTCTATTCCTTCCCTCTTTCTCTCATTTTGAATAGGTGTCAGATCAGGAATTCCCCACCGTATTGTTGTTTAGATCGAAACGGTGAAATATAAACATAGTGACCCGCGACGTGTATACTGTTTCTTGGTTTATTTTTTTATTCTTCTGATAAATTTTCTGCATAAATCTAATGCTCCATAGAATTCAAGAAGTGGTGGCAATTGCGAATTGCCCCACAACAGATGTGGTGACGAAAAAACAGGCATTGGAGTTTTTAAACCAAGTTAAAGCAGAGCCTAATGCCGCTCAAGTGTTTGTTACCTTATTGAATGATACAAATTCTGATGATCTAACCAAGTTTGTTGCATTACAAGTATTAACAGATCTTGTCAGTCAAGCTAGTGGTGACTCACAACAATTAGCATTCATTAAGACAGCGGTTGTCGAACTACTTCGAAGTAAAGTTGCTAATAACGTCCGGGATGCGGAGTATTTCAGGAATAAGATTGCAGAGATGATCACAGGTTTGTTTTATCGAATGTATGGTGAGATTAATGCTAATCAATGGCCTAGTTTTTTTCAGGATCTTGTTACATTATTATGTATAGGAGGCTTAAAAGAAGGTCCTGTGCAGAATTGCTCCCTTTTAGGTTTGGATTACTTTGCTAGAATTTGTGGGTCCATAAATTCTGAAATTGCTGATCAAACTTTCGTAAGATCCAAGGAGATTCAGGTGAAAAATAATAGCTTAAAAGACACGATGAGAATAGAAGATATACAAACAATGGTATCTATTTGGCTAAATACCCTAAAGAGCGTGGTGCCGCAACAGCATAGTGAGCTTGCCGTGTTGACATTATCATGTATTGGTTCCTACATTTCTTGGATAGACGTCAATTTGATCGTCAATGAAATGTATATCACAGTCATATACGGTTTTTTGGACTTTACAGGGACGAAAATTGCATGCGCCCAATGCCTATGCGAAATCATATCTAAGAAAATGAAACCGATAGATAAGTTGACTTTACTTAGAATGCTAAATCTGACAGATAAAGTAGCATCCCTCGAAAACGATGACTTAGAGGTGTATGAGCAATTGGCTAGGCTGTCCGCATCTGTGGGATTGGAATTAGCAAAGGTTTTTGACCAATGTACTAATGGAAATTCGACTGCCGACTCTCAACAAGTTGCCACAGCAGCTGACCAACAGATATTAAATCAAGTGGCATCTTTAGTACTTAAATTCATGGAGCATGAATATGATTCCGTAACACAACAATGCTTTCCATTCATTTCTCAGTATCTTTCCGTGTTAAAAAAGCAGTTTGCATTGGGTGGTAAACCGGGATCTGCTGTAGCCATAAATTCAAAAAGACAACCTATAGACCAAGATCATCAAAATTTCCTTACATCGCTATTGTTAGTGTGCTTTAAAAAAATGAGAATAGACGATTCTAGCGATGAAGATTCAGAAGATGAAATAGAGGAGTTTAACGACACGATAAGAGCGAAACTAAAAGTTTTTCAAGATAGCATTGCAGTCATTAATCCGGCACTTTACCTGGATAACATATCAAGCGATATTCAAACCTCTTTAGCGGGGGTAGATTGGAGAGACCTAGAGCTAGCCATCTATCAAATGCATAGTTTAAGTGAAAGCATAAGGAATAACCTGTTTGGCTTAAACAAAAGCCAAATCGCTACTTCGCAGGCTACTATGATAATGACCAAATTCATGAGCATTTTATTGCAGAATTCCTCCATTTTTCAAATGGATAATCCGTACGTCCAGATTTTGTTTTTCGAATTGGTGGTAAGACACTACACATTTTTGGGATCCGATGAAAAGGATGAGGTTGCACTACTCAACATATTTTGCAGCCCATTTGGAATGTTCAACAAGCGGGAAAAAGTAAGACTAAGAACTTGGTACTTATTCACAAGGCTAATAAAGATAACGAAACCAAAGTTGACTACCGTGATACTTTCGCAAATAATCGCCAAAGTTTCTCCTTTGCTTAGCATAAAAGCCATGTCGCCTAATCAAGACGGTATCGAAGATGACACGACATTTGATAATCAGCTTTATTTATTTGAAGGTATTGGATTATTGATTGGTGCCAATACTGACTCTAATTATGATATTTTGGATGAGGTATTAACGCCTTTGTTTACTGATTTGGAAACTTGCATATCTGCCCAGTTACAGACACCTGATATTGTGCTGCAATCTCACCATTTGTTAATGGCGATCGGCACCATTGCAAGAGGTGTACACGGTGGACTCGTTCCTGAAAATCAGGTTAATAATGCCCTTGTAAACAAGAAACTAATTCATAGATCCCTAATTGAGAAATTCTCAAACATTGCCGAAGTGGTGCTAGTTTCATTTTCTTTCTTTAGCAAGTATGAAAATGTCAGAGACGCTTCCAGATTTACATTTGCTCGCTTGATACCAATTTTGAACAGTGAGATCGTCCCGTATGCAGGTAAGCTTATTGCGCTCTTTTTAGAGTCTGATCTAACCAGTTTGGAGATGAATGATTTTCTGGGTTTTCTTGGACAAATGGTTCACATGTTCCACAAAAATGAGAGTTGCTACCAGTTATTCGATAATTTGCTGACACCCGTCATCAATAAGGTTCATACGATTATGAGCCGTATTGACGCTGAAACTTCCTTGGAAACTGCCGGTTGGTATGAAGGTGGCAATCTTCCTAGAGATAATAATGGTAAAAACGTAGTTGTAACAGATTCCTTCAGAGATAAAATTCTATTGAAAAAGGCATACTATGGCCTTCTTCAATCATTCGTGACGAACTCAGTGACCTCATTATTATTAACAGAAAGAAACCAGGGTATTCTATCAACAGTCCTTCTGAATTTGCTGACATATATACCTCAGGAAGTGCAGGAAACGTCTACAGTGAAGTTGGCATTGAGCGTTCTCACAAATTTTGTCAAAATTTTTGGATCTGGTGAGTGTAAGGATGAGAATGACAATAACGCAGGGAATGTTGGGAAACTAGAAGGATTGAATGAGTTTTTCATCACAAAAATAGTTCCTTTGGTTTTCGAGATTCCTTTCAAACCTGATTATAAGTTCAATATAAAGGATGGAAGTTGCCGTGTAGTAGCATGCGACCTTTCAAGATTACTAAGAGAAATATATTTTCAGAGTGGTGGAGGCACCGATATCATGGCAAACCCCTGTCTAAAATATATGGCAGAGGTCTACTTTCCACAAATTCAATTTCCCTCAGAGCTGGGAATGGAACTCATCCAAATGTTAGCAACGCTCGATCCGAAAGCATTTGAAAAATATTATGTTACCTTGATCGGTACTCTATCATCATGATGCATTCATCGTACATGCCTGGACATGTCATCATCAGCAGAACTTTCTTCTAATTGGCCTGATCACTTGACCACTAATTCTCCAGTGCAACGTGCAAATAAAGCAGGCTCATAAGTACAGGCATGGATGGCATGCGGTTACTACCTAGAACTATAGCATCATTAATACTTTTTAATGAGTTCTCACCGAATACATTCATCGAAGCACGTGATATTACGTATCTAATGACTAAAAATTTTTTACACGATTACAATGCGTCCTTTTTTGTTATGGATCATTCGAGTAGTGGACATGACAATATTGGCTGGTGTATTGTACATATCATATAGAAAGTATAGCTTATAGCACAATTGAGAACTTATCCAGCTGATCATAGTTTTTTTAGTGGGTTGAGAACACTTGCATTAAGAAATTTTTTAGTGAGCTATCAGCTCTCTTATAATAACCTACAATGAACGACCCTTTATTTGTTTCAAAACAGCCATCTGACAGCCAAAGCAACGAAGCTTTAGAGGCATCTGTAACAAACTCTGCCGATGACATAGCAAAATTTTTCCAAGACATTAACAAAAGGCACTCAAAGCTTCCTGATGAGGACATTAGTAAAGGTTCCCCAGAAAAAATAACAGTTGATATCCCCCCATATACTACAGATTACAAGCCAATTACGTCCAATAATAAGAAATACATCTATAGCATTAATGAACTTATTTCCTATTCCAAGGATCTGTCATCTGCAGGGGTGGAAGACCTAATTAACTCTTTACCGAAGAAGAAGTTTTGGAGATTAAGCCGTAGATATTCCGACCACACAAATCACAGTAAAAATGTTGGAAATAGAACAGGAACTAGAAACGGCAGTACCGGCTCCAGCAGTAAACCTATTCTAGGCGAAGAAGGTTTGTATGACCGGAGAAATAGCAAAAGTAAAGGCTCTAAATCAAGTCATTCCAAAAGAACAAATAAGTTCGTTAAAAATGAAAGGGCCGGTTACATGGAAGAAAAGGATATCACAGTAAATAATGACGATTTGTTGGCCTTAGAGGAAGAGTTCCAACCTACTGGAAATTCAATGGCAGATTTTGAATCCTGGAAGGCTAAAATGAAAGAGATGGAGCGCAGAAAGAAAGGCTTGATCAATAATAATATAGACGATCCATCGGACTCGAAAACTGCTCTGTCGACGAACTCTAGTTCAATATCGGATTTCTTGAAATTGAATACGAAGAACCATGAAATCAATGGCAGTGTCGCCGGTGATTCTCCTATCGAGGTAACCAAAAAAAATGTTGAAGAGGATAAAACAGATTACCCAGTCGAGTCCTTGAAGGGATCGTCGTCGAGATTTTCTTCTTTTTTCACTCATTCATCGTCTTCTGTATCTTCATCACCCGGAAAAAATGCAGCGTCTGAAAGAGCAGATATCAAGGCAAAGAAAAGCAGAGAATCGAATCCAAATATTTCAGGTGGCTCTAGATTACTATCGTTCTTCAATAATGACTCACAGAAATCCAAGGAAGAAAGTGCTGCCATTGCTTCAGGTCGTACCGACGTCATGGTGCCACAACCTTTCCCACAGCATGGCCAGCAGCAGGACCATTTACAAGGCCGACATCCAATTGCCTCCGGTCGCCCATTAACGTCTCCGCAATCAATACCCACGCAACTACCGCAAACTAATAATGCATTTTTTCAAGGTCTACTCAATAAAGGTAAAGTGAATGAACCTGTAAGGAATCCCGGTCCACCTCCGGGAATAGCTATCGCGCCTGGGAGTCAGATTCCGCAGCAAAGGCAGCCGGCGCCTACGCAACAAGCTCGTATGAATGTTCCTCAAGGATTTCCAATGGTCATGCCGCCTTCTGGATTTCCGCCTCAATTTCAGAGCAGGCCTTCTCATTTACCTAACGGCCCTCATATGATGAATGAAAATCCCAATAAAGAACACAATATTCACAGCAACCCCGACAAGAAGGTAAGTCGACAACCCCAACCTCCCTTACCCTCTGGCATGGTTCCTCCCCAGTTTGTGCCAGGAATGGCTCCACCTGGATTCCACACAATGCAAGCTATGCCACCCAATTTCAATCCCAATATATATGTCCCCTCGAATGGGATGATGCCGCCTCCTACAGGGCAGGGATTTTTCTCTGGCATACCGCCACCTCCATCAGTTAATATGAATTTCAATCCTTTCCAGGTGCAGCATGGAATGTCCAGTCAACAGGACAATAGGAAGAAATAAGAAAAGCTGACTGAAAGTTGCTAGTATTTGATATTTTTCTCAGCTAGACTTTTGTTTGGCATTATTGTTAATGACGATAGATCTCACTACACCTATATATACGTAAAGAGTTCATATTATTATGTCTTGCGCATTATAAATTAGTTTGTCCGAACAGGTATTTCAAGATACTGTTATACTTGCGATATCTGAACCAGCAAATTCAACATCTGTATATGTTCGTTGGTCCCGTTGGTCAACTTGGAATCAGTATCAAACAAGATCCAAGATACCTTATTTTTAAAATCTGTGTTATAATTATCACTAGTGAGGTAATGGTTATGCAGCTGATTCACAACAGAGGTAGCTGACCAACCGCTTTTCACAAAGTTGTTCACATACTCGGATATTTCATCAACGTTTTTTTCAGCGACTTTGACCACGATATCTTCTATAATCGAGAAGGGAACAATACCAGCAAGCTCCTCAATATCCTGCGAATTGATTTTATTGGTTCCATCATAGCCATTACGCTTAGAAGCAGATTGTAGCAGTGTGATAGCTCTTCTCATATCTCCTCCTGAAATTTCAAGTATCTTGTGTAACACACCGTCTTCGTACATGACCGACTCCTTTTCAGCCACATAGGCTAAGCGGTCGAAAGCATTCAGAGCATCAAGTGCCTTAAATCTGAATTTGGAGCATCTTGAAGCCAATGGATCGATAATTCTTGTAACATAATTGCAAATCAAACAGAATCTAGTTACACTTGAGTAAGTTTCCATCGTTCTGCGGAGAGCGCTTTGAGCATCTGCGGTCATAGAATCGGCCTCATCCAGAATGATGATCTTGTAAGGGGGACATGGAAAGTTTTCTAAATCTTTTTTAGAAGGTTTAGAAACTGTCAGCCGTGCAAAGCTTTTGACCTTTTCTCTAACAATGGAAATACCACGTTCATCAGAGGCATTTAGTTCCAAAATTCTCGATCTCATCAACTCGGGACCAAACAACTCCTTTGTGAGGGCCAATATAGTCGAGGTCTTACCAGTCCCTGGAGGTCCGTAAAATAACATATGAGGCAGATTGTTAGAGCGTAATGTCTTCTTTAAAACAGTCACTGCATGATCTTGAGCGGTCACGTCATCCAGTTTTTGCGGTCTATATTTCTCCACCCAAGGCTTCAGCTGCTCAGATTCACCATCTGTGCTAAACTTTCGTCTCTTATTGGACCCAAATCCTTCGAACATTAATAATTACCCCTTGCTTCGATTATATATCTCTTATTTTACAGCATGCAGCTTAGTGATCATGCACTTTTCCAATCTTCGCGTCGCTTTACAATTTTTCATCAATGAGATTATCTTATAACTGGAAGCGGCGTTCACATGCTGATTTAAACTGCCAATAAGCAATAAACCGACATGTCAAATGTATTAGATGATGTCTGGAAATCAGACACAGATGACGGAAGCGAAGAAATTTCATTTGACGTGAGAAAGCTGAGGGAAAATCATAATAAGAGAGGTTACTTAGATGGCATAACTCATTCTAAAGAGACCAACTTACAGCAAGGGTTTGACGATGGTTTCCCCACGGGAGCGCTACTGGGGATGCAAGTTGGCAAATTGATAGGCACTTTACAAGCTCTTGTTTCCAAGTACGGCGATGGAGATGAACAACTTTCTGATGATTTTCGGGCTGCTCGAAAAGAGCTGCACATTAGTAAGGTACTTACAAAGTCTATGTTTGACCCCAATTTAGATGTAACCGGACAGCACCAGCTGATCGGCAAATGGAAAGTCGTTGTAAAGAGTTATTGTGATAAATATTCCGTAAATACATCTTTATAGAGAGGGATATACTTATATGATTCGATTTCATCGAATGATCACCAAAAGGGACACCATCCAATATAATGCTGGCATAAATTTTCGATAGACGTAGCTTGCTGTATTAATTTATCCACTTGCTCCGGTACATTTAATTCGTGGAAACGACGGAAATCGTTTCCAGTTAATTTATTGGTGATACGTTTCAATACAAGCATTGCTCTAGCATTTCTTATCTCACTTTTTTGCTCTAACTCCATTTTGGCAGCTTCTTCAACAGTAATTGCTCCTTTTCTCAGCAATTCACTTGGATTGGTTAACGGAAGCTGGATATCTGTTTGCTCCGCAATAGTCTCCGTAGGTAGATCAAATCCCCAATGAATTAACGGATCAAATGCAAAAGCTTCTAAGATAGCCATCAGAGATTCGTTATTGTCTCTTAGTACTCTCATTACATTTTCGCACGTTATACGGAAACTCCCTTCAATTCCACTGACTTCCATGGCATATGTCAACATCCTTGTTAATCTAAATGGAACTTTTTCTGGATATTTCTCTCTCAAGATTGCCGCTTCAAAACAATCACCAAAATCAATATGTATTACCTTTCCGGTTATTCTATCAAGCATCAGATTGCTTGGATGACGATCACCCAAACCCAGAATATAGCCTACCATCGACATAACGGCAAGTGACCTTGTGTAGGTTGTTCTCCGTTCAAGCCAAGATTCAGAAGATCTACTTTTCAGCCACAGCACTTTGTAAAGATCTTGACCTCGCGTATTTTCTAAGGCATACGTAAACACTTCAACCTTCTGTAGCAACGTTAAACTATCGTAATCTGGTGCCATCTGAAGCATTACCCAATGTTCAATATTCAATGGGATCTTTTTGGCTTCACGATGTTCTCTAATAAGCACATGAAATGTGTCACTATTAGGAACCCATCCCAATAATCCAGATTTAGGAGATAATGGGATTGCTGGATACTGTTGAATATCCAAATGCCTTTGGAAACATTCTGAGTCGTTCTGCAGCAAAGTGTTAACTAAACCAAATAACTGCATAACCAAACTATCCTGTCGGATATCTTCATGTCCCTTCAATACATACTGGTAATCTTTTCCATCGCTTCCCTTTATGGAAAACTTACGCGGCCTCTGCTTCGAGGAAATAACTGTGAAAACTGGCTCAAAGCGTGCTATCCTTATTATTGGCTTCCCCGCTACGTACGTACTAGGGACAGCCAACTCCAGGTCATGGGCTGCTAAAAGCTTTGGAGAGACGTGTTGTAATTCGAGCGTTTGTAGTTGAGGTAATTGCCTGCTGATCCTACGGAACACGTTATAGTAGATATCCCATGCCTGGTTGAGATTACTTACATCTTTTCTACGCTTATAGTTGGTGACCCACTCATAAGCATCATTTAGATCTCTTCCAAAAGAGTTTTGAAACGAGATTTCTCTCAGGGTCTCTGGACCTCGTTTCAGCATTTCATGTAAAGGTTCTAAAGTTGCAAACATTTTTTCCGTATTGTGCTCGCCAAAGAACTGTCTGCTTGCATCTTCTAACCCTTCATACCACAACTCATGCCATAAAACTGCGACACGAATCAATTCGTGACTCACGAGTTCAGCTTGATCAACCAGCGTGGGACTATGCATTCTCATTTTCTCAATTATGGAAAGTGCTGCCTTTTGTCGAGAAACAGATTCAGATTTTATAGCAACTGTTAGCGGATAAACCAAAGCTTGAGGATGCGCTTTACCAAAATCGGATAACAGTGACAGCAGAGATCTACTAACAACCTTATCAGGTTGGTGAATACGAGCAATCAGTTGAGGCAAAACTTCAAGCCAATTGCCGATTTTGATTAAACTAAATCCTTCGTGCATTGCCTGAGCAGCTTCCGGAATTCCACCAAAGGTAAACCACAAGGTCAAGAGTCTCAAGGTATCTTGGAGAGAGCTCGATTCAGATAAAGAGATTGAATGGAAAAATCCCTTGATAGCAGGAACAACATGCCTCCGTATCAACTCGATAGGATAGTTATTTCCGTCACTGCTGAAGGTATCAGAACCCATCATGCCATTTTCAATTCTGTAAACTCCATTTAGTTGCGTATCTTTACTACCGTTCTTTTCCTCGCCAGAGCCTGAAGTAATCATAGAAATCACTTCAAAGTTTGCCAAAGCCCAATTATGCCACGCTTTGTACCATTTATCATCAAAGTGAGTTGCCAATAGGTAAGACCCCAAGATTGCATCAGGATTTTCCATCCTCCAATTTTGTTGGAGGGAGACCCTCCATTCACCTTGCTTTAAGAAACACCGTGCAAGTAATTTTGTATAATCTTCGACATGATGGGGTGCAATTGTGCTATTCTGTGGGACACTTTGGGCAATCATATTGCTAGGATCGAGGCCTAGGTCATGGGCCATTCTTGAGGTGAACCCAATCAAATGACGAAGCGCTTCTTTCTGAGATCCAGTGGCCCATAAATACTTCAACTGGGCATAAACAACCGGTGGAGGGGCTCTAGCTGTATTGGGATGCTGTGGGTCTCCTCCTTCTTCTAATAGTGAGTTCAAAGCTTTCTGTGCTAATCCCATCCGTCCTGATTTCCTACATAAATTCGCAAATTTTATCCATACTTGCATATCTTGTTTGGGTTTCACCACAAGTGATCTCACTCTCAAAACTCTTTGCCATACGTCAACGTTCTTTTGACATCCTAGAAGCCTCTTATTCCATGTATTTCTGATCAATATACGTCTTTCCGAATTTTGTGGTAGTTTCTTATACTTGATAATTTCCTCTAATTCTGCTATTATCTGTGTCCTGACCACGACACTGTATGCTCTGTTGTAACTCTCGTTAATCAAAGCAGAAATCTCAGTAACCAAAAGATCACGGGCGTTGAAGATGTGCTTCTCAGCCTCATCAAAATTATTTCTGTGAAGGTTTAATACTGCTTCGAAAAACTCTTTATCTGGTGATTGGGGTTTCATTACATTAATATATTGTTCAATTTTTTCCCACTGCCCAAGACCCCATGCTGCACCAGCCGCTAGAGGGGCCATGCTGTTTCTAACATCAGGCTTAGATGCACTCCATTTTTCAGAGGCAAGTTCTCCAAGTTGTTCCCATTCACCTAGTGCATGTAAAGATCTCATTTTACCCATAGTAACCTCCAAAGAGTCTTCTCCTGCATCTTCTCTTTGATTGTACGCTTTCAATGCATCCTCCCAGCGTTGCAATTTCTCGTACCAAGTTTCTTTTAACTGTAAATCATGATGCTGTTGAGCGTGCTTCAGGATACCAATTGCTGCATCTGTTTGATGTAACTGGTTGTTAATACTAATCAAGGATTCAATGGTTGATGTTGTTGGCTCTTGAATAAACTCTACTTCTTTATAGTGCAAAGCCTTTGCATATGCATGACATCTCTGGGCGTATTGACCTAATGTTTGAATGGGAATCGGTAAAGGCTTATCATCATGTTCCATAAATTCAACCAAATTCAATAGTGTCTGATGAATTTCCGGTGGATTTTGAGGGGATGACAGAGCTGAGCAAAGGGATTGGATCAGATCTTCTTGATATTGAGTATATAATTCCGTCCAACAGCTCGAAAATGAAGCATTAAACAACTCCCTAGCCAAGGGAAAGTAAATACCCGCCAAGCCCGAACATGCTCTAAGAGCATGTGAAGGTGATTCTTTTAGAAGTTGAATAGACAACCTTCTAATCCATTCCTGCCAGTCTTCTTTGGTTCTTTGTTGACTACAGTCCCATGTATTTTTTAATACTAGTTGATTTACAGGCAATTTTTTGGCTGATGACTCTGCTTCGTCCGACTCCTTTGTATTAGTGTCAAATTCTTTATCGAATATTATGTTTGTTGGTAAGCCTTCATTGTTTAAGAGCTTGTTGACAAGCTGATCATAAATCGAATGTTGGATGTGGTTGCTGACCAAAGTTTTATTTATTACTGGAATAAATACGGTAAAATCAGTTCCCAGTTGTAAAAGTAGCAGGCTTAAAGTATTCATGGTCGCTTTGATCAGCTCCTTGTCTTCCATGTTCAGTACACGTACCAGCGCTTGAACAATTCTGGAGGACAGTTCAGAAAGATTAATACTTTTGGCCAATTTACCCAAGGTAACGATCGCCATTTTTCTCAAAGTTCCGGGAGAGAATTCAGCCATTTTAACCACGGTAGGAATAATCAAATGAGCGTAATCTTCTAAGTTAGAATCAAACACCACTAAAGATTTCAAGATCCTGATGGAGACTGCTTTTTTGTTGGACTTATCCGTCTCCAGAACAATCAAGAAAAATGTTAAAGTTTTGGGGACAAAACGTTTAAACTCACCCTCCAATGACTTAGAGATTGATTCAATTACCGATATGATGGTAATTTGTAACTTCGGAATAGAAATAAACTCTTCGATCACCTCATACATCTCGTCTACATGAGGACGGATGTGTTGCTTCACTATGGATACCAGTAAACCTAGTTGTTGAAAGTAGAATTCTAGAAGAGAGGGTGGACAGGAGTGCATTACAGAAATAATCCCCGGAATGATTTGACCGAGGAAGGATACGCAACGCAATCCAAGTGTTTGGAAGATATGCATGATAGCTTGGATGACGGCAGTATGATGTGATGACAAAGAGGGATCTCGAAGAATTTTCATCAATGTATTGATCACAACTGTTGGATAATACTCCTCATTTGATGGAGACATGCCTTGCATCAGTAGAGCAATATCAATAGATGGCGCATTTTGTTCGACAGAAATTTTGGCACTTGACGTAACCTCAACTTCTCTATGTTTGTAAGGATCCAAAGCACCTAAAATTCCTATTAATCGTACAGTTTCTCTTCTTATATTCTGAGCACTTTCGGATTTCAAAATGTTAATGAGGACTCCAAGTAACTCAGGATAATCTAACAAAGGTTCAATGACATACCCCGATGATGCTGCCAATTGACCAAGAGTTTTCAAAGCAGCATCTCTTTTGAAGGAGTTTGACTGATCCTGAAATGTGTTTATAATCAGTGGCATGAGCTCATCCAAATAACTTCTCATACTTTCTCCTCCAATAACTGACAGCTCACCAATAGCCTTAAGAGCAGTAGAAGCAACTGCAGAAGAGTTATCTTGTGACTTTGGTAGAATAACATCTAATATTGGTTCAATGTACGGCTTCGTAACTTCCTTACTGGAACTTATCAACGTACATAGTAATGTTGCCGTTTCCTCCTTCTTCCTTGGCATGTTCGAATACTTCAGTTTAGTTAAAAGTTCCAACAGAGTTTTCCTCAATGAAGGAACCACATATGCTGGATTTACTCCGGTCAATCTGCCTATAATCCGTATTGCTTCCATTTGAATTGCAAAAATCTCATCGTTCAATGCCATAAAAAGTAACCTCATATTGTCAGGCTGGGCTAGTTGTGGATCGAAACTTGAATCAAGATGTTGCAAGATCTCAAATCTGATTTCCGCCACAGGGTCCGTAATGGCGACCGTTAACAGCTTACTTAATACTTCAGAAACGGAGTTTAATGCATGCAGAGATGTTTGCTTACATATGTTATCCTTGACAAACAAAGTACACGAAGTTAGGGCAGCCAATTTTCTGACGTGAGGATTTTCGTGTTCGATATATGATATGGTCACTAATCTCACAAATTCTGTGAGGGAATATTTGTGATTAATAGTTTGCAACATTCTTAATGCTTGTGTCAAAAGTCTTGCGTCATTAACGTCGTCATTGACCTCGCCTGTTTTGCGTAGTATGTTTTGATTCCTCCATAGACGGGCTTTTTCTATCGATAGAGGCTTTAAAGAAGCCGGAGAACCTGGTTGTTTGAATTTTTCACCGGAGATAGACGTGCATAATAAATCTAGTAATCTCGCATTTATGGTGGGTTCCAGTGCTGGTATCTTTTCATTTAACACTATTAGCGTTTGCTGCATATAGTCCGAAAGGGGGCATGAAAGCATCAAGTCAAATAAACCTCTATTTAAATGCTTCGCCAATGCAGGCCCAACAGCAGATGCCAATTTTCCAATACAGTAAAATATTTCGCTTTCAAAATATTTGCGGTTCTTGAATTTAGTTTGCAGACCATCCCTAAGGTTGTCCAAAATTGGATCCATATAAGGAACGATATCTGAGCCCACTTCAAATGCAATGTCGCCTATGGATACTAAAATAGATGTTTTATCAGAATTATTGGCAGCACTAGCGTTCATATTTCTTAACACTGTTAGGTAGTGAACCATGGTCTGATCCAGATATTTGCTCGTGAATAAGTGCGCATCAAAGGAAGCCAATAACGGTAAAATCGCGTATACTTCCTTCCTAAGAACATCGTATTTATGATCCCTGTACCTCATAGTAGCTTGGAAAATCTCGTCGTATTTCCCATTCAAATAAAAGCTATTTAAGGAGAGCAATTCTCTGTACACCAACAAAGTTGCATGGATCGATTCATTTGTATTTAGCGTCAATCCATAAACACATTCTTTGAATAATCTTTGAACCCATTGCTTAGTCAAAGCAGAATCTCTATCCTGTATTATCGATAGACATTTGCCTAATGTCACCGCTGAGTCCATTCGTATCACCAATTTTGTGTCTCTTAAAGCTCTCCATATATTATCGAGAATGGAATTGACATAAGGATAAAGTAAATAGGGAGAATTATTAGCTAGCGCTGTTATTATGAGTAAAGAAGCATGCTTCCTATATTCCTGCTTTGAACTTGAAGATGCATTTTCTGGAGAGGTAGTCAGCCACTCAATACAAGTCTTGACTTCGAATTCCACAAAATCTGATGTCAGAGTTCCACCAGGTACCGCTAGTTTTCCCAAAGTATTGGCAGCCAGTCTCATCACTTCAATATCA
Source organism: Torulaspora microellipsoides (assembly GCA_900186055.1). Taxonomy (NCBI): domain Eukaryota; kingdom Fungi; phylum Ascomycota; class Saccharomycetes; order Saccharomycetales; family Saccharomycetaceae; genus Torulaspora; species Torulaspora microellipsoides. Next base: position 884,183 of record FYBL01000005.1, on the reverse strand, counting down.
TTAGATGGGATCAATACTCTAAGATAATTCGCCAATCTAGATGTTTGATTGGGCAACTCTTCTGTATGAGCATAGAAGCCTATAAGAGTATCAACAGCGAGAATCCCACCAATCTTTTCATTGGGACCTGAACCATGAATCAGCTCGAATATCTTATTATTGATCTTGTTACTGAACTGCTGGAATTGTTCAATAGAAACCTCGCGCACCAATGATATCAAAGAGGTTTTAAGCTCAAAAGAAGCGGCAATTCTTTCCTGAGGCACTGGGCTCCTCAATTTATCAAAAATGATATTGAATGTCGAAAATGTGCTGTCCATAGCTGCAATGTTTGGATCTGTCTCAATGTAACCCTTGACATCCGCTCCATTAGCAGTAGCAACTCGGGTACCATCTGAAGTTACACCATTGGCACCATCATGGCCCAACGTAGCCGAGATGTCATCTTCAGAATGTGAGCTCGAAGTCAGCTTCTTCCTTGAGCGGTGATGATGCTCGGTTCTTCTTCTTAAGGACAACATCGAAAGTATTTTAATGCGTGATTATATTTCCACTCACCGCAAATGAATCAATCAACCGTCCACTTCTAATTTTTCCAGTTCTTGTAACTTTTGCCAGATAAATTCGGTATTTCACGTATCATGTAACCATATCAGCCATTAAATTAAAACTCTGCCAATAATCAATGATAGGTCGGGCCGGGTAAATAGAGCACGTGATTCAACGATGTTATATACTTTCTGTTTGGTTTATATATTGCGTATTTATGATACCGATAAGATAATAAGGCGTGTTAATGACTTTACCACCTTCTATTATTGGATCATCTACTTTCCACTGGTAAAATCATGTGTTTCCTTCTGTTTGTTTAACACAGACAATTTCGCAACGTTCGCCCCTTTTCTGCAAATATGCGAAATGACAATTCGCTTTGAATCTATAGGAAGAAATCAACAAGATCGGGATTAATTTTGGCTTTATATTAAAGGCCCATCGAAACTTTTGTGACCCATAACGCTGTGAAAATATATATAGGAAGCACGTCCTTTGAATATCTTTCGTTCTTCATATACTCGGTTTTGTTCTGTATTCACTCTCCTTCTATTGCAAGCTTAAGTTCTTTCTCACAATGTCATACTTGAATAATCCTGCGGTTGTTATGGACAATGGTACAGGTCTGACTAAATTAGGGTTTGCCGGTAATGATTCACCATCATGGATCTTCCCAACGGCGATTGCTACTGCTCAACCTTCGAATGCTAAAAAATCCTCTTCGAGTTCTGCCGCTACGGCAGGTGGTAACCTTGGTAATGCAGGAGGCTCTAATGTCTCCAGCAATCCCTATTTTGGCAATTCGACCTCCGCAACAAATTTCAATAATTCCAACCCCGGGTCATTATTGTTGTCTAACAACTTAGCTGGGAAAAGAGGAACAGAAGATTTGGATTTCTATATCGGTAACGAAGCGTTGGTTGCATCTCAAGGTGCATCTTATTCTCTAAGCTATCCAATTAGACATGGACAAGTCGAAAATTGGGACCATATGGAAAGATTTTGGGAAAATTCCATATTCAAATATTTAAGGACAGAACCAGAAGATCATTTTTTCCTTTTGACTGAGCCACCTTTGAACCCTCCTGAAAATAGAGAACAAGTTGCCGAAATCTTTTTCGAGTCATTCAATTGTGCTGGTTTATACATTGCCGTGCAAGCAGTTCTTGCTTTGGCAGCCTCTTGGACGTCTTCAAAGGTTGTTGATAGATCCTTAACAGGTACTGTCATTGACTCTGGTGATGGTGTTACCCATGTTATACCAGTGGCCGAGGGTTACGTCATCGGATCAGCAATCAAAAATATCCCTATTGCAGGAAGAGATATTACTTTATTCATTCAATCACTGCTGAGGGAACGTGGTGAAGTGGATACGTCCCTAAGAACTGCAGAACGTATTAAGCAAGAATACTGCTATGTTTGTCCCGACATTGTGAAAGAATTCAATAAGTTTGACAGAGATTCCGAAAAGTTTGCTCAATTTGTTGTGGAAAGTCAGGAAAAGACAAGGAAAAAAGTAGTTGACGTTGGTTATGAAAGGTTCTTAGCACCTGAAATTTTTTTCAATCCAGAAATTGCATCATCAGATTTTTTAACACCATTGCCTATTGTGGTGGATCACACTATTCAAGCCTGCCCGATTGACGTCCGTAAGGGCCTTTACAACAATATAGTTTTATCAGGTGGCTCTACAATGTTCAAAGATTTCGGGCGCCGTTTACAGAGAGATTTGAAATCTATAGTGAACAATAGAATCGCACAAAGTGAGCTCCTTAGTGGTACCAAATCAACTGGTGTTGATGTACAAGTCATCTCTCATAGAAAGCAAAGAAATGCTGTCTGGTTTGGTGGTTCTCTTTTGGCTCAAACTGCTGAGTTTAAAGGTTACTGCCACACCAAGAAAGACTACGAAGAATATGGGCCTGAGATTGTCAGAAACTTTAGCCTGTTCAACATGGTGTAAGTTTTTAATCGTACAATATATATATTATTAGGCTATGCAAACATATATGTATATGTGTATATATGTATAGATAAAAAGAAACGTATCACAAACTGCACGAAAAATAAAACCATTCGATCCAGGCGTGTAAATGGAACAAAACAGGAATTTTAGTACTCATCTTTCCCACTAATAATGACGTTGTCAATCTTCAGAATCATTCTACAAAGTTGCGTAGCCAGCATAATCTGTTGCTTTTTCCCAATGAATGGATCAACAACAAACAGTTCTTTCATATCATTGGAACCTTTGCCCAAACAATCTACACCTATAACCGAAAGATTTTCTTTGATCTGTTTACTCTTCAGTAAAGTCAATGTTTCGATTGGATCCAAGCCAGAATTTTCGGCCAAAGTCATTGGGATAGTATCCAGCGCTTGTGCAAATGCACGGAACGCATATTGATCAATGCCACGTTGCCTATCAGCTTCTTCTGAAACAGCTATAGACATAGTTACCTCAGCAGCACCTCCGCCATAAACGACACGTGAGTCCCTTACGAGGTTTCTAACAACACATAAAGCGTCGTGCAAGGCACGTTTAGCTTCCTCTACAATCATTCTGTTGGAACCACGAATGAAGCAAGTGACCGTCTTAGCATCTGAGCATTCCTCGATGACCAACATGCGATCCTTGGTAGTGCCAAATTCAATCTCATATATTTTGCTACATTTACCCAACTTTTCAGCAGATAAGTCTTGGAAACGTGGGACAATACGACCATGGGTTGCTATTGCGATAAGTTCTAACTCTTGGCCACCCACCCATCTTGCAGCGGGTAGATTATTTTGTAATAACAAGTGATTAGCTTCGTCATCGAAGCCCCATTGGCAGATGACCACATCTGCACCTGCATTTTTTATACAATCTATCATTTCTTTGAATTTATCTTGTTCATAGGTTTGTAGCTTTTCATATTCTTCAACAGAGGAGATATCTAGTTTGTGCTTCGTCTTTGGTTTCGGAGGTTCAAACGGGCAAGTTAAAATTGCCAATTTAACTTCATCCTTTCCCTCTGCTGGTAAGACTTCCTTTGGCATTTGAGGGTGGGAGAAATCTTTGTCCAAAATAACACCATGGATCAACTTTGAATCCTTCAATGATCCACCTACCCTTCCTTCTAGCTTAATCAACTCAAAATCAACATCTTTCCGATCTTCATCTAACACGCTGGTAACGGCATCTACAGCCATCTGGGCAAATTTATCGTGTTCCTTCGAGACGATTTTAGAACCTAAGGAGGTCTTTGCAGCTTTGAAAAGAGCTCCCTTAAAAAGTTCTTTATTCACCGCTACATCATCAGCTTGCTCTTCTAATTTTTGAATGGCTAATTTGGCAGCATCATCAAACCCATTTGCAATTTTAATTGGGTGTATGCCTTTTTCAATCAACTCTAACGCCTGGTCTAGCAATGCACTTGCCAAAACTACCACACCGGTGGTACCATCGCCAATCTCGTCGTCTTGAGATTTAGATAGTTGTACCAGTAGTTTCGCAATCTCGTTATCTAATTCCATTTGAGAAAGAATTGTAGCACCATCATTTGTAATCGTAATTTCCCCGTCTGGAGAGATCAAAATCTTGTCTAAGCCACGAGGACCCAAAGATGTTTTTATAATGGAGGCTACGGATCTGGCAGCAAGAATATGTGACTTTTTGGCTTCCAAGCCATGTTGTCTTTTCTTATTACCTTGATCCCTGACAATAATGAAAGGTCTACCCATTTCATCCTGCGCAACAATTGCGTTTGACATATCTGGCATATCCATCGCCTGAGCCATCGTTACAAACCTTGATATAAATGTGGGCGTTTATTCGAATAATTTGAAAGATGTCCCATTAATTGTGGCTGCTCATCTTAAGCATTTCGCCACCATAAAAGAATTTTTCAAAAAATCATGTTACACGACTTTTAGTAGTATACAAAATAATAGATATTATTTACTTAAAAGATAGAATCGATATTCTAATTGTTAGTTCTGAACTTATATCCACAGGAGGTACATGTATAGAACACCGTCGCACCTTCATCCGCAGATCTAAGTTGCAAAGTATGATAATGCATTTCTTCGTTTCCACATTTTGGACATTTCTCCTTAATGGTGGCCCCTTCTCCTAACTCATCTTTCTTCAAAGAAGTCTTCACCACAGATTTCTTTGATCTCAAAGAGGATGGAAATGCATCTTCTGATGTGGAAGTGATAACTTTCAAATTAGAAAACTTTGATTTAGGATACCTAGCTTGGCATTGTGCGCACTCTATTTCGGAGCCCGAGACTGTACTGGGATTATCCAGCAAGTTACCGCAATCTAAACAAAATATCAGTGAGCCCACCACAGACATAGCTCTTTTCCAGTTCTGCCTGTTCTTGCTTTTGCTGCGAGATTCATTGCTTTATGAGATGAGCAGCTTTGAAAAATTGAAAAGAAAAAGATCATCCTCAATATTTCGTACACAATGATGGTAATCATTTGCGTTGTAAACATAATACCAATTCACCAACCGTATCTATTTCTTGATTGTATTTTGGACTGCTTTATTCGTTCATTTCTGCTCTTAATCGCCTCTTGATTTCTTTTAGCATTCTTTACTAATGAGCTTAGTTGATTTTTCGTATCGTACACAATCGTTGTAGCTTCCAGACGAGAGCCTTCAGAAATTGTCTCAGTCAAAGATATTGTATCTTTAATCTCCTTTACCTCGTCCAACTCCCTCCTATCATTAGTCTCGTTCGTTTTCATGAACTTTTTGGTATATTCTTCTGTGGGGCCGATTTTCACTACCTCATACTTAGGTTCAACAACATCCCACTCACTCCTGTTATACCCAGGCGCAAATATAGCAGTACTATCATTAGACATGATCATCAGCAGAACTTCACCTTCCTTTTCTTTGTTACAGTAAGAAGATGCAATCGCTTTCATGCGGCTTAAAGTCTTTAAAATCCCCGTCTATCACAGATGTCTGGGCGTGTAAATGCTTATATGTAAACTGTTCGTCTGATGTACGAAGTTATAACAAACTCAAGTCAACGGATTCAAGTATATGCACGTCAGATTGGAAGTTGCTAAAACTTGAATATCTCTAATGTCAAATCCATTGGTCGCAACGGCACCTGTCACAAAATTGGCAGTTAAATTACGTATCGCGATAGTACAATTGAATCCGCAGATAGGGCAGGTTACCCAAAATGTGAAAAGGGCCACATGCCTGTTAAATAAATTAGAAGAATCCATAAGACGTTCTTCTACTAAAAAGAATCCTGACTTGATTATATTTCCGGAGTTTGCTCTTACTGGATACAACTTTCATTCAAGAGATCACATTCTCCCGTATACGTCCAAAACAAAAGATGGTCCCTCTTATGAAATGGCAAAGGATGTTTCTAAAAGATTCAATTGTTACACAGTTATAGGATATCCAGAGCGCACGGATAGCAGTGCCGATGCCAGTCTATATAACTCAGCTGCGGTAATAGGCCCAAATGGAGAGTTAATCTTCAACTATAGGAAATCCTTTCTATATTATACTGATGAAGAATGGGGATGCCAAGAAAATCCTCGAGGTTTCCAAAGCTTTCCTCTTCATTTCAAAGGTAAAGGGAGAGACACATCTAATACAAATGCAGAAAATGCCGTTGATGTCACAATAAGGACGTCAATAGGTATCTGTATGGATCTAAGCCCCTACAAATTTGAAGCACCATTTCATGACTATGAGTTTGCAACTTACAATATTGATAACAATAACGAACTTATTATCTGTCCGATGGCATGGCTTCATTCATCTTCAGTTACCAAGGAATCAGATGTTGATTTACAAGAAAAACTTGATTCAATTAAGGAAAGTGCTGAGAGGCTCAATCTACCGATATATGGGTCACAGAGCGATTTTCAATTGGATTTAGCCTGTCATCGTCAAACTGAAAGGATTTCCAGGTATTCAGATATATCAAATACGACATACGCTGACTTGAAATTACCGGATATATCAAACGTAAATTACTGGATATTGAGGTTTTTGCCCTTTCTGGCATTAAAACAGAGACGCCAATGGTCACCAAAAGACCTATTCCCATTTATCTCAGATCCAAAAACGCCAAGAAATTCCTATATGGGCTCGACTTTACATGAATCGTGGAAATTTGCAGGCAAAAATGCAGTTGTCGTTATTGCAAATCGATGCGGAATAGAAGATGGTACCACAGTTTACGCCGGCAGCTCGGGCGTATACAAGTTCAATGGCGAGAGTGGTAGTAACGATAATCAGATCGATTCTACAAATAAGAGTATCGAGCTATTGGGAAACCTGGGTAAGGGACTGGAAGGAGTCCTCATGCGGGATGTAGAATTTGAAGTGAACAGATGATAACTACAATAGCAAAGATATTTAGAACTGCTGGCCGACAGCTTTATATGCATATGATATCGTATCTAGTTCAAATAGCAAAAAACGCTACGATATTGTCAAAATTAGTGAATGCTGAAATAGAAAATTAAAAAAATAAAAAAATAAAAAATTAGTCATAACATGAACAAACTTTCAAAAAATTTGTTTATCTTTAATAATGCAGGGTTGGGGCGTTGATGGAATTATATTGGCGGATCGCTCGAGAAGAGGGTGTTTACAGTAGGTATGTCCATACCGGATAGGTTTATGTCGTGTGTAACCTCACCTGTGGAGTCTATTACCCGAAACAATGCTGACTCTTTCTTATGTAAGCTTACCGTCGCCGACATTAAATCATATAAGATCTCAGCTTCGACACTCTCATAAACCTTTTGCAAAGCATCCTTATTCATGCGTGTACTTAAATTTTGCCATATTCTACTTTCATAACTGTAGAGATATGGATCTTTACCAGGCGATGATAATTTCGGTGCCACCTCTGTTCTCAGGATATGCAGTAGCCTCAATTTCTCATCTTTATCAGTAGAAGGGTCGTATTGAATTTCAATTTCCTTCCATCTATATGCTGTGGCATTAAATGAAGTATAAAACATGGCGAATAAATCATCGTAACGAAGTTTCAGCATATTTTGATATAGTGGTAGCATATCATGAATTTTCAAGTCATTGAGAGGGGATTCTAGCTCTTCAAGTGTCGGGTTCCAATTATTTACATTCGCAAATCTTTTCAATACATTGAAATTAAGCCAGAAACGTAGGGCAGGAAGGAATGCTTTACCATTATAGACTAGAAACCCAAAGTTCTCCGAAATCGCGTACTCTTTCTTCAATATGTCTATAGTTTTATAAGGAACTAATGCTGGCTCTCCATGATAAACTGAATTAATCAGCGGTGATAAAGATTCCATAGAAACAAAATGATTATTTCTACAATTATAGAGCTTAAGCTCCCGATTCATCAAATATCGTTCCTCAGGAGTGAGGTCATGTTCAGGATATTTTTGCTGGGTTCGAAACGCCTTTTCGGAGTTTTGAACCTCATTGACTTTTGTAATTTCTTCTGGGGTGAACTCACTTTTATGGTCATCAACATACTGTTTCAGTGAATCAATGTCGAGAGCGGCAAGACCATCACCAATTTCAGGATAATCGAATTCTTCCATGGCCTTCGGTAAGTCAACTTTAGCAGATCTTTCTTTATACCAATCACCAAAGTTTTCTCGCAAAGGATTTGAAGAGACGCTCATACCGGTTATATCAACATAAAGACCGGAGTCTATGTCAATAAAACGGGCATCGATATTATTATTGCCGTTAGCATTTGTTCTGACAGTTATTGATCTACCCACGTCCAACAAGAATCTTCCATTACCTTCTCTAGGGTCCTCGAGAATCAAACTTTGATTAAAATACCTGCTTAACAAATGCAAATGCTTTATTGGCATCTGAACGTCATAGTCGTTATCCCAAGAAAAAGTTTTGCCGTTAAATAAATGACCATACACTGTACCATGAGCCAGCCAGGTGATAAGGCCATTTGCCTTTGTGAATTTCAGCCAATTTCTAATTAATGCATTGAGTCGTAATTGATATTCTTCTGGTTCTTGTATTAATCCTCCATTAAAGAATCTTCTATCACGATGATAACCCATTCCTTGAAATTGGGCTATGTGACCAGCCTCAGATAAATATTTGGCAGCCAAAGCAGGTGGCACGGCGATAGAGAATTGTAGACTTTCCAAATACTGTTGATCATGTGCTGATAACCCTTTTGATGTCTTCAAGTTTTCTAAGTCTTTGATGATGGCACGAACATCAACTTCAAAATCATCTGGGGATAAGTGAATTAGGTCTTGATCTTGACTAGCATTGCTAACATCATCAATGTTCACTTTGTTCTTCGCAGCCGAATTACTACTCAAGAAAGTATGAAAAGTTTTATAATGATCAAAGATTAAATCTTCTTGCTCCAGAGAATTTGTACCCATTTTCAAAAGATTTTCTTCGACATAATCCTTTAAAATTCCGGATTGGACCATATTTTCACGAGTATTTCGCTCGACATTTACTGTATAACATGCTGTGCTCTTCTCCATAATCGTTATTGACAGGGGATGGTTGACTTTTGAGAGAAGATGACTTCTGGCTTGCAATTGATAAACTTCTGATCTAACTGAATCATGTAATTCATGAGCTTCCACACGAAGACTAAACTTAGAGTTCTGATCTCCAACCACTTTACATTTATTAGGTGGGATGTCTAACGGTTCTTTGCGCTCTTCTTCGTTTTTTCTAGTGGAGTGATACCATTTGGGATCATTATACTTTATTCTTTCTGTTAAGAATAGAGGTTCGTCGATTTCCTGCTCTATGTTTTGTAAAACGTCGATGTCAAATGCTGTTTCATAAAAAAATGAGCAATTGATAGCAGTTTCCTCAGAAGAGAGTATTTTATTGTAGATATCAAAATCTGCCCAATCGTACCAGGAAAATGGCGTTTGCATATCGGACGCGGTATCCGCATTCATGATATGCTCCAAATATACAGACCATGATAACCTTGGATCACTATCATAGAATGTAACATTATCTATATGATCCAACTTGGTACCTTTATGAGGGCCTCTATTCAGTGTAAGGAAATTTCGGTTCAACGTATAGACATCAATCCAACGTGGAGAAGTATCATACTTGAATTTCTTATAAAGGCGTGAAGCCAACTCTTCCTCTGAAAGATGGTTGGAAAAGTATGGTTCCGTCGATGCATTGTCTGAAAAGTATAACGCCGTCGGTTCGCGTTTGCTGGACCTAACTGAGTGATGATATGCAATGTATAGTACAATAACCAGCAGTAATGCCTTCTGTAAAATCGACCTACGTGACTTCAGCCAATGCGTACCGACTTTGACAGGTATAATGGCCATTTTCTAGCTGGCAACAATAGCAAAAAAAAAAAGTGAAAAAAATTATTGTACGAATTTGTAAGATGTGCTTAAAGGTTGAATATGGAAGGTAGAAGGAGACGGACTCGCTAATGTAAAAAAAAACCTCTTATCTTATAAAGGATAGACTTGTATATTACTACGAAATATAAAATCCCCGCACAAGTAAACAAAAATCAATTACGCTACCCGTTAAAGAATGCTTGATCAACAAACACACACCTATATATATATCCTACCAACACGGTAGGACATAAATCAACACCTCCAACGGTTTTCTTCCACCTGATGGGTTGCTTGCTGTAACTGCACCCTGGGGCTATGGTGAAAAGGGCTTGGAGGATAAGCCATAGCTCAAGGTAGGATCTGTTTCAGATTGTTGTTGCTAAACAAAGTAACACTTTGGGCACGGAAAGACGGCGGAATGAAAAGAATGCGGGCATTTGGAGTCAAGAAAAACTCCAGAGTAAAGATAAGAGCCACAGGATGCACGGATTGTTGCCAAGGTATTTAAAAGTTTGCTGTCTGTACTGTCGTACACGCAAAGATCGCTAGAAGCTATTGAAGAGCAATGTTATTCATGTGTATTGTTTTCTGTTTTGGTGACGGTCGCAGCTCATCATGATCGCGCGCGACCTTGCTGAAGCTTCTGTTCGTAGTCTTAAAACTGCAGTCGACAACATGGCACCAAAAACACGATATGGGCAGTGCCATTATCCAGTATACCGGAAACGGATTTGATGAGCGGCGCATTCGTGATACGGGGTTGATATAGATACGCCAAAGCTATTATCTCGAGGCTTGGCATTATGTGTGGGTTTCAGAGGGAAAATCAGTTGGGTTGTTGCCACAGTTTATGCGGCCTGCGTCGAGCATTTGTAGAAAACAATATAAAAGATTCCCACAGTATAGAAAAACAGCATTAAGTAGAATTATGTAGTATTGCGAGGAAGAGAAACCGGATCAAACCAAACCTTGGTGATTGATTAACTATTAAAAAATGTTTTTGGGGGGAGGGATCTCACGTGATCATTTCTTGTTGTTGCCGTTGTCGTTTTCAACGTCGTCAATTGATCGTGGTTGGTGATCTTCATCTCCATTATATTGTACACCGGTCTGCTTTAATTTTTGTTTCAATTCTTCGACCTCCTTATAGGCCTTTCCCAATTCATCTTGTAACCTTTCATTTGCGCTAGTTAATCTTGATTGATTTTGCTCACTTAACAGTTTTTGTAGAGTCCATTTATCAATGTTAGCACTTTCAGTTTCTTTCAATTTTTGTATGTATTCTGCTGCACGTGCTAGTATTGTAGCTTTACTAGATTCCTTCACAGGTAGCAACTCACTTAGTTTGTTGATAGCTGTGTTAATATTTTCACGGCGTCTTCTTTCGACCTCTTTATGAGAATCTTTACGTTGTCTTTTCCACTCTTCCGAGCCTGTAACAGGAGCACTTTTACGTCCCCTGCGTCCATTAGTTACGGCTCCACCAAACATTTTCTTTTCTTCGTCGTCATCTTCGTCGTCAAGAATCGCTCCTTTGTTTTTATCCGAAGGTCCATGACCGGCTTCTGGTATATGATCGGGATCTTTAATGTGGTCGTCGATATCTTCTTCAGCTACTTCTTCCTCCTCTTCTAATTCTTCTTCGTCCTCTTCCTCTTCATCGTCTTGACGGTCCACCTGGCCTCTGATGTCATCTACTTGTGCGTCATCAACTTTGTTATCACCATCTTCACCGGGATGTTGAATCAAGTCACCATATGTAGCGTTTGCAACTGCTGCAGCAGTTGCAGCAGTATCGTAATGACTCGTTTGATGGTGATGGTGAGAATTGTCCTCTACGACTTCGTTTAACAGAGCAGCGTCAATGTTACCTTCATCTTGCTTATGTCTCTTCATCTCTTCGCTATGGTCATCATCACCTACATGATGGTGATCCCTTTTACCAGCACTACTCATCTCTTCAAGCAATTTTTTGTTTGTTTACTATGTTTGGTTCTGTTAAAAAGTAGAATCAAAAACGTGAAAACCACGTGGAGTTGCTTCTCCTTTTTATATCATTTTTTTTTGTCGTCAACTTTTTGAGGAGGGAAAAAAGGAAATAGCTGAGCCATGACACCCCTTTTTTTTCTAAAATCCGTGCATATTAAGAAACGTAATGGCACGTGATGGGGGGCAAAAATAAGATATCACGCCCCACGTCATGTTAGTTTTAAGACTACTTTTTGCATCTATCTTGAAATTAAAGTACAGATATGTGTTATTTTATTCGTTCTACCTAGATGAAAATGACCTTGCTGAAGATGACGAAGTGACGCTAGCTGGTATATCCATATGGTTATGTACCACTCTTTTCTTCTTGAACTTTCCGCTACCAGTCATACTTTTTAGTGATGCAGATGAAGAATGTGTCATGTTTGTTTGATTTGTGGGGTGTGAAGAAGATCCTAATGATAAATCGCTTAATTTTTTTATAGGTGGCGTCGCACTATTTGATAATGTGGTAATATTTGGAATTGCTTTACGCAAACTATTGCCACTTGTAATATCGTTGCTTTCGATAATAGCATTGTCTTGCTTTTCATTATTAGTCCGTTCAGGGGTGGGCGATGACATTATGTCATCTAGGTTGGGCTCAGTGGATTGAGAAGCGCTATTTATTTCTTCATTTACTTGTTGTCCAATTATAAATTTCTCATTATCATTATTTTCTTTTTCATGCTTCTCTAGTTGCACCTGTGATTCATCACCTTCTGCTTCTTTATCTTCAACGACTCTCGAGGGTACCTTGGCAGCTACGTCCGATTTTGGGAGAGATGGTGATTGTGCAATGTCAACCATAGACCTTGGTTTTCCTTTAACATTCAAAAAAGGGTTAGATGTGTGTTGAATTGGTGATCCATCCACAAGTTTGTTTCCATTTATATCTTCTTTAGAATCTTGTTCATTGATATAAAATCCAGAACCAGTTCCAGTTTCTGATGAAGTTTTTCTAATTTCCGGAGCTTTGAATGTATATTCATCATCAGGTTCAACGCACGTTTCGATATTTTGAAACCATGGATCTGCGTACAGATCCTCCATTGTATACCTCGTCTCTGGATTGGGATCAGCTAATCTCCAGGCCACACGAGATGCATCGGCACTCTTAAAGTTTCTTGCTAAAGTATATTCCGCACCAGGACCGGGTTTATGACATCCCTTGTCCCTGAAATGTGGGTTTTGGTGGCTAATGAAGTTTTCATATGAGGTTTCATATTCTCTGAACCTAGGATCTGTATTACATGATTCAAAAAATGGTAAAATGTTATTTACCAATGCAATTAATATCATGCCCAATGCATAAGAATCCATTCTCAACGGATTATACGGCTTTTGCATACTTTCAGGGTAATGCTTCTTAGAATCATGTAACATAACTTCAGGAGGTGTATATGGTGGCGAACCAATCATACCTTCACACATTCTCACGGGGCTGTTAAAATTATGCGGTTCAACATGATACCAATCGGAAATACCGAAATCTGTTAATTTACAAATACCGTCCTTTGATAATAAAACATTTTCTGGTTTTAAATCACGATGAGCAACACCTTCATCGTGGCAAAATTTTACTCCATTTGCAATTTGTTTGAAAACACAAAACTTCTCATTTAGAGGTGCCGCTTTCCAACCAGACCTTTCCATCATTTGAAATAAGTCTCTTACACATATTTCCATAACAAACCCCCATCCACGCGTCGTGTACGTGGTTGTTGGGACCTTAACCAGATAGTAAGTATTTGCAATGTGAACATTATGACTTAAATGTTTAGCAATAATAAATTCTTTAGAGCATCTCTTATAGAATTTCTCTGCGCTTTCATCATAAATCATGTTCAGTTTCTTCAATGCATAAACATCTTTTTGTTTATATGCTGATCGAACTTTTCTCACTTCACTAGAGCCTCCTGAACCCAAAGTCTGATTTTCACTATCAAAAACGAAGTTATCAGTTAAATGTACACTAGATTGTTTCATTTCTTCAGGTAAAAATGAATTTGGATCTGCAATGGGCAATGGCAATAAACGTAACTTAGAATTACCATCCTGCATATAGAAGCTTAAATCATTATTAGCACTTCCTGCATAGGCGGTACCAGGTCTGCTACCGGGAGCGCCGGTATTCAAACCGTAGGGATTGTAGATAATATTTTCATTGCTTAAAAGATGATTTGGGAAATTACCTGAGGGTTTCCTGTTGACAGAGTGATGAGTACCTGCTCCCGCTCTTGGTGTGGCAATACCTGTTCCTGTTCCGAGTACATCGGATGCATGAGAAGGGGCAAAGGGGTTAATATTATGAGCAACCATATTGTTAATCGAGGCAGAAGACTTCGTCGATGATAGAGCTTGGGGACCATGGTTCACGTTTGCACTAGATTTATTTCTTTGAAACAGGGAAGACGACCTTTGACGATTGGCAGGAGAGGCCGATTTTGGTCTTGACATTGAAAGATGATGAGTGGCATTCAGTTTTTTCCCTTCATCTGGAGTATGAGCATCCTCGCCATGACCTTTAGTATTCAGCAACTTTTTCCCTAGCATTTTGAAAGCATTCATCGAACCAACATGACGGGGTGCAGTGTCACGGGACGATCGTTTGGTATTTGACATATTGGTAACACTCTGCAGCACTTATTGATATAGCCAATGTTTCGTACGTATAGAGCAGCTGACTAACTAATAATTGAACTTGAAAAGCGAGAACTGGAACTGTATTAAATATTCTCTAACTTCAAGAAATTTGGTTCGGGTTTCGAAAGGTCGAGAGTATCTGCTTTCTTGGCGATAATAAAGCAAAAAAATCGACTATGTACAATTCCCGAAGGGGTCAAGGCAATTTTTTTCTCTTTTAAAATAGCTGTAAAGTTCGCTGCTTTAGGCAAAAGGACAAGTATGCAAAACTTGCGCTCGGTATATCCGCTTTAAGTTAGTAATGGATATAACCCTGTTCGAGTTTAATCGTATAAGTTATCTAATGTCAGTTATCTAACTGAATAATGAAAAATGATGAATTCGTTTCTCTTGTCCTTCCGTGGATTTCGTCTTTTTTCCCTTGGGAGGGGATCGTCCAATTTGGTTCACGGTGCTTAATTACGATAAGTGAAAAAGTAATATTCCACAGTTTCGAGAGATAGTGATGATTTCCCAACACCAGCTTAAATATATTATTTATGTAAGCGGAACTGTTGCAAAAAGTAGCTCCAATAGATACAAGGCTTTGGTCTAACCAAAGCACGGCAGATGCATTGTCATGTCATAGCACGTTGGTCTCTCCCAATGTCTTTTCCTCCATCTTCAGCCCATGTGCTTGCTGTCTGGTTGCTTAAGGCACTTTTTTCGGTCTCCTGAAGATCTCGGAGAACACCTCATTAGTGCACGGATTTTTACCGTGGAAGCGGAATAACTATCAGGGTGGAGAGATAGGATGAGAGAATGCATGGCCGCCTTGTTCCTTACATGAGGGAAGTTCTTGTTCCAATATCGGTTGAATTTTCTCCAGAGGGCATATTTCCATCCCTATCATTTTGAAATTTGTTGTAGATAGCTTGCAATTTTAAGAATTCACTTGAGGATATACTAGGCTTAGTCTCTTCGATAGCCTCCAACAGGTCGTCTATCGTGATTGTGACTGCAGGATTTTCTGCATTTCTTGTTTCTTTCGCAGTATCACCTGTACCCTCTTGTATGCGATCTAACATATCTGCAATCATGACACTGTCGCCCTTACCGTTCATTACGCTAAATTCCACTTCTGTGTTCTTAGCCGGACTGCTGTCGGCCATATTTTCTTCATTTTGAGAATGCAGACGTCTGTGCACGGCTTTCAAATATGCGTTATAGCACAAACCTTGTAAATCTGCACCCGAATAGCCAGCTGTTTTCCGTGCGATTATATGAATATCAGTATTTGGGGATAAGTTCAGTTTGTCTGTTCCTGTAACCGCTCGCAAAATATCGTGTCGATCATTTTCATCTGGAATGTTGCAAATTATACTTTTATCTATTCTCCCCGGTCTTAAAAGCGCTGAATCGATCAAATCTGGTCTACTCGTCGCGGCTAAGACGTAGACACCATCCAAGCCTTCTACACCATCCATCTGCGTCAATAATTGATTAACTATACGATCAGTAACACCCGTTGAGTCGTGACCTCTCTTTGGTGCGATTGAATCGAATTCATCGAAGAACAAAACGCATGGTTTAACAGATTGCGCTCGTTCGAACAACTCTCTCACATTTTGCTCGCTCGCACCAATGTATTTGTTCAAAATCTCTGGCCCTTTCACGGTTATGAAATTTAATCCACATTGTTGTGCCACGGCTGAGGCAAGCAATGTCTTTCCGCAACCAGGATAGCCGTAAAGTAACACACCAGATCTCAATTGCAAAGGAGATTGCTTGAAGATTGGAGCATACTTTGTAGGCCACTCTAATGTCTCCAATAAGAGTCTCTTAGGACCTTTCAAGGCACCAATATCTTTCCACGAAACACCAGTACCTTTGGTAAGTTTGACGCCTCTTAATGAGGATGGCTCAAAACTTTTGATGGTTTCCGCAAATATATCCTGCGTAACAAAAAAGTTCCCTACTTCCTGCTTTATATCCATTGTTGATTCATAAAACAATTTGTCCACAAGAATTTCCAAATCTTGTGGCGAATATCCATCTGTCTCTAACGCAATATCACGAAACTCAAGATCTGCACTTAATTTGGCGCCGTTACTTTTTTCAAAAAGGTATTTTAGCATTTTCTCTCTTTCATATTTATCAGGCGGTTTTCTTTTGAAGGTCTCACAAATAAAGTGCTTATCAAAAAAAGCATTATTGATCCCGCTTTTATTTTGGGTGGTTAAGATAATTCTAACAGCATTCGAGCTTTTCCTAGAAATCGTCTCCATTGTATTCACTAAAAATAATGCCAACTTAGTTGCTGTCGATCCACCCCTCTGTGACATTGTTTGCTGTTGAGCGTCGTCCGACTTGATACTTGGGAATAAGCTTGCTGCGTTATCTAAAAGAAGCACAGAGGGGCCGTACCAATAACATGAAGCACACCAGTCCTCTATCAGCTGTTTCATCTTGCCCATGTTCGAGCTATCCAATATAGAATCACAATCGACATACTTCACGTATTTTAGATGCTTCAAGGTAAGCTCTTTTGTAACTTCTTTTAATATTGTTGTCTTACCCATACCTGCATTACCCTCTAAAACTAAACAGCCGGATGGAGTCACTGGCAGCGTTAAATATTGGCAAATTTCATCGACAAGTAGACCATTCATCATGACTTCCATGCCAAGGGATTGAGTTATGAAACTGTTCTCCTTCATGTCTTGAGTAAACAAAGGTAATGACAATTTTATTTTATCGTGTCCTGAGTATTTCCAATTCAATAGGGGCGTTTTTTGGAAGTCTGCAATATTTACATGCTTTCCATTCGCATCAATAATCAATTCGATGCAAATTTTTTCTTTAGCAAATACCGTCTTATCAGTTAGGATACTTTTACTAATTCTATTTACGAATTCAAGCACATGTTGAGGAGGCGATTGCAGCTGTTTAGGAGATTGAGTTGATTTGTGTTTCTCAACTTTAGCAGGATCTGTCTCATCTGATATCGGTCGCAATATGACAGATACGTTATTAAGATTCAAATTATAGTCTTCCTCACTGAAAAATTCCACCTGAATTTTGCAGCCATTCATTGATGGCATGCCCAACGAGTCCCATACCAGAGGCGACATCATGATATGTTTCTTTGGGATGTCATCATTCCTTTCTAATACAACCGCTACTGTTTTAGCGTACTTTAGAGGTTTATCCTGTTTTGCATGATGCTTGCAGTCTAAAGAGTTCTGCAGAATTGAAACAAACGCAAACTCAGATTTAACTTCATCAGGATGCAACCAAATTTTCATATCATTCATCGCATGCTCAGTGACATGAATACTTCTCTTGATAAATGAAGTGAACCTCGGAGCATTTCGGCTAGATGTGCTCAATTTTCTGCTGCTGTTTTTTACATGCTTCCTTTGCATTCTCCATTTATTCTCCCTTGGAGCAACAATAATCAAGGATCCCGTACCAATTCTTGCATATTTCAATTTATCTGGTGTAATTTTCTTAACTTTGAATTTTGAGACGACATTATCCACATAGCAGAGTAATGTCTCACCTAAAGTTACGATTCTTGTTTGATGTAAGATTTCATCTTGAAAAAACGTAGCATGGCTTTCAATAATCTCCCAGTCATCACTGGTGTCAGGTTCCACATATACTTCAGTTGCTATTTGTGCCTCATCATATTTGCGCACGGTCAAATCCACGCTTAGGCCGGACTGAAGGTTCACTTCTTTGGCGAGTATAGTGTTTATTTCTATTGTTCGTTCGCCATCCAAAACTCCACGAGATTCATAACCATCCCAGCCTAAATGTAGCAACTCTTTTCCTTCTTTTGAAATTGTGATGCCGAACTCCTGTATTGCGATTCCCGTGGATTCTAGCATTTGAACAATGGAACTCGGCAACCTTACAAAATTACCTTTGATTTCATCTGAGAAGGTTACTCTAAAAGAATAGAATTGTAACTGGTTGGAATCCCGAGTCGTCATGATATAGCGGAGGCAAGCTTCGATGGGAGAAACTTATGACTTATATCGTGTTATGATTTTAATATATTGGTTACTATGCACGGCCGTTAACATGACAGGTGAAGCCGACAATTGAGTTCAAGTGTTCTGCATACAAGCAGAAGCTAAAAGACAAAAAGGTGTCAAGTGAAACGCAGGATCGAATTGATTTCAGATTTTGAGTGGCAGTATTAGCTTAATAAGGAAAATGGCTATACAGTTTATACTATGTTTTAATAAACAAGGTGTGGTACGGTTGGTCAGATGGTTTGAAATGTATCAAACAGACACTCAGAAGACACAAGACATGATTGTACAGATATACAGGCTTATATCTTCCAGAGATCACAAGCATCAAAGTAACTTTGTTGAATTTTCGGATTCTACAAAGCTAGTATATAAGAGGTACGCTGGATTGTATTTCGTCATGGGGGTGGATTTGCAAGATGAGGAACCAATCTACCTCTCACATATCCATTTATTCGTTGAAGTATTGGATGCTTTTTTCGGAAACGTTTGTGAATTAGACATTGTATTCAGCTTTTATAAAGCTTACATAGTGATGGATGAGATGTTTATAGGGGGCGAGCTCCAGGAAATATCCAAGGATGTGTTGCTGGAGAGATTAAGTACACTAGACAGGTTGGAGTAAAATATTTTAAAAATATAAGAGTTGGCTGCAATGTTCGGTTTCTGTACTAACGGCGGCCTTTACCAATTTCCATATATCTTGTGATACTTCTTCGATGGACTTATTTGTAACATTCACAATTTTTAAATTATCACTAGGAAACCCTTCTATTTCCTCGAATACATGAAGAAATTGCTCTTTCACCTTTTGCTGAAACTCGCCAACTTCATATCTTTCCTCTCCAAAGCCCTCTCTGATCTCATTTTCCATTGGATCATCATTAGTTAAAAAAAGAGTTAGATCTGGCTTCAAAAGTCCCTTATCTGGCTGTAAGCACCAGTTCAGATTCATGTTTTTTATGCCCTTAGCAGCTGAGTATGCTATGCCAGAGTATACATATCTATCTAGAATTACATTTTTTCCTTGAAGCAAAAGGTTTTTTACAGTTTCTGCGACTTCCCATCTGTTAGCTGAGAAGAGCAGATGTGCGGCTTGATCTGGTAATTTGAATTCTTTATCACTCAAGTATCTGTTGATAAGGTTCCCAATTGGCGTGGTTCTATCAGGAAACTTGATTAATGCGGCATTGGGCTTTAGTCTGTCGAGCAAAATCGTAGATTGTGTGGTCTTGCCGGTTCTGTCTAATCCTTCGATTAAAATCAATCTACCTCGATTCATAATACGGTAATCTAATCTGTACAAGGCTGCTTGCCATCTAAAAATATTGCAGGGTTTTTACCTGAGTTGCATAAACTCTCGTGGCCATCCATCCCAATGCGAATGCCCATCACCGGGCACGAGGGGTTGTTATTGGTACAAAACATACATAGCGGGCGAAACAGCATGCTATTAAACAGAGATACAGCATAAAGATGCCTAGTGGAAATTAGCATTTTCACCAATGCGAATAGTCACACTCATTCTTGACTCGCTGAGGAATGGTTTGAGTAATATGTAATACCGGTAAGTTTCCTTTTCGGGCACATTCCTGCGATAGTGAATATGCGAAAATCATTAACATTCGCTTCAAGCCCAATAGTATTTTCATCCTGAGTAGAATAATATTGCCTGCTGTAGTAGTCCGTATTTTGTCCTGCTGCATCTTATTCAATTCTAGCTTACTCTTTCAATAAGAAGATTAAGATTTACGATAATAAATCTAATACTGTTATAAGTTGATTAGTTTCATTACGACATGGTATGATTGGCGAGAGATCAATACTATCCAAGAAGAGATGGATATCCTCCTACCATTGAAAGCTTGCTCGCTTAACTAAACCTGAGCTGATAAACAAGTAGAAGTTTGTCGATTTTTCGTTTTACATGTTAATGCGGTGTATGCCCTATTCAAAACCCCGAAGTACGAAATTTTCTTCTCTCGGTAGCCAAGTTGGTTTAAGGCGCAAGACTGTAATGTTTCCAAAAAACAAAGTAATCTTGAGATCGGGCGTTCGACTCGCCCCCGGGAGATTTTTTTACTCATTGGAATTATAACAGCGGAAGAAATGCGAAATTTCAGGTCTATAAATTATTTGCATTAAAATCTATCACATATTTATATCGCTTGATTCATAATATATTACTTCATTATTTATATCATCGAAGGCCGCCTGGTTTGTAGGATACTCAGATCCACCAAGTACCAGACCACTCTTATTTTCCGTGCTAGGCAAAATAGTATTAGTAGGGTTATAATCATTAAATGCAGCGGCGTCACGATTGTCGAGTTCGTATTCTTCGGGTGTCATATCGTACAAATTGTATTGGACCGATTCTACACATGACCGACCATCATATATGAGTCCGTCATCTTCGTAGTATCCGCGAACCATGTAATCCTCCGCTTCCGAATAAGGCGACGGAACGTTATCCATTATTAAAGATGGATGAGCCGTTGTAACCTCAGCTGGTGTAGCTGCAGGTGTTAGGAAACCTGCGTTTGGCATCTCTGGCTGCAGTTGTTGTTGACGACCATTATTATTTTGTTCATAAATGTACTGCTGACACTGCCATTCTGCCCCCAGGTTACTTGTGCATATTCTTTTGGACCGTGGTTTTGAAATTGAGTCTTTATCGAAATGGTTAACATTTCTCTTGATTGCTGTATGCCCTGCAGAAGAACCGAAAGTTTCGGCGTAGTCACGAAGCATTGAAAAAGGAAGTGATGACAAATATAATACAAACCCCTACCGCTTTTTCAATTGGCCATTGATCAATATAAATAGACAATCAGATCAATTGTTTTGACGAACAGTTGACTTGACGAGTTGCCATTAATTGCTTGAACCTAAAATACATGTCTGGAAATTCCAAAAGCGCGCTTTCTCACTCACCTGATTAATTATGCCGTGTGTAGTGATACATTTCAACCTGAAAACTTTTTCTTTTTATTTGTAACTTCGCTTCTTCTAAGCATTATGAGGGATGAGATGTGATAGCATTTAACATCTCATCTTGCATCATAAAAAAGATAAAGGGTCAGCCTGCCAGGTGAAGTAAGAAGCCGATATATTTATAAGATTATCCTCGATAGGCTCTTTTGTATTAATAAAAGTTCTTTGTATCCACACTTTTTCGGACATACTGTGAGGTACGATTACAATTTATCAGTTAGAAGCCCATTAATAGACGTGCCTTCATCTTAGCATGGAAAAGCTGAATTCTTTAGGATCAAGCTTACCGCCCGAACAACCACCAACAACTCAGGCAATAGAGTCTTTGAATAGTGAACTTTCACAGGAATTCAAATTAGCCGCCAATGCGGTGACAAAGCTTTATCGCGTTGCTAATGAGAGAAACTCACTTTTGAGACATCACGGATACTTGAATTGCGTTGAGGATATATTGAATATGCTACAACAAGATCCAGCTACCTCTGTGGATGATATCCGCATTTGGTGCCTCAAACAAAAGAATGATATACTATCGAATAGAAATAATAACAGTAATACTGACGGGGGTAAGAGTGGGGCCTCGAAATTTGATTTCAATTTCGAATCTCCAAATACAAATATCAACATGGAGACTACCGTTCCCAAGTTTAGATTGTCTAGTCCGCCTTTAAGTGTGGAGCATGTTCATAACGAGAGTAATAGTTCTAAAGCCAAAAAAACAAGGTGGAGCTTTAAGAAACAACAAATATGGAAAGAAGCACAGAAAGAAGGCTTCAATAAAAACACCATGTTAGAACAAGACGAAGAAACTGCATATAAGACAGAATCCAATAACAATCTGCCAAGAAAATCAAATGCCCATAATGGGGTCCCATCAAGTGCAGCGAAGAAACAAAAGATCAACTCAACCACGGTAGCAACTACTACAAGAAGAAGAAAATAAATATCAGCAATTGAAATACCATTCATCAGGTGAGCTAGATCGACGGATGATCTTTGTCACGTGAAGTCCATATCACGTGACTCCTTCTCCCTATATGTTTTTCTTTCGGCTCTAATTATGTTTTTCCCAAAAGGGAAAAACATAAATACACATCGAGCCCAAATGGCAGTGCGTAGAATCGCGCACAACTGTTCCGTTCGAGCTGAAAAAAGTGGGAGGCAACAAAGGGCTTTATTATATTTTACTCGCATTCATACGAAGGAAACAGTGTAACATCGCCTCTCCTCTTTTTGCAATTTGCATATTGAAAGGAGCTACATGTTCGAACAGAATTTTTTTCTTCGATTTACTTTTTCGCACATTGCCAAAACAGGGATTTATAGAATAATTGATTGTTTTCATTTCATTTTTTTAACTCCTGTTCTTCTTCATTAGCTGTTGAAGTAACTTAACATATATCAAAGGTATACCACATTGTGTTTATTCTTATTTAGTGTGAAGATATTTTCCATTGCATTTCAGTTAGTTTCTAGAGTGAAGATTCAGCATCGTGAGAAAGCCAGTTTGAAATTTATTATCGCAAAGAACATTTTATCGATGGCCACCTTTTTCCGCACTTTTTTGAGGCTGCTTACACTGCTATTTCTTGCAGGTAATACGCTGCTTTTGATCTTAATTATCATATCTGGTGCTACTGACAGTTACCCAGTGGATAGATTTTATTGGGTTCAAGGTGATACGAGTGGTATTCCTAATGCCCCCGATCTAACAAGATGGACCTTTTGGGGTGCATGTTCAAGAGTAGATGGCGTAACCTCTTGCGGTGGGAATCTGTCTCCAGCTTATCCGATTTCCCCAGTTGATAATTTTGGTACTCAAACCAATGTTCCACAAAAATTCATTTCTGACAGAGACGCATTTTACTATTTGACAAGATTCTCGTTCTGTTTCTTCTGGATCTCTTTGGCATTTATCGGCGTGTCGTTTTTGATCCATATTGGTTCCTGGTGCTCCTACGGTATTTCTCAAGTCGTGTGGCTACTTACAACTGTTGGATGTTTGTTTAATGTTACCGCAGTAGTTCTGCAAACAGCTGCTGCCGTAATGGCAAGAAATGCATTTAGCGATGATGGCCGTACAGCCAGCGTTGGTGCCGATTTGTTCGGTATTGCTTGGGCCAGTGTATCTTTGTGCTTAGCTGAGGCTATTTTTACATTTGTTGAATACTTTCAAAGGGTCAGGAGAAACATGAAGGGTTATAATGAGCCGAAAGTGGCAACGGCTGAGCACCGTCCATTCAAGTCCTTCTTCTTGGGGAGAAGCGACACTACTTATCCGACTGATGAACCTGTATTGAATGCGAACGATCCATATACTCCAACTGCTATTAATAACACCAACACCGCAGTTCCACAGGAGTCTCAGCAAAGAGGCATCAATTTCTTCACAGTGAGAAAATCTCAGAAGACAACAAACGATGATGACTCTGCATAGAAATTGTCAACAAATCAAGAATATATTCTGGCTCCACAAAATATGATACCCTACAGCTATAATTTCCCTATTTAGTCTGTTTTTTTTTCCATTTCCTTCATTCAATTAATTTTATGTCATACCTTTCAGTTCGTTCATCATTTTTTAATACGTCAAACAAACCAGAAATAAAATTCTACGCTAGATGATTGCTACCACCGTTACTGTTGTTACTATTGTTATTATATTTACGTATCCGCTTTTTCCGAGCACCAACCTCTTCTTGATTCTTTACTCATTAAATTATCCTTGTGAGTATCTCATGTTAGGCCTTATCCTCTGTGGATTTGCAAGTGGTGGTTCCCTCCCCCATTACCTTAGCGGAGGGGATCGAAGGAGCACGGTCTTCAGTTGTCCGAAATGTCGTGTTAAAAAATCTGGTACATTCGGAAAAAATAAAACAGTCTCTGAACGTGATCCTGTGAAGCGCTTGTTAAAATACAATACCAATGTAAGGCTAGCATCTTTCCGAACTTCAGTTTAAAAATAATCTTGACGATCTCAATCTTTCCTTCCACACAAACGGCTCAACGCTTTTGTCAAGGCATTTTGTACCTGTAGAATAAGGGAAAGTGCTCTTCTTTTGCGTACTATGGATTATAACAAGAGATCAGCTGTCTCCACTGTGCCTAATGCGGCTCCTATTAGGTTGGGCTTCATTGGACTTGCAGCCAACAAGGGATGGGCAATGAAAACTCACTATCCTGCAATTTTGCAGCTTTCATCACAATTTCAGATCACAGCATTATTTAATGAGAAGATAGAAGTTGCTCTATCTACCATCCAAAAGTTGAAGTTGAGCAATGCGACCGCCTTTACTTCATTGGAGTCGTTTGCGTCTTTTGCGAATGTTGATATGATAGTTGTCAGTATCCAAGTGGCGAAACATTTCGAGGTGTTGATGCCTCTTATAGAATACTCTAAGAAAACCCCCAACCTGAAATATCTCTTCGTAGAGTGGGCGTTGGCTACCAATTTGCAACAAGCCGAACTGATATACAAAGCGGCTGCAGAGCGTGGGTTGCAGACTGTAATATCTTTACAAGGGAGGAAATCTCCCTATATTCAGCGCGCAAAAGAATTGATATATGAGGGCTACATTGGCGAAATAAATTCTATTGAAATTGCAGCTAACGGTGGATGGTACGGTTATGACAGACCACAGAAGTCTCCGAATTTCGTATTCGAATCAGGAAACGGTGTAGATATAGTCACTACAACTTTCGGACATACAATAGATTTGTTACAATACATTAGCGGATCATATTTCTCCCGAATAAATGCAATGGTATTCAATAATATCCCCGAGCAGGAACTAGTGGATGAGTTTGGAAGACCGACAGGTCGTAAGGCACCTAAGACGGTGCCAGATCATCTCTTGTTTCAAGGATCCTTATTGCGGGGAAACATACCGGTGTCTTGCAGTCTTAAGGGTGGGAAACCTACAAAAAAGTTCACTAAGAATCTTGTTATCGATATACATGGCACTAAAGGTGATATAAGAATGGAAGGAGATGCGGGTTTTGCAGAAATATCTAACTTGGTTTTATACTATAGTGGGATAAGAGCTAACGATTTCCCGATGGCTAACGGTCAGGCTATACATGATACTGGCAAGGAACTTATGGAAGTTTACCATCTAAGGAACTATGATGCTATCCACGGGAACATATACCGGCTGTATCAGTCTATAGCAGATTTTCATTTCAACACAAGGCAAATACCAAATTTACCATCTCAATTTGTTATGCAAGGTTTTGAATTTGAAGGTTTCCCTACGTTAATGGACGCTCTCATTTTGCATAGACTCATCGAGAGTGTCTTTAGGAGTGACATGTCAGGCTCTACTCTAGATGTGAGTGGTATATCAAGATACGTAGGACAATAAAATGGCGGTAAAGAATCCCACTTGGTTATTCCAATACAAATGTCATACCGCTAAAAATTAGTGAAACCCTTCTTTCCTATCTCTGTCAGACATATTTGGCAAAATTCTTCGATTGCTTCATTATAATGAATACCACCATATCGCAATGTATTCAAATAATCTATTGCGAGCTGTTTTTTCATCTCACTATTCATGTTGGAAGATGCATCGGTGGTATCTGTGACGTCCGTATTTAATATCTTGTATACTTTACCCAGATGGAATTTGACCGTATTGTATTGAAGTAACTCTCTCAATGGTCGGTTATTTTCATATATATCATTCAATTCAGGTGTTCTCAATATGGGTACATCATCTTTTACAAGCTTCTTATCTTCATTAGCTTTCATATCTATGCTTGCCTCTTGCGGTTTGTCTTCAGGATGCTTGTGCTTGTCCGAATCCTTGTAACATGATAACGAGCAATATCGGACTGCACATTTTGGACATTTGTATTTAGCCTCTTCTATATGGCATATTTCGCACTTCTCGGAGCTCATTCTTCTCTATCTCTCTCCAACCTCTTTTGACTATCTTGAAGCTAAAGCTAATCATCGCATCGCTTTCTACATTTTTTAGTGCTAATCTTATATTTGCCATGAAAAAAATGTTTTATGTAAGCAACTTTTTGAAATTTTAATACAAGCAAGGAAATAGTATACTTGATTCTATGCAGTATGCTTAGGAGGTCACACTTCTCTTTAAAGTATGCTTGCTCAAGAGCATTTTTCCATAAACAGTATAAACATATCTGCTTACCTTTTGAGGATCTAACCTCAGTTGCTTCAGAATCTCAGTGCTATTGCGAACAGACAAATAAAAAACTACCCCAAGATGCCCAATTGGAACATGATATTCAGTTGCCAAATAAATTACCTGCTTATGAGAGGCACGTACTGGTTATATCTCCCAAGAATAAAAGTTCAGCAGATCCTGAGTGGAAATCAGTTTGGCAGAGCAAACTAGAACTTAATCACAAATGGCCCTATTCCATTATTGGGAAATTAAAAGAACATCTGAAACATTCGAAAGCTGGTTCTGGAATACTTGTGAATGCTGTCTCTATTGTGAGTGGCGCTATCAGAGCGCCAGAACAAAGTGATGCAGATGTGGCCCATATATTTGTACTGCCAGACATGAAACTTTACAAAATTAGCCCTAATCAAGTGGAGTCGTTCGCTCACTTTATAGGCGGAGGCTTATTGAATGGCGCTCCTACACGTCAACCCAAGTTTGACGATTTCTTGAAAGGAGCAGACAATGCAAAAATTGAACAAGAAATGCACCTCCCTGAGGAACCTTATATAGAGCCTCCATTTAAATACGAAGAAATCCCCAACAGCTGGTTATTAATATGTGGGCATTATCAAAGGGACCAAAGATGTGGCGTTGTGGCCCAGGATCTCATAAGTGAAATTCAGTCAAAGGGTTTATGTCAGGAGAGAAACATAGCTTTAATTTCTCATATTGGCGGTCACCGATACGCTGGTAACATGATCTTCTACAACTACGTTGGTTCTTCTAAGATCACTCAAAAGAGTTTGGTAGACTGCCTATGGTTTGGCAAAATAGTTCCCCCAAATTTTCCTCTATTACTAAAAAACCTTGATACTGGCCTTATCCCTAATGAACTATTCCGTGGTGGTCGTAGCATGTAGTGACAATGAATGTTGAACATTTTTGGAGCAAATCAATAAAACAGCTGCAATTACCCCATCTCACTGAACAAATTCCCAAACTGCAACGAACCTCCAACTTCATCTTTATCGACTATGTCTTTCTGTACTTCCTGACCGGTTACGATTCCCGATATGCTGCCCTCGACGACGAAAATTTCAGTTCCATTTTCTTAACTGATCAGTTAGGTATTGGATAAATTAGGTGAAAGAATCACCGATGTTGTTGAGGAGATTCGCAAAAAATCTCGTCCTTATATATTCAAAATATTTTTAGTTCCCCAATTAAACCGAGCTCAACTGTAACTCGAGGTCAAATATGGCAGACTTATTACACACCAAAGGTTGTTTATAGTCTTGCAGCAGGTTAGTGGCACTCACAGGCATTGCTTGTGTTAGTGATTCAAGTTTATGTAAATTATAGATAGAGCGCTCCTTGGGCTCGCCTGACGGGCTTTCTAGTTTATATGTAGTTAGTCCTTATTCCATTGACACTTTTGATAGCATCTTCACGGTTTGTACTTTTTAGTTCTTTGCAAAGGAATGCTTGCTCTTTAGCCGATAACTCCAAAAACTTTTCGCAAAGATCCCCATCAATGATATTCCTTACTGGCGAGTAGTAGCTTCTGTATTTGTTGTGATCTCTTCCAACTATTGAGTATGCGCCTTCCGGTATACCATTGGGTACCAAAGTGGAAGTTTCTCCCTCAGGCCCCTCGCCATCTTCCGTAGAACCTCTACTTACAATGTGGTCCTGAGACTCCAAAAAGAACGCATCATCAGCGTCGCTCATTATTCTTTCTAAGTTTTGAAGGGTAGCGATTTCTGGTCTCGACAACAGTGGGATCAAACATCCAATGGTGCCCTGTAACCCGCTATATATTATAGCAGGTCTATCAGACATCTGCATCGATTCAAGAACGTGGAAATCCGTTGGAATATCGTTGACATGAAAATGCGTTGCTGACGTGAGTTTAAAGGGGCATTCCATTATATTTGGGGCCTTACTTTTCAAGCCAGGCAGCTGTTGTAGTCTGGAGAGGGCATGTGGAAAATTAATGGAAATCATCTTCTCAGATTCACTTGACAATCTCAGTGTCCATATATTCCCAAATTTATCTCCACCAATAATAGTAGATGGGTCAAGAAAGGCTAGCGCCGTCACATGTCTTCTCATAATATCATCAGCAATTGGAACGAAACGATTATTTGATTGATCGAATAAAAAGAGAGTCACCGATTCGCGATTATCGCCAACAGCAACTCTCTCGTTACGCCAATTTATTAAAGCCGTTATTTTGGTAATCGAAGGTGTCGTTGCGGAAATTGATTTTTTCAATAGCTGCTTTTTGCCCAATCCAAATAAAATAAGAGCACCAAAAACTGGCACAAGCAATTTATCATCAAACTGTATCATTGCATGCACCTGATCTTCCACTAGTGTCTCGTGAAGAAGCCTCAAATCAAACGTAGAATTTTCCTTACCTTTTTTGATCAGAATTTCATAAGTGTATAACTTTCCCTCCTTGGAAGATATTATAAGATGATTGATACTATTGGAAAAGTTCGCTAGAGATGCACTAAGGCTTCGAAATCCTTCAATGATTTTGTACTTCTCAGGTTTCCTTGGTAGAGTGTAAAAATCTTGATTTCTTGCTACACTGATACGTAAATGGTTCTCATTAACTGAATTATCAATGTATAGGTTCAATTTTTTGTCATCCTTGAAGGCTAATATTTTATTATTATCGTAGAGTCTTCTTTGAACTCTCGGTACTTCTTCTTCTCCCGTACTGTCACTGTCATCGTCCTCTTCGGCTTCGTCCTTAGTATCTTCAACCTCTCTGTTAATATCTTCTTTGCTTATTTCATCCAGATTAATCTCATTCACATGAAACCATTTTTTTTTCAGGACAAAATCGGTCATCTTACCAATGATCAATGCACCGGACGAGCTTAATGCGCAACATCCATTGACTTTCATATTCTCAGCTGTGAATTCGGAGAGTCTCATGAACGTGGTGTGGCCTTGTAATATAATTGGTCTGATGTAAAAAAGTGAGTTCTTGCTATAGCTTACCCAAGTCCTCGTGCAATGTATTACAACACACGGTGCCAATACACCAACTTTGGAGGCGTTGTCCTCTTCATCGCCTTCTTCGTCGTTTTCATCATAGTCTGTCTCAGAAGATAGACTCAGTGATGTTGAGTTCATGAAAGAAAGGGAAACAGGCTTGAGGCCCAGAAATTTTGTTCTAATATCATATATTTGACCGTCATGACTATTAATCTTTGCTCTAGAATATATGCCATTCTCCAGTCCCACATGTAATTGTAATTCTCCTTCAGTTTTCACCAGCTTCAGATCATTTACTGAAGAAATCAGAGTCTGTATCGAAATAACTTCCAAGAAATTATCTGAATCCGATCTTTTCAAAGACAAAACCTTCACAGTAGCATCTTTAGTGCCTAAAGCTAAAAAATCGCTTCTACGGCTGGAAACCATCGCAATACTTTTGATGCGTTCATCGATTTCAATTCTTTTTTGCAGCTCATGCAAAGTGTCAAGCTGGGACTGTAGATCTATCTCAAAGTATGTGATTTCATTATTCGATAGACCAAGAGCGAGTTGGGAATCCGTACAAGTGGCTGTCACGATACGAATCCCAGCTGGTGGAAACCATTCTAGCTTGAGTGCAAACTGCTGCTGTTCATTTTTAGTTTTAATTACCTGTCTCATTTCATTTTCGCAAACCTGAATCACTGAGTTTTCACCTATGGCGCTTACAAAGATAGTTTTATCGTTCTGCAAATTGAATGGATTTTCCATAATAGATAGCTCTTCAATAGTTCCATCTTCAACCTTCAATATCATTGTCGATTTAGGGAAGCTCAAAAACAGCAATTTATGGAATTTTTCACCTCCCAGTTTAATGGTCCATAGATTATCAGCACTGGGGGGTAGTTGTGAGGATATTGTACTTTGGAAATTGATACCATTTGATAACAGTCTTACCATGTTGTTTGAGGTTGTTGATATGATAAGAGGTGTTGAATTAATCACTTGAGTAGAGATCAGTGGGTTAATATTTTTCTGTCTCGCAACAATGCTCAAGTTTGACAGTTCTTTAGAAGGTTCGAATTTCAGGTTCCTTTCAGAATCTAACGAGTTTAAAATTTTGTCTTGATCATTTTCCTCTCCTAAACTTTCAAATTGAAATAAGTAACTATCATTTAATTCTGAATTTGCGAACAGATAACCATTTTTAAAGATATGCAGACTTTCAGCTTGAGCAATGGTATCAAAATACGATAAAGAAACAACCGGTCTGTTACGATCCGACGCATCTGGTTCAATTTTCAGTTTAAACAAATCACCATGATTGGATTGCAATAAAATGAAAAAATCTTTCTTCAGAGTTTGTAACGCGAATGAAATTATTGTGGTCTTGTAGTCCTTTTGACCCTCACGCTTCGGTATTTGAACTTTCAAACTGTAATAGCCATGCATATCCTTCACAATTATGTAATCTTCGAAACCAATAACCACAAACGGGTTGAACTCATCGTAATCATTATGATCAATGCCTTTATCATGTTCACCATTTACTTTGCAATTAATATTATATTTTGATAGAGTAGGTAAACCCATAATAAAATTCGCACTGGAGTGAATCTTATAATCTGCTTTTTTAACAATATGATTCAGTCCTAGATCGAGGATATAGAAGATCAAATGAGTATCATTATTTTCAGAAGTGTCAATCTCTATCGATGCAAAACATGGGTTGTCGTATTGAACATCACACGAAGTGGTATCTAAGGTTAACATATGAGGTCTAACAGCTTCTAAAGGGGACTGAATTTTTAGACTATCCTCACCAGCATCGTTCAGTACAAAACACAGTTTATTTTTCTCAACCGCAGATAAGAGGATGCATCTACCGTGTAGATCGATGTCTATATGAGAAATGGGTGAAAGCCTCCTTATTCCTGATCTAGTCAAAGGCTCGTTGATCAAAGTTTTCAACGAAATATCATCCATTGCCCGTTTGAAAAACTGACAGACAGTCAAATTGCCGGAATCTGACGTTATTGCTAAGAAGGAAATGATAGAATTTTCCATATGGAATGATTTCATAGCCGTTATGGACGCGAAAATGCTAACCTCTGCTAATTTGTTCAGAGTACCGTCTGCTAAATCGTATAACTCTATATGAGTCTCTGTGGCAATGCATAACTGTAGGTCCTTAGGGCGTTTAGAGTTGCCATCCTTTGAACGATTATCGAGGTCATCAATGAAATGGCCAATACACGAATGAATATAGTTCGATTGACGTTGCAACGTTAGATGATACAAATAGAGATCAGAATCCTCCACTATCATTAGAAGAGTTCTTAAATTGGTTCTCACTTGCTCGCTGATGATCACTGTGGTGAGGATGAGATGAACCTGTCATGTGCGACTTGACTCTGCTAAATAATCGATTAGACGTTTTATATCACGTGACCTCAGGAGTCGGAATATTCTATAAATCCGAATCTGGTGTCTCAGCAAGGAATAATACCAACGCTAGGATATTATTCTACGATTAAATTATGTGGGTTCTGTAATAATACCATCGCTTCAATGTCAGCCGTTAGCCACTTCAGTGGCCACAACCTTACTAAGACGGCACTTTCAAAAACCCTGTTAGATATCAAATACCTGGGGTGATTGTCGCTTTCGTCCACATCAGATATTAGACTACGTCAACAATTGGCCGAAATTGGTCAGATTAACGGCTCACGATCCCCCTGCTGCAAACACTTCTATGAGAATTTATGTTGCCGTTTAATCCGATTTGCATTTTGACCCCTCAAGACAAATTTTTTTGTCAGCTTGATAGAGCGAGGGGATACAGCAGGAGATGTTGAAGACTCTTTGGGAATGGGTGGTGCTCGCGGTGGCGGGGGATGCAAATGGCAAATACTTCGAAGCATATCACATATTCATTCCTGTTAATTCCTTTGTTCTCCACACATTTTCTTGTTTCGTCTACTCGAAGATCTGTATAAACATATATATATATATATGCGCTTGACGACGTGTACGTAACGTTTCCTTTTACAAACCACTAAAGAAAAGATAGAAAACCGAAAAATAAGTGATTATTGCAAGGATGGAAGTTTATGTAAGATTTAATGAGGATGTGGAGAGAGATTTTGCCTTTCAAGTAGAAGCAGAGGACACTATCAATACAAAGATTGCAAAATCTTTCCATGAAGGTAGCGAAGGTGTTGCGGATATAATGGTGTTGAGACCTTCGGTATTTTATGAGAAACAACCAATAGGTTACTATAAATCTGTGCACCCAGGTTACATGACCGAAGGTGGTTGTTTGATATATGCTTATGATGCTGATCTAAAACAATATAGGGAGAAGTTGGATCCCGAGAAACGC
Organism: Torulaspora microellipsoides; assembly: GCA_900186055.1. Classification (NCBI taxonomy): domain Eukaryota; kingdom Fungi; phylum Ascomycota; class Saccharomycetes; order Saccharomycetales; family Saccharomycetaceae; genus Torulaspora; species Torulaspora microellipsoides. The sequence goes on along the minus strand of FYBL01000005.1, from coordinate 851,051 downwards.
TTGATGGACCAAGTATGGCCAGGTCAATTAATTCTGCCTCAATGGAAGAAATGCACGAATAATATTACCGTGTACGTCGTATTCATGCTTCTTTGGTTATATACAGATTTACCTGATGTTATCTCCCCAACTCCTGGTAATTGTTTGTCAAACCATTTTTCCCGTTTGATAATTCCGATCCTGGAAAATTTTGATTTGCCTCATATGGCAGAGAAACTAAGAGAAGAAATCAGTATTGGCTTCTCTAGTGTGCTTGCTCAATGGGCATTCTTCGGTTTACATGTATTAAAGATTGCATTGATTACCTTGTTTTTCTACACAGGTATGGTAAACCCAATCTCTTTTAACCCTTATAAATTATGGAAAATCAGAAACATCGAGTTGACCGATCCAAAGTTAAAAACTTTATTGCGTTCTCTTGGTTGGATCGGAGCAAGAAGGGCAACTTATGATGAATATCAAGGTAATTTCTATAATTACATATTGAAAAAATTTGGAGGTCCTGCTAAAGCTTATAAAGCTGGCATGATCAAGGTTGCTGCTGCTCCGGGTTTCCCATTAGGTGAAGGTGAAGGCTTTCAAACTCCATTGGATCAAAGATTTACGGGATCGACCTTCAAGAAAATCGAAGAAGACGGAAAGTTCATTATCACTGAAGAATATTTCATTCAACTAGAAAAAGATCTCAAGCATAACTTAGATCTCTGCGAAGCAGATATCGGTGAAATGAATAACGAGATTAGAAGATTTCGAAGATTCGGTCTGTATGAGCCAGGTGAAGAGTTGAAAAAGCTGGTTGAATTGAGAAAGGAAGCCCTTGACAAAGACGCTGAAGAGTCGAAAGAATCTAAGAAAGAGAAATAAGTTCCATCTGATATGTGCTCTCTTTTTTGTCTTTCTTTTATATAATGTACCTTCTATTTTACATAACATTTGTATATTAAGCAAAACCAATCACATTCCGATGGTGTTGTTGGTGGTATCATCAAGCTTTACAGCTCAGAGCACATACCGATACGTTTTATGAAACCCATTTTGGGCTGCAATTTGGCAAAAATTTTAAACATTCCGTACGGGACTCGAACCCGCAGTCTTCTCCTTAGGAGGGAGACGCGTTACTGGCCGGGTAACCTACGTGAAAATCTTACTCACTATTGTATTGTACGCTACACGTATTCTGATAAGCAATGCTACGTAAGGATGATTAGCGAAAGGATGCTCCGAATTGGGGTACGAGGTGTGTTTCCAAGCGGTTTCGCCTTGGCACACGAAGCAGAGCCTGCAGACCTTCACGGCCCCACCTGGCAAAATTGTTCTCTTTTCGACCAGCTCATTTAGCTCCGCCCGCCTGAAGATCTTGCCACATTTATCATTCAAGCATCTCACACCATGTTGGCGATACACATAGGAACAATTGACGCAGATGAGTCCCGGGCCATTCATGTCCCAGGGGAGCGAGCACCATTGTTTACATGAGACAGGGCCGCATGAATGGCAGGTTTCAGTACGACACTCGAGCTTTTTCCTTTTGAGGGCGGGTCTCGAATCATCGGGCTTGATTAAGGTGCTACACTTAAGACATGGATAGAGACTCGAGGTGCCAGGTTCTAGTTTCATGGCTTCGAACTCTGATGTGGATGGGATCTTGTGGCATTTGTGGCAAAAGACTCTTGTGTTGGCATACCTTTTGTAACATGCGTTACACCATACTTTAGTATTGTCAAAAGGCAGCTTATGCCACCTTGCATCAGATTTGGGGCCACAAGTATGGCACACGTCAGATTTAGGCGTGCTTTTTTTGCTCAATGAAGCTTTTGCTTCGCTGGTCACCGGGCTGCCGCAACTGTCGCAAATGGGAATTCTTTCAGTGTTTAATTTCAATTTAGGTTGGGATTTGAACGCCTTCTTACCAAGCTGGTTTTTACAAAATACCCGGTTGCATGAGGTGTTCGAGCATCGTGTCTGTGAGCGGGAATACGTATCGTAACACACCCGACACAACCGATCTTTGACATTATTTCGCCATGGAGCTACCCTCCATTCGGTTTCCTCTTCTGCTTCCCCACACGAGAAGCGCTTCCTTTCATACTTCTTATCGCAAATTTGCTTTCCGAGCTCAATTCGTGACTTTTCAAAGACTATTTGAGAGTCGAGTAGAACTTTCATATCTGCATGCAGCTTGATCCCATATATGTTGCATCCTCTCTTTTCAGAAATACTCTTGAAGAATTGGCGTGACGGGTTGATGGTGGAAAAGTCCATGTCGCTATTGTTGGGGAAGAACGTTTCGGATTCACCACATAAGTGCAAAAGATGATGAGAATCAATTCGCATACTGCGGGTGTGTTCATGGATATTTTCCTCCGAAGAGCCGTCATCACTGTCTTCATTCTCTCCCGCCTCAGACGCATGTTTCTTGTAAAAAAAGACAGGAGGCTCTCTCTTCCTGGTGTGACTACAGAGCCGCAATATGGAGAGCAGCATTTCAGGATTGCTTCCGCCATATATCGAAAAGCACCATATATCCGCACAATTATATCCCTCCGAGCTAACATGTGCGGGATAAAACGAGGTAGTCAAATTCAAGCCAAGAGATCGACAGATGAATGTGATGCCATCTCTGATAGGAGGGTACACAGTTGGTATGTAAACTGACAAGACGTTGTCCTCCATACACGAAAAACCATCCGAATCGATGAGGCCGGCCATAAAGGCTTTGCGGACTAGGATTTGGTCCATACGCATGAAGTGGGGCACATTTTTAGGACCTTTGATTTTGCCGTCACCGTAGAATCTTAGCCCTTTCAGACCTTCAATAAAGGGATTGTTGACGTTTAGGTGATGGCCACCGCCTTGCTTGGGGGTGTACAAACAGGCCATGGCGCTAAAGGTATCCTTACGGTAGTGTTTTTTCACATATGTCATACCCCAAAGTTTGGCATTTTCTTCAAGTCTTCCATTAACGTCATGATCCTCTGAATTTAGCGCAAACATGGCGCCCCCTCTGAAACCATCACCTATCCAAAAACCTAACATCCAGGCCATCGCCTCCAGTTCCTCATCTGATATTTTTCTTTTGAACTTTCGTTCAGTCCATGGCCTCAATGTGGGATGTTCGAAGGATATTGGGTGTAACAGTAGTCTCGTAGACGCGCGAATTTCTTTTGGAAGGTATTTTAGATCACCAACCTCGCACGTCCAATTGATGAAGTTGTTGTCGTAGAGCTTACGTTGTTCGTCCGCCAATTCCCTCAATTTTGACATGAGTGTTTCGCCAGGTAGAGGGACTTCGGTGAACTTAATCATCTTGACTACCCTGCCATCTTCTGTCAAATGGTCATCCAACCTACAGTATCTGAACATCTTAATGTTTGCCTTTGTATTGTGTGAAGTCATGATCCGATTGTACGTACATAAGGCAAGCACCGACCTTTCAAAACAGTTATCCTCTACGAGGCCCCATGGTAAAGGCCTTGGGGACTCTAAGAGGTGTATATAGTGCTTGGTTCGCTGTTTAAGGGTATGGGACTTCTCAGTCTGCGAGTAAATCGAATCGATTTCCATCTCGTGGCCATTCGCGGTTAGCACAATTGAACCGGCCTTTAGCTGCTCAACAGGAGTGGCTTCTCCGTTGGGTAGCATTACCTTCGACCCTTCTGCGAACCATTGGATAGGAATGGTATGGCTCCTCTCCATCTCGATCAACAGCTATGGGTATAAATCAGCCCTTATGTTTGACACCCATCGCAAGAGTTTGAGACACTGTGTCTAATTTATACTTCTCTGGAAAAGTGGTTTATTCTAAGTGGAAACTCATGCTATGAGGAAGCAAACAGTTAATGATACAGAGATGAGAAAGTACACCAACTATCTCGGTGGCTACGGAAAGACTAACATCGCACGCGTCGAGAAATCGTTTCATCTGACCTTCACCATGACAGGCTTCTGAGACAAATGATCCCTTCCGCGCAAATCCTTAGGTCGTGGAAGCCATTCCCGTTTCACAAATAATGTGCATGCGATGACTGCGACTTGACTGACACAAAGTTCCCCCGTAATTGAAACGTTACCTGAAACAATAAACTTGGCGCTGCATCGGTAACGACCAAGGAGGATCTACAGCGGATTAGTACTATTGGATGAGGACTGAATATGCGTAATCCCTAAAAACTGCTAAAAGAGATGTTTCTTAACGGAATTGTCTTTATACCATTCTCTCATCGCCCTGGCCTTCTACACCATGTTCAGTTCGATATTAGCGCTTATCTTGTGTATCAAAACTCAAGCTCAAACGATACTCAACGTACAAAGGGCTGTCATCACCGGTTAGGATAAGGCATGTGACAAAGAATGAGGTCATACACATCCGTCTTTGTGGCAGCTAAGCCAATATATTAGTATTATAGGTTTATAAAGGGAGCATTGGTCAAACCAACTCCAGCTATAGATTAGATTAGGAAGATCAGGGACTATTTAGAATATAATTCTGTATTATCGATCCAAGGCACAAGGCATCCCAAGTAACTGACCGTAGTTCATTACAAGGGCTCTGAGTGGCTCTTAGACTTGTTCTCCTTTTAAGCCTTAAGTATTTGTTATGAACAGAGATAACATATAAACCGAAGAATATACATTAGAAGAGAAGCCAGGTCGAGACTATCATGATGTATTACTCAACAAGTAGATAAGCAAAACGATGTTCTAGAATCAGTTAGATAAACAGAGTGATGTTCTAGATCAATTAGATAAGCGAGAGTAGTGTTCTAGAACGTGGGCAAAAGGTATATAAAGAGCGAGTCTCAAATGCTTTAGAAAGAGATGAGGATCCAAGGAACAAAGTAGAAACAATTATAGTTCGTATAACTATAAAGAGTCACGAGACAATTAAATACGTTATATTTAATCAATACTGTTTAGTTAGAATACTATTACAAAGGTTAGAGTTCATTCTATTCTACTTCAGCTAACATCCTCAGAGATCAGGATCTTATCCAGGAGTGAACCATAACAGTATTAACAGATTTGCGACCCACCGTGGCCGAACGGTAAAAGAGAAATGGGTTGGGGTTACCCGGCCGAGAAACTCCGTTGGCGTAATGGTAACGCGTCTCCGGCCGAGAAACTCCGTTGGCGTAATGGTAACGCGTCTCCCTCCTAAGGAGAAGACTGCGGGTTCGAGTCCCGTACGGAGTGAATATATTTTTTGTTTTTGTTTGGGCGGTAAGAAAGTAAAAGTCGGTTAATAATATACAGTACGCATAATTATATATAGTGGGACTCTGCAGTTTGTTTGGCCTGCAGCTCCTTCTCTTTGACTTGGGCGTCTTTTCTCAATTGGACGACCTTCTTCAGTTGGTCTCCGGGCTCGTAGAGACCGAACCTCCTGAACCTTCTGATCTCGGAGTTCATCTCTCCGATGTCGCCTTGGTAGCGGTCCAGGTTCTCCTATGGAGTAGCTAACGTATTGAGTTTCAGATTCCGGGGTATTATAAGTCCATATCGCACGTTCTACGTTTCTTGAAAAGCGACCATCGAGTATTGCTCGGCTTTTCGCTTGGCCGAATGTAATGAACTACCGTCAGTTACTTTGGATACGCTTGTGCCTTTATTGGAAGTATCTAAAATGATGAGGGGGTTGGCGAAAGCTGGATATTAAGTAAAAGAACACAACAAGTCCTGAATTTCATTCTGCTTGCTGAAAATAGTCAACTCAGACCAGTACTTTCCACGAGAGGTAGAGATAGTATATTGCTTAAATAGTAATTCTTAAACAAAGAAATTCACTACATCTGTTGCAACCATGCGACAATAAGACAAGATATTTGATTTTACATTAAGCCCAATTTGAATAACGTCTGCACTGGTTTCAGCATATTTCTTTTGAACGAATCATAGAACACATGCATTAAAAATTCTTAATTAGATGATATCGTAAGAAGCAAGAAAAACTCTCTCCAAGTTTGATGCTTATAATCTTCAGGCTCTCTAAGCGGATGTAGCCAAGTAATAGTGCCTTTTTAGTGACCCAGCCTTTGATGATACCATCACAATTATAAGAAGAGTCTTTGAAAATAATTTCAAAGCAGCCAAAAGTTCTTTTGGAATATTATTCCTTTCACTTCTTCTTACCTCCGTATGATGTGGAAATACGTATAATCTTTGAAGGCATCTATTCGCATAGATAGTCTACCTTAACAATTAGAAGAGAAAACATGTGAGATCTGGCTTTTTCTTCCTTATCTGAGATGAGTTTTGGCAAATTAAGAAGGTGCAATAATTTTGTACACTTGAATAATGCGGAAGACTATATCTGCAGGCATAAAATAAAACATAGATTGATAAAAAAAGATACGATATGGTTACAGTAGGCCAATCTACGTTGCCCACCTGGGCACTTCCAATACAACGTGCTACTAAACGGGCCGTGCTCCGGATGTTAATTGGTTTCTGTACGGGGTTGTTTATGCTCGAAGGTAGGTGAGTGACTGCCTTATGTCGTGGCTGCCTCGGGATACTGCGGAAAGATTATCTCCGAACAATATGTGCCTTCGATCTTTTCAACCTTCTCTGGAATCGAAGAAAAAGAGGGGCCCATATGGTGTATATAAAAAAAGAGTAACTTTCGATATTGATCCCGTGCGAGGACTGCACAAGGGTGTATACACATACCCATTCAAGAGAGTATATCCGAGGCTATGTTGGCTGAAATTGACCTAAACGATTACTGGAAGAGGTATGTCACTGAAATGGCTTCCAAGGCGGGAATTCAAATAAACGGTCCGAATCCCTGGGACATAAAAGTCAAAAACGAGTCTTTCTATAAACGTGTTGTACAAGAAGGCTCTTTGGGTCTCGGGGAAAGTTTTATTGAATCTTGGTGGGACTGTGACGAGTTGGATGTCTTGTTTACAAAGTTATTTCGCTCAAAGGCTGCCAATTACCAGCCAATAACTCTCCCTTTAATATTGCAATCATTACTGAGGCGTATTATAAACCCACAATCCAAAACCCGAGCCAAGATTGTTGGGAAAGAGCATTATGATATCGGGAATGATTTGTTCAGCATTATCTTAGATCCCTACATGCAGTACTCCTGTGGGTATTGGAAAAATGCAAGCTCTTTGGAGGAAGCGCAGATTGCGAAATTGGAACTCATATGTGAAAAGCTGGAGCTGAAACCGAACATGTCTCTTTTAGATATTGGATGTGGTTGGGGTGGACTAGCAAAGTTTGCAGCTTCCAAATATGGTGTCTCGGTTTACGGTGTTACCATCTCAGCAGAACAAGTGGAGCTGGCCCGAAAAAACTGTGATGGTCTTGATGTTAAAATTGAGTTGAAAGATTACCGACTCCTTGATGGTAAATTTGACCGTATAGTTTCTGTTGGTATGTTTGAGCATGTTGGTCCTCAGAATTATTCAGATTATTTCAATGTAGTCGATAGAAATTTGAAACCAGACGGTCTATTTCTCCTTCATACCATCGGAAGCAACAAAACTGATTGTGACTTAGATCCTTGGTTCGAAAAGTATATTTTCCCGAATGGGTGCTTACCTTCTCCCCAACATATTACAAGCTCAAGTGAAGGTGTTTTCATAATTGAGGATTGGCATAATTTTGGTTCGGATTATGATAAAACTTTGATGGAATGGAAAAAAAGTTTTGATTCTTCTTGGCATATTCTTTCAGACAAATATTCCGAAAACTTCCGAAGGACTTTTTCATACTACTTGAGCTCGTCTGCAGGAGCCTTTCGCGCTAGAGATATTCAACTTTGGCAAATAATTTTCACCAGAGGCAAGCTAGGCGGCGTGGAAGCTCCGCGTTGAGTGCCGATCCCTTTTAATTATTCCTTTATAGTACTAGGTGATTAAAACTAATTAACCAATAAATATTCAATTGTTCGATATCGGCTGCTAATGATAAAAGTTTTAGACACCGGATAAATCTCACGTTTGTCTTTTAACGGGTATTTCAATTAGTTGTGATTGTTACTTTGTCAGCATAGTCAAAACGTATTTCCTACCGGTTGAAATAATTATGGTGTTGAATAAGAAAGCTCACATTTCTGATATGTGTGTGTTCTTCAATTGAAAAAATGTCCCCTGAAACTGATCAAATTTGGTCGCTCAAGATATAAACATATAGAGATTGCAGTAACTGATTTCCACAGCGTGAATATTAATTAGCTGATGACCTTACAAACATTCAGATTTCAAGGGCGAATTTCCAATCATTGTCTAGTTCGTTGCTTTAGCACAGGGCCGAATTATTTTTATTTGCAGTATAACATATGGCGTGAGGTATACACCTCTTTGCTGCTTCGATAGGTTCTTCTGCATAATCTCCCAAATTTTGGCGTTCTGTTGGGGTCTTTTGAATTGACGCAACTACTTATTTTGAGTTCATTATTTCGAATGACATACCTTGGAACATACTCATTATTATTTCTGTCCATGGTTTGGTATTTCTCCTCTGGTCTAAGCAATAAACATATACATTCCCACAGCAATGATTACCTAAATATAGATTCCATTCTGAAAATTGTATCCTTTTATTGTTCAATTCAATTTGTGAGCCTCTAAGTTTTTCTACTGTTTCTGGATAACTAATCCTTGAAATTTCTAGGTTTTGAAGAATTTGTATATGTGTATCTCCATAACTTCTGTTGCAAAATGCTAATCTGGTGTCGTTTGGGTCTAGGACTATATCTTGGAGGTTTCGCGCTAGTTCTTGACGTCTTCGATTTTCGTTCTTTCTTTTATTATTTGTTTGAGGCATGTGTTTGACTTCCTCATTTATGGGTAGCAAATTCTTCGACATTTCTCGTTAAATTTTCTCTTCCTTCTGCTCGTTCTTGATTTCAATTTGTTCTCTTTTCATTCCTGAACTACTTTCTATTGCACCAGCTAATATGTTCTTCTTTCCTTTCGTCTGTTCTTCGGCTATGGCTTGAGTTTGAACTTGTTTCTGAAACCATTCAAACATTATTTTCATAGAGTTGTCACTCTCGTCCTGCTTCTGGTTTAAAATTCTTATTTCGGCGGCTAATTGTTCGTATCTATCATCTCTTCCTGGAGATGTACTTTCTGTTTCCATCTCAGGCAAAGTTGCGTTTCGAATACTGGATTAACAAGAATATATTCTTGTATTGTTTGAGCTCTAGTTTTTATAAGTAGGATAAGCGTTAATATGCTGTAGGCGTATTCAGTCCTTATCCAGTAGTAATGATTCTTTGTTGATCTTCATGTTGTCGTATTAAGACTATAGCTAAAGGCTATTAGATTAATTCTGTAAATAGGTTATTCTATGTCTCTTCTTTTCCTGTTTCATAGCTAGTAGGATTTAATGATAATGGTTGTTTAACCATCCTTATATACTGTGTTATCATTAGCTTTTATTATGAGGTTTGTTTCATATGCGTTCCATGTGAATATCGCCTATTACGATATTTGCAATCAATACAACTTCTCGTTATTAGGAAGGTCAGCGTAGACATTTGTGTCCTTATCCAAAGGTACGGAACAGCTGCCATCTTCCTTGGATGTTCCAACACGTCCAGCCTATGGACTAGTATCATTAATTCAATGCCTGCTTAACTGGAAGACACCAGCAACGATATACCGTACCTACCTATTTACGGAGCTTCCGTGACCAATTTAATTATTATTCCCATTAACATGTATATATACGTGGTTATACATATGCCGCTACCTATTATCTCCGATGCCTTTGGACATAATGTTCGTAGTCTTCGTTAGCTATCCGCTCCCTCCTGTTCATTAAACTGGTGGTTCTTTGAGGAAATTGATTGCTATTAACGTCACTATCCAGCGCCCTGGTATACGCCCTTGTTGGTGTATTTATGCGTTCCTGTCGTTGCTTGGTATTCTGGGTATTAATAAGGGGAGGAGGCCGAGGCCTATTCGATAAGTTATTGCTAGGAGTTTCTTTAAGATGATAACTTGGTAATGTCTCATTGGAATCGAAGGCATCGATTGCTTTGGCGACATACTTGTACCTCGGCTCTTTCCAAGTCGTTCCCCTAAAGACATTGCTCTCATTTTCCTTTTGAAATGTATCGTTTATAGCTGACGTCACACCTAATGGTTCTTCCAGCACATCTATATCATCTTCAATTTTTTTTTCTTGATCCTTAGTATCAGTATTTTCGGGACTTATCCTACTAAAGTTGTTGTTTTGGTATTGTGTACCCAATAACGCGACTGTAGAATCATTATAATGATTTGGATAAGCACTCTTCGCTCCTTTGTTGCTAGCATCCAAACCTCCTTTATTTTCGAGGTCTTCAATTTGGAAAAACGATGCAGTGCTAGCAAATCCAGGCCCTGTTTCATAAGGTCCATTCCCTGGATTTTTTTTCCTCTTTTGTTTTTCCACCAAACCGTCAACATTGTGACTTATGGTAACACACACAAACTCTTTTAAGCTATTGTACTTGTGCTGCTTGATTAATTTGTAATACACATACACGGAAAATAGCATTGCAATAGCTAATTTAGAAATGAAAAAAGCCCAAATTATGAATGAAAATAACATGAAAGATAAAAGCACCGCCTCTTCATGATTAGTATTAGCGATAGACTTAATTTTTGCGATCAACCCATCAAATGATTCCAAATCGCCCAAATTAGAATCATCGCTCACCGTCACTAAAACAGACCATAGTGTTAGTCCATTGATTACTTGCCTTGGAGTATCTGTAAATAACAGTCTGACACAATTCTTTAATTCGAAAAACGTGAAAAAGGAAATCCTTTGATAAGCTCCCTTAGGTGTTATTTTATCAAATACACAGAAAATAGAGTAATTTGACAATGAATACAAGGTTCGCGAGAAATTATTGACGTAAGTCAAGGATATATTTCTTGTACGATAGATTCTAATACCACAAATAGTTTCCCATATTAGCAGGACTATTGATGCCAAAATGCATCCACTAAATAGCCATTTAGAGATACGAAACGGTAGATATGGTTGTATGATATTATTGGACCACGAATTGAATGCCAGTAACTTGATACATGTGTAAACATCTGAAACAAAGAGTAGAAATTTTAATATGGTCAACCCCCAAGCTAAAAAGATGTAATTAACAACCGTACCAAATTTAAAATTTCGAAATAATGATGAATCCAACCCATCGAACGTCTTGGCGTTTATCGAATATTGCCAGTCATTTTTAAACATGCTGCCATGAGGTTCAACTCTTGCAAAGATTGTTCCTATCAAAAGATGTTGAAGATCGTGATACTTTCGGAACAAATGGCTATTATACCGCTCTCTTATATTATAGTTTCAATTTCAGAGGGATAGAAGTTCAGCTAATCCTTTCTTGATGTTGCACACACGTCTAAAAATTTCTGAAACATTTGTTACCCATCATGCGAATCTTCTATTGTTTCGAGATTAGCCAGATCGGTCCGGAACGCGACATCGCCAACATTTCGCAAATTTTCATGAAAAACCACGAGTGGCTGAAAAAAACATGAAATTCTCGTCCTTTTATTTAAGATAATCCCTAGATATACTTAATTATCCCCTTGTGGAGTTTATTACCATGTTTCTAATTTCAAACATGAAACTCTTGTGCTTTTTTGCCTTATCTACATCCTTTAAATCATGAGACTCCGACTCCTTGTTCCCGAGTATAAACCATCCACCGACTTTTCTATTCCACCTATTTTCTTCATGACAAAATTTCTCGAGTAGTTTCGAATTTAGTTGAAATGCAGGATCGATCGCAGTATGGTCAGTATCACGATTTATCATACCCATGGAATGATATCTCGTTGTAGCTAGCGAATTTAACCTGTCTGCGCTATTCTTAGCAGCACCTGACGGGAGTAACTGGCTATGGGATCTCAAGAATGGGGATACGTGTTGCTTGAGCTTCATTGTGTCATTTGGCGACGTTGATCTGGGTGCAATATCTTGTATGCCAGCGAACGGATCCTCCTCATCATCATTGTTATGAACACTTACCCATCTCAAGTTTTCTTCATCGAACATCATCTTTCCGACAATCCTAGAGTTTGTTGAACTTTTTCTTGGCTTCACTTTGGAAATATTCTCTGACGATGCTGTATGATATAAATCATTAGAAACCTCATCGATGTTTTTAAGTTGTGATTTTGTTTTGATAAGTAATGGCTTTTTATCAATTGATTCCACTTTTCTAAACTTATCCAATATCTGCTCATTGCCTTCCCACGTCATGGTTTTAGGATTATAGTACATTCGACCATTTTTTATTGGAGTGTTATGGTCAATTTCTTGTTTGATAATCTTGATACGTGAAGTAGCAGAAGAACTTTTAGTTGAGCGACGACGACCTAAGCTCGGTCTATGCTCTTTGAAAGAATCTAACGAGTCACGATTATTCCAATCCCTATGCCTTCTATGTAATCTCGGAGTTAATAATGTGTCATCTCTTATTATATCATAATGCGACGGTGAAAGTTTTAAAGGTGATGCTTCGGACGTTTTCGACAGAAATTGGGGCTGCATTAAACTTTCATCGAAGATGAAATCATTTTCATCTTCTTCTTCACCACCTTCCGCGAAGTCATTCAGGTATTCATTGTGATGTTGCTCAAACTCATTGTGTTCTTCACTTTGTCGATATGTTACATCATCTTCTTCCTCCTCTATTGTTGGGTTGAAATTTGAAAGTGTCGGCATGGACTTTTTAAATCTAACTGTCCCATTTGAGCGGATCCTCAGGTCCCCAGCAGATAAACTGTTTGGCATTTTAGGTGGATTTCCGCTATACTTTTTGTGTGACTTTAATTCCATCATGGACCTTGGTTGTCTAAGAGGTCTTGATTTTCTAGAAACAATGTTCAATTTTCTATCAAACTCATTTGCCAAGTCGTTGGGATTCCTATTTTGGACGGTAAGCCCCTTGCCTAGAGAAGTGTTACTTCTGCACAACTTGAAGTATGTTTTTAATGCATCATCAAAATCATCCTTCCTATTCTGAAATTCTTGAAAATCATTTAAAAACTCGTCTTCATCCTCCTCTTCTTCTTCGTCGGTTTTACTGCTAAGCGAGTATTTTCCTTTTGGATTTGAAAAAATTGTAACATCAGAGCTTGTTGTAGATGATGGAGTCGGAATCAACCCTTGATGCTTTGCCAATGGAGATGTTTGGCCCTCTTGTCGCTTATTTCGTGCAACTTCCCTTGTGAACGTTGTATCCATGTCTTCAAAAGAAGTCTCCGGCAAGTCATCAAAAGCTATTGGTCTGATGGACATATCGTCTCCAGCTTATCAACAGAAGTGTTAAAAGTGGTTCAAACTTTATTTATAATATTCAATTTTTGTGGGAATTGTTTTGTTTACGTGATTCTCTTTGTGTTCGGATCAGTCTTTTCATTTTTTTCAAGATGTATTTGGCTAAGCTTCAAACTTTTCTACATTTCCCAACATCATGAAGCACTTGAAAAAAGTCACTATGCAGCCTGCTTCAGATGTTTTCAGCGTGTCCAAAAACTCTTCCAGTGCTTTAAAAGGGCTAGATACTTCTTTTCTGAAGGACAACGCTCAACTTGTTAAGTGCTACCAAGAGATACAGTGGGATAACATTGGCTCGTTAAATGCCCTCGTAGCATCCATTGAACAGGTGGTGGTTAAATATAAGGATCCTAATGATGCGATAAAGAAGGCTATTGAGGATATATACATGGAACTTCTGCAAAAATATCCCCTTTTTTTTGGATATTGGAAAAGATTCACCGCAGTGGAATATCAACTGTTTGGTTTAGAAAAGTCGATAGCAACTCTTGCGAAAGCAGTAGAAGTATTTCCTACATCTCTAGAGCTGTGGTGCGATTACTTGAATGTTTTGTGTGCTAATAGCTCAATTGCTGTCGAGTTAATACGAACAAACTTCCGAATTGCCAAGGAAATGATAGGATATCAGTTCTTGTCCCATAAGTTCTGGGACATATATATTGAGTTCGAAAGCTCGCATAAACAGTGGAGGAATGTATCTTCGATATATCAAGAGTTAATTACCATACCTTTGCATCAGTATGCTAAATATGGAGCAGCCTACAAAACTTTCTTGCTCAGCGAGCACTCAACAATTGCAGACGAAGAAGTAGATGTAAAATTACATACTACGCAACAAGTTGTCACCGCTATTTGGCCATTTGAGTCAAAGATAAAGCAGAGTTTCTTCAATTTGAACCCAATACCCAGTGAAGAGCTCGAAAACTGGGATAGATACTTGGACTTTTTACTGAATAACAAATCTGAACTCCATTTTACGAAGGTGTTAATAAAAGCAGTATTTGAAAGATCTTTGATACCATGTCTTTATTATGAGCATTTTTGGATAAAATATGCAAACTGGATTGGAATGGAAAATCAATCGGACATTCATACAGTGGTAGAGCTGTATCAAAGAGGTACCTCAGCCTTGCCCATTAGTTCCAAGATGTTTCGTGCTCAATACCTGACCTTCTTGAAAAGAGCGTTCACAAAGGATAAGGACTTTGTATTTACGATTTTTACGGAGGCTACTGCTGAATACATGAAACTTTGGCCTTCTGACAGTTTTTTAATGGCCGAATATTTGTCTCTATTGAAGCGATTTCAATTTGGGTCGACCATTGAGCAGCAAGATAGAGAAATACTATCCAAACAAACCTCCTACTCGAAATTCCTAGAATCTACTGTAACAAGCTATTTAGATAGAAATATGGATAGAAACATTCCTCTTCACGACATGGTGAACGATTATAACCTATCAGTGGTCGTTGTGGAACTGATCAAAGTAACCTGGCTAGTTTTAAAAAATGCTATGCAAACCCGAAAGCATTTCAATCTACTCAGTAAAAATCCTTTACTAAAATCCTCAGTCTCTTTTTGGTTAACTTACTACAAGTTCGAAAAATCCAATCAGAACTTCACCAAACTAAATAAATTCATTAATAACCTGGGAACGGAAATATTTTTGCCAACAACAATCATCAATGATATTTTAGCTGACTACAAAACGTTTTATTTGACAAATGCTACTATTGCAGATTATCAAACACTCTCTGCTACGGCAGATAATCGAAATGAGATTCCTTTGGTAGATCCAATTTTATATTCACAGTTAAAGATAAACAATCCAAGGTGGATTCCAGGGCAATATAGATACAATGCTGACTGGCACAAAACAAGGGAGTTCAAGGAAAATGGTCATCCCGGAATCATAGACGAAAAACCCCAAGTTTCGAATATTCTCATAGAGCTTAGTTCAAAGTCTTTTGGAAATAACCCTCCATCCCTTCCGACATTTAGGAACTTGGAAAAAATCAATCAACCGATGAAATACGATGATATATTCAATAAGGATTACTTGAAAATAGATAAAAAGGTGGATTAGTAGGGGTGGATTTCTTAGTATAATTCTGTTGTTTACATATTTTATGTTTTGTAATGATAAGTTCAAATTTGTTGAGCATCTTAAATTCTTAAACATGTAATTTTACTTGAAGAAAAAAAAATAAAAAGTTTATTAATGAGTAATATGCCTTGCATGAGCAGTGCAAAGTACTTACTTTATCCTTATCGCTTCTTTGTTGCATTGATCAAGTTCTATAATGAACTGATTCATATGCCATTAAAATAAATGTTTGAATGGTTCCATATGAATACCATGTGACCTTTACTTTTTCTGATATTTAGTCTTATAGCTGATGTATGTGGTTATAAAAATGTCCTACAATAAATGAAATGCAATCAGTCGAACTTGACCTTCTTTCCTTCTGAAGGTACGATTGCTGCCGAAGCCCTTTGCGCTGATGCCAATGCAACACTACTTTTCAAACGGTTATTAGAATCGACAAAATTATTCTTGTTGACAAATCTCTTGACTGGTTTCGCTTCCTTCTTATAATCGTTGGAACCACTGTTGCTAGTAAAATGATTACTCTTGAAGTTGGTCTCACTTGTATTTGGGAGATCGAACGACTTTTTTGGTGGCTCCTGAGGCCTTCTTTTAACCTGTCTTTTACTTCTGTCCTCACCATATTCCATTCTAATGGGCCTTTGGGCTATCTTTCTACAGCTTTTATCCTTCAAAGCGTTTGTTGCTGCCTCTTCATTCTTGAAATCCACAAATGCGAAACCTTTACACTTCCCGCTATCCTGGAAGGTAGCCATACGAACTTTGACAATTTCACCACAATGTTGAAAGTGCTTCTTGAGTAACTCATCGGTGGTATCGAACGATAGGTTGCCAACAAATAAAATTCTGGAGGGAGGATTCTTTGACATCGAAACTGAATCTTCCTTATCAGGTCTACCATCAAAACTTTTAGAATTTTTGATGAGTAAATTTCTACCATTTAATTGTGATTCACTTAAAGCAATAGTTGATTCCATTTGCTCTTTAGTTTTAAAATCCATGTAACAAAACCCTTTATTTCTAGTCTTTTTACCATCGTTCTGAGCGAATGGCATATGAACTCTAACAATTGCCGCCTCAGTAATTTGAGCTGAATCTTCCAAAGTGTTAGTCTTCGCTACCAGGAACCTTGTGATCTCTTCTTTTGTAGTATCAAAAGATAGATTCCCGATCCACACCCCGTATTTGTTTTCCTTTTTCACTGCTGCCACCTCTCCTTCAGTTGACTGAGATTCACCTTCATTTTCGATTCCTTCCTTCTTACCTTCGGTTTCCTTTTTGAACTCTTCTATAGATGCCACATCAATTTTGAATTTTGAATTCAACTCCTCCAAGGTAATTTTCCCTCTTCTCAATAGACGTTTTTGCTTCTTAGATAACGGTACGGAACTCTCCAAATCGATTTCAATTTCATCTTCTGCTTTTCTCTTTTTTGTTGGGTCAGCAAGAGCCTTTTGAATGTTAGCACCAGCATCACCATTCATTTCTTTCCCATCAATATCGCTCATAATAGTCTTGGTATGTGTTATATATCGAGATGTTATGTATTAATCGAAAAGGAATAATGCAATATCTCAACTTAGATGAAAATAAATTACAGTTAACACTAACATGCGCAACTCATCGCATCTCATCTCATCGGAAAATTTTCAACATTCCGTTCCTTTTCTTTGTCGCGTCCGGTCTACGCAAGCACACAATGTCAGTAAGTAAAAGAGAAATACTATTTCAAAATATCATAAATAGATATTAATAATATTATTTATTTAGTAAAATAAATGGTTATAGAGGCTTAAAGAGGAAAATAAAAATAAAAGAGATAAACATTTAATAAAATGGGTAGTACAGTGATTCTCAATCTCGGAGATGAAAGAGAGGAAATCAAAAAAGTGTCAAAGCAATATACTTACAACAATGGAGTGCGATACTTCGCTTATCTAAACATATGGTTTGGTTTTGAATGGTGTGTAGTCAAAACTGATTATCTTTTAAAATCAAATAAAAAAATATAACAAAACAAACAGCCATCATCAATAATAGTTAATGTTTAACGGAAACTTTAATCCGTGGTAAGATCAATACAAAATATTAGCGGTGAAGATTGAAGAAGGAGATCAAATATGAAGTGAAAAACACAAATAACAGTTTATTGTAATACCTTTTTTAATTTACTGAAAAAACCAGTCTTCTTTTTCTTTTCCTCTGTTTTAGGGGGAGATACGGTTGGTTTCTTTGATGATTTCTTTGCAGGTTTGCTAGAAGATGCTTCAGCCTCTTTTTTCACAGCAGCAGCCGTATCAGCCTCTGGTTCAGCTTTGCTTTTGGTCTTTGACTCCACTTTCTTTA
Organism: Torulaspora microellipsoides; assembly: GCA_900186055.1. Classification (NCBI taxonomy): domain Eukaryota; kingdom Fungi; phylum Ascomycota; class Saccharomycetes; order Saccharomycetales; family Saccharomycetaceae; genus Torulaspora; species Torulaspora microellipsoides. The sequence goes on along the minus strand of FYBL01000005.1, from coordinate 833,275 downwards.
TGTTTTCTCCTTCGCCGTGTTTTGTATTGGGATCCAATGTGGCTTGAACTGCTTCTGTAGCTTCGGGATTTTCTTCTGCTGCAGATTCTCCATTCAACCTCTCATTCAAAGCTTTGGCATCGACATCTCTCACTTCTGAGAATTCCTTGATTTCACTTGCATTTTGAGGGATAACTGGGCCTGGTCCCCCGGCTAGGGGATTGAACTTCTCCTCTTTACTCTGTGAAGCGTCATCGATTGGCAATATATGAACAGTCTCTTCCGGTTCATTCGATCTCGATTTCAATGATTCTTCCTCAATGATGACATGTTCCGGAGTTGATTCATCTGGATCTAATGGAATATGTTCTTCAGAGACAACAACTTTTTCACCAGTTGCTTTATTTCTTCTAATTCTTCTCTTTACTTTAAATCTTTTTTTAGATTCAGAAGATGAGGCCGTTTGGGTTGGTTCAATGGCAGAAGCCTTTGTAGCAAAACCTAACCCACCAGCTTCTGGTATTTTTGTTGTCCCAGTAGTTTGAGGTTGAGCAGTTATGGTTGCATTTCCTGTTCCAGTCGATGGTTTTGAATCATTCACAGATGCAGTTTTAGTAGCGATGGTAGGTGTAGCAGCAGGCTTTGGTTCAGAGACAGTTTTTGTCGCACTGGGCTCTGGATCTTCAGTTTTTGTAGCTGCAGTGGTAGAAAAATCTAAAACAGCAGGTTCAACAGCTTTCGTCGTTGTGGAACTTTGAGTGACAGTTTTTGGTTCATCAACCGAGGCCGTCTTAGGAGCTATAGTAGGAACAGCGTTAGGTTCTGGCTTTTTGTCTTCGGTTTTCTTAGCTTCAGAAGCAGCATTTACACTGGCAAAAGTCAACCCACCAGCCTCTGGAATTTTTGATGCACTTGGGTTTTCGCTCAAAGCCTGCGCCTCACTCTTCGAAACATAATTGTTTTCAATACCAGTTTCATCAAAACCTTTGTTATACGCATCACTAGTAACCCAAGTCCCGTCTACGATATACTTGAAAAATACCTTATCCTTATCAGCCGGTATCTTGACCGGGAAAGTGAGCTCAAATTCACCTGAGGAGGTCTTCAATAATGGTAAAGATCCTCTCCAATCATCAAACTCACCAGTAACAATCACATCATTCGGACCAGCTGGCCATTCAAATGTGTAATCAATTGTGGTAGACATAACTAACTTTTTCTCCGTAATATTTTATTTCTCTAAATCCGTATTTCACGTTTTGTGATATATTGTGGTATTAACCAATCTTTTAAACTTGAACAAAAACTTCTTTAATAAACTGAGGTATCAGAAACAGATATTAGTGATATATGCTACTTGTTTCTCTGCTTCTGCTGGTCATTCAACGTTCTTAAGCGTTACGTTTTGCCACCAGCCATGCCTCACTACTGGCCCCTGGTTCTGTTCACGCCTTACCGACCAGCCGCTGCACCACCCCTTGAAAAAACTCATGCAAAGCGTCAACCGAAATAAGCGAAGTACGGGTAAGAGAGTGCATGTTGGATAAGAGAGGATTTCAATCTGTGCAGGTTAGAACAGATCTAACCACTTTGTAAATTGTACAATCTGATATTTACAGCGTGCTCATCAATCCATTTGTGCCTTCGATACTAATACTGTGTTAACTGTTCAAATACAACCAACACATTTGTTGTGATGATATATCTTCTGGCGCGGTCTCTATAAGTGATGCATGTTTTATTGTTATGGCGTTACATAAGCTCGCATACAAAATAACTGAAAAAAGAATGGAAACCAACATATTTATACTTGTTGCTCTTCCGAATTGCGGAAATCTTGGGAAGATCTAATCCAAGGGAGCGTAGGCTGGCTGATATTAAGGACGCTATGAGTGGGCTCAAAGCCGGGTTGAGCATGCTGGAGGAACTGGAAGATCAGAAAGAACTCCTCAATATTCCGAAGGAGGAGCTGGAACGACATGTTCAGCTCTGAGAAACAACTAAAGTACTTTGGAATGGAACGGAGAGTAAACGAGCAAGAGCAACAATAGGCGGCGCCAGCAATTGTTATACTTCGATCTTAGATAAGATCCGAAGGATTAAGGATGTTATCTGAAGTAGAATAGGATAAGCAATAACGTCTGCTCTAGTACACTTGACTAAACAATGCTTGATTAAACATAACGTGTTTTTTTTATCTCGTGATTACTATAGTTACCGAGCTATAATTGTTTCTACTGCTTCTTCTTGTAATGATCCAGTTGCTCTGAGATCCCAAGGTGTCTGTTATATAATTTTCTCCTCCATGGATGCATTGCGAATTGAGCTGCTTCAAGTTTAGTACCTTGATTCGTTATTGGGCTGCATTTTTGCTTCAGGTATGACCCACCTCTGTCAAAAATGTACAACAAATTAACGAGGGCGTGTGGTCTAGTGGTATGATTCTCGCTTTGGGCGAATCTGCGGAAAACCGTAGATGAACTACATACAACAAGCATGCGAGAGGCCCTGGGTTCAATTCCCAGCTCGCCCCCATATTTTTTTATTTCTATGAACATATATGGGTGAATGGGTGTTACGGCCGTTCATAAAAGAAGAGCATCTACATTTTGTGTTAATTATTATCATATATAACAAAGATGTACAATCTATAGAATAGCCGCCATTCTAACGGGTTCATAGTGGAAATCCAAGAACTATGGATGGCTGCCGCCCATTTACAGATACTGAAGAATATGCAAGCTTTTCCATAGATGGAACATCCCACGATTGTTTCTATTGGGACCAGTTGAATAGAGGTGAAATATGGGTATCCCCAAGCAGGAAAACCGTTGAATGGTACGTTGACGATCAATGCATTAGAAAATTTGATTATGCGCAACCGATTCTGAAGGCAAACTTTGTTGATTTTGCCACAGCGACGAATTGCCTTGTTATCGTGTTAGAAGACGTAGCACATGTTTACTATTTGTCTACAGGTGATTCTACAACTGTCTGTTTCCCGTTTCCTATATCTAATGCCTTCTGGTATTCTCAAGGAATTGTACTGGAAAGAAAGATTGGGTCCAACGTATGGAACGTTTCTGACCCCGATGTGCAGCATAGGTTCATAACTTTATCAGATCCTATGGCTCCATTTGGGTTTCTAGTGTTTTCTTCCCATCAAAAACCTACGGAAGATGTCGCGGACTTACAGATGCTTTTATTCCCAAGAGATGATAACCATAACATTACAGTCCTGTATGATAAATCGCAGATGAAATTACACTTCTATTACACACAAGTATTAAATGTGCTTTCTAAAGACAAAAGCATCACGAAGAACTATCATCAATCTGCTGGAAATTTCAATCGTAGTAATCCAATAGACACAACTAAAAATCTTCGAAAGATATCAATTCTCAACAGAAGAGCAACTTCAGCCAATGTGACACATGACGCAAGTGAAATACCGTCTTTGCCATCGAAACCTGCAGACTCTCTGACGATGATGCAAGGGGTACCGAGAAGAAGTATTTCTGCAACATTAGATCGCATGAGTGGATCTTCAACCTCACCAACCTTGGAATTTTCTTCTAGTCCTGCACAGCAACATCAACATGAACTTCTTAACCAAGCAATATCATCAAAAGATGTGACTTTAACAAGAATTTCTTCTATAACTTTACCACAACAAGTATCCAAGAGTACCCCTGTATTGAAATGTCTTGCTTTGAGGTTCGAGAATCAAGAAGCAGTAGCTATTTTCAATTCGAGCTCGCATTTCGCTAAAATTTGGCTTATTGACTTATTACCCGAGGTTATCAATTCTCTGTCTTTCAAAGTTTACGGTAACTCACCCCAAGATCTTATTAGGTTATCGGGACTCAATGTTAGTGGTCATGTTGCTGACATTATAGCATACTGCTCAGATAACTTGCATGGAACTATTGCAATCATTCATGATTCTCCTCATGCCGTCTCTTTGTACAATCCGTTCGTCGATCTTAACTCATCGCAGATTTACATGCCGGATGAATTTAATTCCAAGAAGTTATACTATATATCCAGCGACAGGATGGTTCTAAACAGGTTTGGTATAAATTCAAAAACTGAAATCACAAACGTAGGAAGTTTATTACCGTATCCAACAGAGACATCGGTTAAACTTTGTTTTGAAGCACTTAAATGGACGTGCTCATCGAAGGTGTTTTATGCTATTGTATTTTTATGGCAGTTTTCCATGAATGACGAAGGCTTACGAAAATTGAGCCCTCATAATAACTTGGAATTCTTCTCCCTAGAATCCGTTCTTACTTCACTCATATTGCCCTCTAACAAACAGCAATATCAAGAATTGTACAAAACGGACGTCTTTCAATTTTTAAATGGTATGGACCTCAATTGCATACTGCCCAAAATGATTATGGGATTACACCTGATTAGGGAGGAACTTGCGCTTAACGTCTTGTCCAAACGAGATGTCACTGGCTTGGGCAAATTTTTATATTTCGCGACATCCAAAATGAATTGGCCCCTTACATGGAGAGAATATTATATGTGTTCCGAAACCACAAGTAAGTATGAGCCATTGACTGGAGTTTTTGCACATCCTCTGGATGAACCACCGTCAATTATGAAGTCACTTTATAGTGTGACCGAAAATAGCTTCATTCCCATAACACCTTTCATTAGTTTTTCTAGACTAGTTGAAATGCATTCAAATCTTGATCAACTAATCACACCTAGGAGCTTCAAAATACTGAGGCTATACGAAATGACGCGAGCTTCTGATTATACGGATGATTATTTGCTGGAGGTACTAACTAAGCTGGAAATTAGGAGAGAGGAAATCGAAACCTATCCCGTCGGTATTTTGGTACCTCTTGAGATGATGCTTAAGAGAATCGAAGACAAACTTTCTCAGGTAGATCTCAGTCTCGATTTATCAGTTATATCGAGGCCTGATTTAAAAAGGTGCGTTGCATCGATAAAGCAAATTAAAAATGACTTGACAGCCCAAACGAAACATTTCCAACTATACAAAGCAGCACCGAGACTATCTCAAACAAATTTGAAAGCAGCTCCTAAGGATATATATACAGCCCTATCCGATGTGATTAAAAGTACTCGCTTTTTTACCGCAGAAAAGGGTTTGATGACAGATACTCAGGATTTAGACGATTTTGATGAGGGTTACAGTTTGAAGAAGAATGCAGGCTTAATATTTTCGGAGGATAGAAGATTCAATCATATACTTTCTTTGCTAATTTATTACAAAGCACATAGAATCCAGTTTTACTCAGTGAAGACTCGTTATAGGGAAATTTTGAAGCAGAAGAAAGCTGTGGCCAGGATAATGTCAATCAGAACATGTCTCTCGGGAATAGGATTAGGAGCTGTTGCTTATGCAACAGAAAAGCCACTAGCAACACAAAAATGGATAAGACCTCAGTTGAATTTTACCTACCTGTTTCCCGATGGTACCAAAATATCCATGGATTCAGAAGAGCTAGATAAGGATACATTGCTATGGGGCGAATTCCACGGTGGTGTATGCTCCGGCTTGAGAATCTCAAAAAAGGCAGAGGGCATCAATGGTAGTTGGATTGCCTTTAATAAGCCAAGAGACTTGGATGCTCAATATGGCGGTTTCCTGTTGGGCCTTGGTCTAAATGAACATTTGAAAGGGTTAGAAGAGTGGCATGTTTATAACTACCTGAGTCCAAAAAAAACTCACGTTAGCATTGGTTTGCTTCTAGGAATGAGCGCAAGTATGAAGGGGACTATGGATTTAAAACTCACGAAAGTATTGAGCGTGCACATAGTGGCCTTATTGCCCCCAGGCTCTAGCGACCTGAATATTAATTTAAAGGTTCAGACAGCTGGTTTAATTGGAATTGGTTTACTTTACCAGATGTCGCAGCATAGGCGGATGAGCGACGTTCTTTTCTCACAGGTGACATCATTTATTGTAATAAATGAAGAACCAGTATGCGATGAAGGCTACCGCCTCGCTGCAGGAATTGCTCTAGGGCTAACTAACTTGGGGGCTGGTGACACAATCGCCAATAACAACCTCACGCAGAAACCAGATCTAGATGAATCATCAGAATCTCCTGCCATCAACGGAACTGGACCAGATGAAAAAATCACCGCGGGGCTTCTTCAGATCGTCACGGAAAGTCATGACATAGAGCAGGATTGGATACCCGAAAACTCTCAAGCCAGTGCCGTGGTAGCTTTAATGCTAATGTTTTTGAAAACAAGAAACATGATGGTTGCAACAACAATCAAACCTAATTTGAAAATTATGACTATAAACTACCGTCCAGAGATGTTCATGTACAGAGAACTAGCATATCATATGATAGTATGGAATGGTGTAGGTAGGGATCTATCCTTTGTTTTGGAAGGTATAGATGGCCATATCGAAGTGAATATGAATACCGATAATTTGCCCATCTATTATACGATTGCAGGGCGTGTTCTTGCGATGGGTATCAGATATGCGTCGACAGGAGATCTACTTATTCGCAATTCTTTACTTACTTTACTTGATAGATTTCTTCCATTCTATCAATACCCGGGTGACGATAGACTTGATTTTCGGCTATCGATAATCGGAATTGATGTGTTAGTAGATGTTTTATTAGTATCTGTGAGTATGGTTATGTGTGGAACTGGTGATTTGGATGTTCTCAGACGCGCAAGATATATGCATGAGGTTACATCTGGAAAGCATTCAGATTTGTTCAGGTCTTGCTCGACTGGTAAGAAATCGAAGAATTGTCAACCAAGAGATTCGAACGGAGCGGAAATGGCATCAGATGACGACGATGAAGATGAGGAAGAATCAGAGCGAGATGTAGCCTCTGAAGGAACTTCGGAGGAGATCAACGAAGAGACTGATGAGTTTTTGGATCCAGCTGCTGAAGTGGATGAAAAGAAGGATAACGAGAGCCACTACTCGAAATTCATTGCTACAAGCATGTCCTTAGGGTTTTTGTTTTTAGGCTCAGGACAATATGCGCTTAAAACATCCGATTTGGAAAGTACCACCTACCTTATTATTTCTGTTTTACCAACATACATGTCAGCCTCCCCATTACAAGAGACAAAGCATTTTTGGAGTATGGCAGTAGAGCCTAGGTGCTTGGTACTACGGGATGCGATAACGGAAAAATCGATAAACGCGGTTCCTGTTCAAATTTCAGTAGGTTTGAATGAATCGTTAGTTGAGACTAAGCAATTGATAGCCCCTTGTTTACTCCCAGATGTAAGAAATCTGAAATCTTTGAAAGTAAATAGCCCTGCCTATTACCCGTTAGAAATCACATTTGATGATGATTTAGAGGCGGCAGATTTTTTCAAAAATGGAACTATCCTTTATATTCAACCTCGCAGCCCTAAATATGGCAATGAGCACGAGATACCTAAATATCAAAATGAGAACGATATTCAAGGAGCGTTGAAGAGTAGGATCGATGCATTAGATGATAGTGATGACGAAGCTCACAAGAAAAACTCTCGAAAGGAAACTGATCGATTGATTGCTGATTTGGGAATAAATGATAAAACAATGGCTGAAATAAGAGCTATGGCGTGTGAAACCAATACATCAGAACGTGGTGTATATGGGTATAATTTGGATATGTTATGTTCAGATGTCAATAGTGGTGATGTAATTGATTATCAACTGGAATTATGGAGGAAGAAACACTGCTCTTAGGGATAGATAGATCTGTAATCCGACGATGTCTATTATCATCGGTATTTAAAAGCAAATACACATATATATATATATATGTGTGTGTTGTATTTATGAAGTATAAAATGTAAATTAAGCACTATATGCAAGGGAGAAAAAAACTAAGTAAAATGCACGTCCAGCTAATCCACAGAACCCAACTCTTGACCCATTTCGACTTTATCACCAACTTTTATGTTATATCTAAAACTCCTTGGGGCTTCAAAGCACAATACTACCGTACTTCCAAGCATAAAACCGCCCATTTCTTCACCTTTGACGAGAGGCATACCACCCAATATTTTACTCGCATTCTCGTACGTAGCTTCATAACAAGCATGTGGCTCTGTATGTTTATTTCTTTTCACATTGGTAACTAACTCTTTATCAAAATCTAGTTTGATGGATCCCACATTTGTGGCTCCAACTGGTGTCATACTGAAAAATCCATGTTTCCAATGACCTAATAAAGCAACACGTTCGTTTAAAACAAACAGATTTGGAAAATTACGTTGAAAATATGGTGCTACTGAGAATAAATCCCCAGGAAAATGACGACGAACTTTACAAACCCAATCAACCGGTGAATGATAATGATGGTAATCACCGGGAGCTAGATATATGACAGCGAAAAATAGTTCTGTATCGCTAGGCTCGTTGTAAGGCATATGATAAGAGCCGGAAGTTAATGAAAGTTCATTAAGTAATCTCATCGTCTTCGAAATTGTTGGTTTAGCTTCTTCCACAGATTTATCACCTTCTCTTTTGATTGTAATGTAATGTTCCGATTCGTTATCGTTTTCGTCAGAGATCTTGAAGTTGTTTGCCTTTGCAAATTCTCTGTGTTTTTCTTCATCTGAAGTCAAATCCAGCTTGGATTCAGACTTAGCAGTTAGTGGATGCGAATGAGTACCCAAGAAATCCTTAATTGAATAAGTCAACCCTTTCACTTGTTCAACCTCACCACTCTCGGAGTCTATGATACCTATTTGTAGAACTCTACCATCACTGGGACAGACAATAACATTCGCGCCAGGAGCGATAGGTCTAGCGTTTGGTTTAATTCTACGGTAAAAAAATTCTGACAAATTAGCATAATGTGTTAAGTTGGGATCTTCCATCTCATCCAAATTCACACCAAACAAATAAGAATAGCATTTGTACCCCCACGGTCTAAACCAAATCGGTAAAGTTATCGAATTGACTTGACCCCATAACCGCGAAATGGCATTTAACGGAAGAGTGGAATAACAGAAAAATAACCAGTTGTTATCAAAGATTCTAATTCTAGGCTTTTTCTTCCTACCTTCTAAACTGCTTTCACCCTTTGCTTCCTGATTATCATTATGTGATTTCAAAATTATTGTACCCAATGCAATAGTGACTCCAGTTAAAACTGCCCATTTCATAACAGACACCTGTGCCAACGGTTTCCCCCCATTCACACCATTTGCACGCTTGACAATTTCATCAGTCCTTTGCTTATGAGATATAAGGCTCCCACTTGAGAATTTTCTATTCCACAACAGCGCAGTTCTATTACGAAACTGTATCTTAGTGGCCAGTCTGCCAACCGGCATCGTGATAATGGCTCTACCGTGAGTCAGTGCCTTTTCCATGGGAATTATCCTGCCAGATCTTATTATATTTGAGCAAAACAGTTACTAATTAGCGTGAAGTCAAAGGAACAACAATTGGAGAGTGAGAAGTTACGTTTCAACTACAATTTACCGGTGAGATAAAAACAACTTTCGTATATGCATCGGTATATTTTGGCGACATGTGAAGAAAAAAAAAAACTAACAAAATTTTCAACCCTGCCCCACAAAGCGTGCCCTAGGGCACATTTCGACAAAATTAGGGCATGACACAAAATCGCATAAAAAGTAGGGCTTGAAGCCCTGACACGTCTTTTCTTTTTCTGGAGAAGGCAATTGGTCTTCTCGAGCAAGCAGGCTATCTTGGTATTTATATGGTTGAATACCTCACTGGTGAAGCGCTTTGTGAACCGTGGCAATCTCCTCTGCTTAGATGTTGGTTGCTGTTAGTGGAACTATCTTCAGTGGGGTTGAACTTGCTATCAAGGTGCTGGTAGAAAAGCATGATTTTGAAGAACTCAGTGTAGATGATGATGAAAATGAACTACTTGATTATGCCACCAGAAACTACACCAGAAACTTGGTTGTTCGTTGTGAAAAGCTATCGTTGCTGAATATCTTGGACAAGCGACCATTCTTTGTACACATATCGATAGATTCATCGACATGGTTAAGATTGAAGTTGAGCAACCGAGTTCGATCGCCGGAACAAACAAAATTGTCTGGGGATGAGCTTCTTGAACTCATCGATCAGCATGATTTTGAACCAACATCCATTCAATTACGTGAGAGATCGCATATCAAGTTCAAGCTCGTTCAAAAAGATGTGGATACCATCGAAGAAAGATTGTCGGAAGCAATTAATGAGCAATTACAAATATTGCAAAACTCGAATGCTTCTGGTGAAATAATTCCGCCACTTAGACCCGACTGGGATACGTATTTTATGAAATTGGCTACTCTAGCTGCTTCTCGTTCCAACTGCATGAAACGAAAAGTTGGATGTGTTATTGTTAGAGATCGCCGGGTTATTGCTACGGGGTACAACGGCACTCCACGTCATTTAACAAACTGTTTCAATGGTGGTTGTCCACGTTGTAACGGCGGAGACTCTCACGCCTTGCATACCTGTCTTTGTCTTCATGCAGAAGAGAATGCTTTGCTTGAAGCCGGTAGAGATCGCGTGGGAACAAACGCTATTTTATACTGCGATACTTGTCCTTGCCTTACATGCTCTGTAAAGATTGTACAGACTGGAATCACTGAGGTCGTTTACAGTCAGACGTACCGCATGGATGACGCAAGCTTTCAAGTGTTGAGAGCTGCAGGAATCAAAGTAAGACAGTTTAGCTTTTTACAGGAACCGAGAATTGTAACGTTATGATAGAAAAATTGAAGACATATTAGATATTAACTAAACTCAAGTTTCTTTATAAACATAAGGGCCAGGACGTTTCTCACAACCGAATGACATGTCAATCAGTTTAGAATCACGGTAATGCAATTCACATTGTATCACATCACCGGGGTGTAATTCTCCCACGCCTGCTGGTGTACCAGTTAAAATAATATCACCCGGTTCCAAAGAAATCATTGTAGAAATGTGCTGAATTATCTTATGCAAAGAGTTCAGCATCAGATCAGTCGTGCCATCTTGCCTTTTTGTGCCATTAACGCTGCATACCAATTGGAAAGCATCTTGTAGATTCGCTTTATCCTTGATTAGTTCTTCCTTGGGAATGAAACTAGAAATCGGCAGAAATGTATCAAAGCCTTTGGCAATTGTCCATGGCAGACCTTTCTTTTTAGCTCCATCTTGAACGTTTCTTGCAGTTAGATCCAGAGCCAAAGAGACTCCCCTGATGGAATCGTACACATCTTCCGCTTGGAAATTACTGGATGTAGCATTGGATATATACTTGTCCATAACCAAAGCCAGTTCGATTTCATGGTGTATCACCACGCCATTGGGAACGTATATAGGGGATGGATTAGTACCATTGTCATTCAAACCATTATAACTGTAGCCCTCTGGTAGAAGTTTGCGGCAGTTTACAGAATCTATTGGTGTAATGATGCTCGAGCTAGGCTTCAAAAAAAAAAAAGGTTGCTTAGGGGTCGCATTGTTCAATTCTTTTATGTGAGCTGCATAGTTACGGCCTATACAAATGATTTTTTTCGCAGCTTTCAGGTAGTTGTAGCTCATGACGATGTCGAACCGAATAGTTCTGAAGTTTCCAAAAGATATATATTATATACTTACAAGCAGTGCACGCTTATCTTATTCCAGAGATCTTTGAGAAAAATGAAAAATGTCTTTTTATGATTACATGGCTTCCGCTATCTTGAGATTTCCGGTCATGCGAAAAAGATCGTGTAAGTCGAAAATGTCGAACAAATGATTGGCCGATTCACAAGTGAAATATAATGTAGTGAAATTTAAGAATGTAACTAAGTAACTATATGTATAGCAATCATCCACAGCAATGACATAATAAACATTAATAGCGGAAGTAACAGCTTCAGTAATAAAAGTAATAAAACATGATAAGCGGATAATCTACCGGTTTGAAAAAGATGATTAGTGATTTTTCATTAATTATTTGCTCAATCTGAGTTTGGGTATTTTGCTAATACAGAGTCTGCTCTAACATCATCGCTCGTCAAATCCACCAATGACGTTTGCCTTATCTCGGACATTGAATTGGAGTTGGAGGTAGTTTGCGAGGTAATATCGTTAAGTGGAATCACTTGTCTGCCGTTTATAACACCCGGCAAAGTGCTTATAGTCCCAACAGCACCCGAAAATTGCTCCGTTTCCTGATCCTTATGGTCTACCAAAGACACTGGAAGGATTGTGGCCGCAGCAATTTCACTTTTAGCAGTAGAAGGCATGTTAGTATTTTCATTACTAAACGAAACACCCGACTCTGTACTTGTCGGTTGAGTCCGAGAAGTGATGAATGATGCAGCTACGGCATTTGAAGAGTAATCATTTGGGCTTCTTTTTAGGCGTGTATTAGACGATATTCCCACAGCACTTCCATGTCTACTCCTTATTCCACTTAGACTATCGTTATCGGTGCGTTGCCTATCTTCTTCATCACTATCTTGGAGATATTCAATCTCACGTCGCGGATTTCGGCCATTACGTTGAAAGTACTTTGTTTCGTAAAGAACTTGCTTAATATGCGTTAAGATGGATAGAGATGACGGCACATCATTTTTGGACACAGCATTTTCTAAAATTGAAACTAATGAAGTAGACGCCGCAGGGTTTGGTGAGCCGTGCACTATACCACATAATTTATCCAATGCATGTGACATATCATCGTATTCCGATTCGTAAAATTTCAAATCTATCTCAACTCTTTTTACATATTCCTTTTTGCGTTTCCTAAATTTGGAAGCTGCAACACGATTTCTTTCCAAAAACTCCTTGCGTTTTCGCTCTTGATCATCTTCATCCAAGTCCTTTTCATTTTCAGACATATCGTTTCCTTCCCTTTTTACATATTGTTTGCTATCACTTGAGTTTGGAGTAGTTATTTGATTTTTTTTGGGTCTAACATTCTTGCCAGCACTACTTGTTTTTCTTCTCTTGACATGGGAAGATTGTTGTCGAGGAGAAATTGAAGCTGAAGATTTTCGATGTTGCGTTCTGGAAGATGAGGTAATTGGATCAATCACATTATTTCCTTGGCTACCATTGATAGAAGGATTCATTTCGGTTGATGCCATGTTGTAGTTCGATACAGTAGATTCAACCGCTGATACTCCTGTTTTCGGAATCTGAGGCGCCAGCCTTGATGACGCTTGCCCTGTAAATCCCAATAAAGACCCTAGACCTGGAGTAAACGGAGCAGGAACACCATTGCTTCCCATATCATTGTTGTTGAATCCATCACTGATATGGATGTTGTGGTTTCTCGCGGAGGTATTATTGCCAGCTTCGTTATTATCAGTCGTGCTGTTATTAATGGAAGCTAAAGAGGGGTATTGATGGTGCACTACCGGCACTGCATGGGCAGGTGCCAAAATGTTGGGTGTAAATCCTGTCCTAATGCTAGATTCATTAGGAATAAGACCCGTCTTTGAAAGGTTCAGGAAAAATGAGGGCTTTTGACTCTCTGTTGTCGTGGTCGTATTACCGCTTCCATTACTAGAGCCTATTGTATTGCTTGAGCTTGGATTTGTCATCGGAGAGGTCGAATTAGGTAAAAGAGACGCCATTTGATGAGGTACCACTAGCCCTGTCGCACCACCAGCCGATACGTGTTGGGGAATTGAAGGAGATAATAATAATGGAGGTAACCTTTTAGATCCACCGGGAGTGAGCAATGGAGGGGAATGTATATTAGGCCTTTGAGTACCATATATCAAGGGGGAGGACCTTCTATTATTACTCCCACTGGAGTTTCTGTGATGATTTACGTTTGCTTCATGCGAGGTAATTTCGGATATTGTCAGGTTCGAATTTCTTTCACCATTAAGTTGGTGACCTGAAGAAAATTTCGGATTCTGCTCTAAGTTTTGATGCTGCCTCTGCTGACCCCGCTGATTGAACTCTTCTGATTGAGGTTTCTCTGTAGATGCAAAGCTTTGCTCGAATGGATTCGGTTCCAAATCAAAAGTAGATACACTTTTAGAAGAGGATATACTATTTCCTTGATTACAGACAGCCATCTAGCTCGTCAGTCTATCTATCTATCAATAAACTCGGGAAGCTTAGCTTTGCAACTAGTAAGATAGTATCAGCGGACTGTTTCCTATCGATAATATATTATATCGTACTTGCTTTCTAATGAATCTAATCTTCGCATCATGTTTTTCTTTTTTACGTCACCGCTCGCTCCATGGGTAAATTGTCTGAAACGATCTCAATTTAACAGATGAAACTTCACAACTGGTAACAAAGAAAAAGAAACACGCCGGACAATTTGAAGAAATGCTACCTCAAACAGAAACTACAGAGTGGATAGATAGAGACCTAGCAGAAGTGTCCGCATGTTATATTGCTCTTTGTGCGTTTGTAAAATGGATTGCCCTTGATGAGAGCATCGGGAGTAGAAGAAAGGATACTGCACTGAGCGCTACGAACAAGAAAATTTAAGGACTGTAAACCTTGCCAAAGGTATCCTTTGATGTGATATAGCACGACATTCAGTTATCGTTAAAATTGTATGATGTGTTACTACATATGACATCTATATACTTGTCATACTTGCCGAAACACACGTAGACCCATCTGTATTTATTTTATGCCATTCTGGTTCCCTATTGAACGTTTCCTACTATTACGGGATATGGTGATTATTATATCTGACCGCGATGCCTGACTGGGGGTAGGGTGTCTACTTAATCGCTCATTACCTTACCTTGCTTCAAATTGAACCATTCTCTTAGTTCTTGCTTTTAACAAAATTCTGTGACCACAATTTTTGCAACGAACTGGATCAGTTCTTGAAAGAGATAACTTGCTTGAACATTCAGCACAGATATATTTCAGCGTTGCTGTTCTAGCTTGCGAAGTACCTGCTGCAGCAACATCCAGGTTAGTGGGAATTTGAAAACCTTCACGAGACATTTTTCTGGTACCCACAAATGTAAACTTCTTACGTTTACTTCTTTATCTGACCAGTTGCAATGCTTAGTGAGACATTGATTGCTGAATGAATGAAATTTTTTGAAGAGGTTCCATTACGCCAAGTTCAAAAAATTTTCCTCCGAAGGCCGGGTAATACACAACTGAACATAACTTCAGATGATTTAGCTTCTACATGCGCATATAAATATATACACGTCGAGAAAAAATATGGTATAATTTCTTGCGGGTTACCTTCTATTTGGTACCAATCCAGAATTGGCCGTTTTCGCCACGGTCAATTTCTTTTCTCAATTGCCTACTCAACAAAACACCGAGCTCATATTTTTCCTTTGTTTTCCTATCCAGATACTCTTGCAATTTGTCTATGGCATTGGAGAGTCTACGGCCATCTTCGATTGATAAGGTATTCTGAGAATTCATATCGCGAAGATACTTAATTTCTTTTTGTAACTTCAAGCATTTCTTTGCCAAGTAGTCGAGTCTTTTCTGTGATTTGGATGCACCATCTACATCTGTTAGCTTTGATGTGTCATCAGGGATTTCCCTTGAAGATTTCCGGCTGCTGGTACCATCTCCATTAGTAGTACCTACAGATACAACACGGAATGGATTAGTTGGACGACGCAAAGATGTTGTCGAAGAAGGGATCATTTCTTTATCTGTTTTGTTTTGATCCTCTGATTTGTTCTTGGGAAGGAATATAGGAGTGATAGGTTCAACTGGCGACGAAAATGATGAAGGGTATGAACTGGCAGAAGTACCATTTACAGCGGCAAAATCTTCAGATGTATCTGTACTCTGATCGATAGCATGACTATCGAAAGTTGCAGAAGAATCCTTGAGACTTTCCTCCATTTCACGGGGTACAGATACTACCGGTAGACCACTAGAAATTTCGTTCTTCACTTCCGCTATGGAATCCGTACCTACCGCAGCTTTCAAAGAGTGCGTCTCTTCCACTTTCACAACGCGATGGGGCTCAATTATTTCCACTTTCTCCTTTGTTAACACTTCAATATTCGTAGGCGTTTCTACCTCTTCTGTCTCATGCTTTCTCTCTGGTGCTAAATTATCTTCTAAGTTCTTTTCTATCTCTTTATCACCTTTGCATGATTCTTTCTTCTGCGCAACACAAGCATTGTTTACAAACGCGTCAGCAGCTTGAGCAGTCACTTCGGAAAATTTCTGGGGGCTTAAGATGTTTTCATCTTTTTCGATCTCATATGTGGGTTCCTCACTCTGTGATGGTTCTTTCGTATTTTTTATATCCTTTTCAACTTCGTTTATCTGTAAGTTGTCATCGATGATTCTATTCATGTTGTTTATATCGAGCTCAATTTGCGAGAACCGCTTCTTAATGGCTTCTTGATCAAGTCCCATTCCCGGTCACTAACTCTCACCGATTACTATTGAATAGATGATACTTATCTCGTGTTTATGAAGCTAGTTCTAGCTTGTTTTCAGTTTGTTTTCAATAGTTCTCATGGTAAGAAAACGCGCTAGGCGAATCTCGGAAGCGCTCCGTCTATAAAGATAAACAATCGATATGAACTCAGGATTGGGTCCGGGTACGGGTATTTTCGTACGGGTACTCGTCAAAGATGATCAAGTTCTACGGGTATTTATACGGGTATTTAGTTGAAAACGCGAAAGAATATATCAAAAACGCGTAACAAAGCAGCAAAGTACATATACATATCATTCTTATCCCACAATTTATGGAATAAAACCCTGTTGATAACTTCTCATCAGCATAATGCAGGAACTAGAGGAGGAAAACGGTACTAAACATGTTGAACAGTCTTATGCACTTGAGGGTGATACAGCTCATGGCACTCCAGAGACGAGGAAACGTACGGAACCATTTAGTTCCTCTGTTGGAACAGATTTTGTAATAGAAAACTATAGTGAAGTTGAAACTCCAAGCTCTGAATCTGATCGACATATATCTGATGAAGAAGTTGCAACAGTTGAAACAGTAGAGCTGATGAATCCTCACCTGAACAAAATTTCGGGCTCTACAGCTAAAAAAATACAGGATCAACGAATTGATCATTTGATCTACGAAAAGCCGTACGCTGGACCCTCGCTATCAAAGGAAAATTTTTATCACTACGTGAGCTCAGGGACATCTCAATCAGACTGCTCGGAAGCAGAATTAGAACCTTTAGAACAGCAGCATTATCTTGCCAAATATGGTATAAATTTCGAAGATTTTACATTCAACCCCTGCACTCTCCCTAATGACCAGCGCAGCTCCAACGATGAAGCTTTACCAGCAGGATTTGACAGGTGGTTAAAAGCAACTCCTTATCGTATTTGGATCACGAAGCATTGGGTGGAAAAGCCCTATGGTCAATGTAAGTATCCACGTTGTGGGAAAATATTTTTGTTTGAGAAACATCCAACATCATCAAATATAGTCAAACACTACAAAGCCAACCATAAGAAAGATTGGGAAAAGTTTTATTTAAAAGTACAGAAACGTAAACAAAGAACTTTGGTCTCGATGAAGAATGTCTTATGCTCTGAAAGTAATCCATTTAGGCTAACCAAAAAAATGTTCGATTTTCTCTCACGAAATGAAGGAATGATCAAACTCCTCAACATGTTCATTAGCAGTTTTCTTCCCTTTAGGTTAATTGAGGATCCTGCATTCCGCGAGCTTGCTCTTTTAGAGAATGGATGTGTGAAGAAAGGGTACACCATTTGCCGAAAAACCCTAGTTAACAGGATGGAATCTTACTATCTGGTCTTTCAGGATGAGATGCAAGGTATACTAGAGAAAACTTCTCAACTAAATTTACTTCTCGACATCTGGACATCCGTCAATGGTAAAAGTTATCTTGCGATTCTAGCGTCATTCTGCCCCAATCTCAATGTCTTAGATACCTTAACTTTTCCTGAAAACGTTGTCAGCCGAAGAAACCCTAACACACATATAATTGCTTTCCATGATGTAAGTCTCGAACGACACACTTCGGCGTACTTGAAAGAAATTGTCATACGGACATTGGCTGATAACAAACTCCAGCATAAGGTGGCTAGCGTGACATTCGACAATGCCTCCAATAATGTAAAAATGGTTGAAATGCTTGATAGCGATTTGACTGGTGAAGGTGTAAACGAAGTAGGTGGCATTATTAAGATTCGATGTTTCAATCATGTTCTCAACCTGATCTTCAAGAAAATTATGAAACACTTTGAAGGAGAAAACTTAATGCTGGTGAGCAGGATCGATTCTCTTACCACGAAACTGAAGAACAATGTTTTTCTGAGAACACGATTCCAGCAGTATACAAAAAAAACAATACCTGTTCATTGCGATACGAGGTTTGTATCCCGGTACAAACAGTTTAATGTCTTTTTAAGGCTAACAGGATATCTAAAAGACTTTTACTTTGATACGCATATGTATAAAGAGTATGGTTTTGAAAAAGAAGATGAGAAAGCTTTTCTCTACGAACAGAGAGAGATAGATCCTCTAAAAGTTTTTTTAAAACTTACACAAATAATGTATGACTTGACTCTCAAATGTCAAGAAGACTCGTCTAATGGTCTTCCTTATGGAATACAATATTATATGACTTTAAAAAGATACTTTGATAGTTGTGCATCTTTAAAAAATGGCAGCGAAGAAATTGTACACTTCTCAAATGTGGGAATTGATAAAAAGGTGCTTAACAGTGTCAGTCAAGAAGTTGGACCAGATGTGTTATCCTCCATAATCGAAGCAAGGCCACTCTTTGAAAAATACTATGATTATGCAATAGAGCAGACTGGATATTGGGTAGCGCATATTTTACAGCCTGACATGAAATTAGCTTCTCTAGATTATGTGCTAGACCCGCAGACGAAAGCAGATGTTGAGCGCAAAGTTTATGACTATGTTGAATGCTACTTCGAGAAGTGTGGAAAAAGAGGCATAGGCATTTTACATAAAAATAATACTAATCCAAGAGTATCTGCACAGAAGGTGAGAAAAACTTCTAAAAAGCCAAAGCCTCTGGACGTTTTTAAGAGTTCTATTCGATCTGCAGAGATATCTGTTGCACAGACAAAGCTTTTTGAATTTGACCAGTTCAATCGTGAGCCTGTGGAAACCGACGTCGATTATATCAACTATTGGCTAGATAACCAGTACAGATATCCAAAGTTGAGTAGGTTGGCACTCTCTTTATACCATAGCAAATTATCTACGGCAGACGTAGAGAGATGTTTTTCTATCAGCAAAAAAGCTCTAACAGGAAGATATTGCTTGACAAGTGAAAATCTCAAGCGGTCCATGATTTTAAGAAATAGATTGATATGCTTTGGGATTCGCAGAAATTTCACAAATGATAACTTTCTTGCACCAGCAATAGTCAATGAGACAACGGAGGAGGAATGAATTCGGATCAACTTGTTTAGAAGGCACACAGCAGCAGCATAAGTAGCGTGTATATACTTCAGTGGCAAAGAAAATCGCTGATTACAATAAACTAAACAAATTAACAGATCATAAAGAGGCTATTATTTTATGAATGATGTCAGTACCCGTCTATTAAAAAGTCGGGTATATGATATATCACGTGACTACCCGACTCCAAAAAGACGGGTACTCTACCCGTGACATATATTTGGGTACCCGACGGTACCCGGACCCAATCCTGTATGAACTTGATGACCTTATAGGAACTGGTAATGCATCGAGAACCAATGGAGGTGCGGTGGAGTTTGATGTGATAAGCGCCTGGTTACTGACCATAGCATATACAGAGGAGCATTTAAAAATGGTGCGAGGCTAGTTTTGAAAGACAGAGAGGGTTTTTTTTCGCGCAGATGCAGTGTTGAGTAAAGCACCACTTGGGCATCATGTCCTTCTGGCTAGCGACAGGATCTATATTCTGATTTTACGCTATCTCACTGGAGCTGCACCGCTTTTGCAAGAGAATTTACTTTCCTTTGATATCGTTCACTGCGTCGACATCTTTGAATGCTAAATGCGTATACATCTTGAAGATTGCTCTATAAAGTATCCAAGGTCTACTTTACTTGGAAACAAGAGTCGAATCACCTCTGCTTGAAAACACATCATTATTTACACTGGATTGGTATTAGAAACCGAGATATTCCGTGCTTCGAGATCTGAAATAATGGAGCGTGGAGATTCCTTGATTTTATTTACTTATTTCGTTGCAAGAAAGGATAACCTTTTCAATGATGAAATCTGCCATACCATTGGAGATATATTTTCACAAATCTACAAGATGCAAAACTGGCAGTCCTCTTCGTCAGCTCTTTGATTTAAGGTGTCGCATTATATGTCACCTATGTAACGTAGAATATATAAAATAATCAAAGACACCCAAATTCAATCTTCGAGACCCTTCTCCTTTAACAGTCCTTCTGAGGCTTTAATGTAACTTGCTGCATATTCCTTTGTCAATCCTTCACTTCCAAAGATAGCATTGCCTTTATCGTTATAAAACGTTCCACTGCGACCATCAAGTTCAGGGGCTATCAATAACGGAACTATTGATGAGGCATATTGTTCCGGCGTCTTAGTAAAAAGGCCAATAATGCTTTCTACAAAATATGACTTCCACGAACTAGCTCCCAACAAATTATCTCTTATGTTAGTCTTCACGATGCCAGGATTGAGCCCGTATATATTTTCATTAGGGTACTGATCTGCAATCGTCAAGACTAGCGCTTCGTTACCAGCGACAGTGTTCATATGAGCTTTCATAAAGGCGTAGCTCTTCTCCTGGTTTAGATCGTCAACTGTACCCAACTCTCCTGATCCTGGATAGCCCATCAAAAATATCCTAGGAGATAGTCCTAATGAGTTTTTTTCCTTTTTCAGCTTAGGGGCCAGAATTTTAAGCATAGCTAATCGATTCAAGTAGCTGACGGCCATATCACGTTCCAGTCCTTCTGGTGTTTCTTGTCTCACCTTACTAGCGAAGATACCTGTCGTAAACAATAAAATGTCTAGAGAAGCTGCGGGGAGCTGTTCGGCGACTTCCTTAGCCGTTTCAATCAAACTCAAATCGCCTTTGATGAAATCGATGTTCTTAATACCATTGTCCTTAAAAGTTTGACCAATAACGGTAACTTGGGCCCCATGCGAGGCTAACGCACGCGCAATGGCACGCCCCAACCCACCGGTCCCTCCAACAATCGCAACTTTCAGAGAATCTAACTTCGCTTTATCAACAGATTGTGGATTCCACTTAAAACTTTTATCTTCCTTCATTGCTAACAAATATACCAGTCTTACTATTCTGAGACAGGAACAGATAAGGCTAGTAAGACATACGATTGCTACCTGAGTAAATATACCCTCCCTTTATATATATTATGGTCTGCGAGCAGATGTCCCTTTGCTTGATGACGTTTCCATTTGTAAGCACTATTCAGCCGCGCGCTTTGAATACTTTGCGCTTACAAACGCCAAGTCAGATAAGGGTACATTAAATGGAAGAAACTTACCCCTTTTAGAGAATGCGATGAACAAGAGTATTTGTGGCGAAGAGAAGATGTTGTGTTCCGTTTTTGGTGGAGGCAATTCAGTGTATGATTTCCTTATCTAACATGTTCATATTTCGCCTGAAAAGTAAACGTCATCGGGAAGAACATCTGGCTGAGCTACGTGGAAAGCAGTTATTGTGCATCAAATTGACCACTTAATGATTTAATGGAAGTACTTCGGAAAAGGTTTATGGTCGGTGCGCGCCTTAGTAATAGGTCATCTAATAGTCATTCGAACGTATTGGGTGCATGCATGAATGAAGCCATTGCAAAATGGGTAGCTACCAAGTCTTGGAGACGTCAGCTAGAGAAATTATGTATACGAGAATGTACATGTCATTCCCCATGAAGTTCAGGCCTAAAAAAAATGCCATTACATTACGTCTCTGTCTAGCATGAAGTTGAGGACGAAGAAAAGAAAGCTGCGCTGAGGTTGGATATATCAAACAGTTTCGAGGCAGGACCAAGTACCTATATGTATTCGATGGCAAGTGCAAGCAGGGCGGTATATATCAGTCGCATAGTCGTCAATGTAGCTCTTTGTTAAGAAGGGATAAATTCTGATGGATGAGCTGTATTTGTTTAGGACTGCATCTCTTTAAGTTTGCATAACAATTTGGCTTTATAGAAGTATTCAGAGGATACGGAATCTTGCTTGTCATCACAATACACCATTTTCATGACTCTATATTCATGATTGCCGTGCAGATATATCTTCTCGATTTGTAACACGAAGGTTTTTTTGTTTTCAAGGTTTTAATTTTTGAGAGCTACCATGATCTAAGAGGGTCTGATTTAAGCGCAGCCGCTGCTGCCTTTTGAATGTCCATCGCATCTATAATTTTCAACTCTATATCATATAAACATCAACCGCAATGAATAGAATTCGGCACCTTATTGGCAATCAGCCGGAAACACACCATGATAATGGGATGAATGTGAACCAGCTACGGGAAAATCATCAATTTCTCGCTGATGATGATGACGATCAATCAACTATGTTTGAAGGTAATAATGAGAGTGTTCAAAATGGTTCAGCTTTGAACAGAGTTATATCAGAAAGCTCAACTATCGGTGATCTACAAAGGCTGGGTTTTGTTAATAGGTGTCCCGCGTTTAATAGTCAACGGACCATGGTATTTGTCGCTGTGTTACTTGCGAAGGGATTCTACTGTTTTCCCAGTGATATATCTTTCAAAAAATTCCTTGATAACAAAAGAAAATTCGATAATCTAGATACGAATGCAGGATTAGGTATTCCGATATTTCACATAGTCTCCCTGGGTATTGTTAAGACGATGTTTTACCGAAAGGCACCATCGCTGAAAATTTACAAATATGTGCTAATAAACTCAGAAATAGAAAAGCCACCACTGGATTCTGAACTCATATCAGAAAACGGTTCATTTAAGCTCTATAAATTTCTGTTCTGCAGCGTTTTCCAAGCTATCCTTGATCATTACAGTCGAGTAGAGTACAAGTTCGTATTCCACCCTGCCAACCCAACGGATTGTGTACCCGAAGAACTGGTTATGGCTAATCATGTCCAAAGGAGAAATACAGACACCAAAATAAATGGAGTAAACCTTCGTTGGTATGGCACCACGGGATTTTCTTCCCCATTTGGAAGCGGAAATTTCAAGTTACTGGTGCTCGATGATGAGATGCCCTCAATGATGGACCAGCAAACCTCAGATGAGTACGATGCATATGCCAAGACTCATAAAAGCAGACAGCTGGGTCGCTTGCCCATATGGGCCAAATATTCTGATGCGACGGGTACCATAATACCGAAAAAAAGAACACAGCGTCTGGCTGAATTTGAAATCGGAGAAAGTAATCCAAACAATGGCGTACCTTCGTTGGGAATTCTTGATATACCATGGGAATCGCAAGCATTAACCTGCATGTGTATGGTTTTGCGAGAATTTGAAACCAGAAAGGACGGAAGGAGCAGCAGTCTCATGACCACAGGCGATTTCATGGCAGGTCCCATCATGTAGAATTTTATGTACGTATTCTTAAACAATTCAATTATTACACCTGGTAATTATTTTATTAAATACATAAAATATAAAAAATAATACACTAAAAAATGACAATATCACATACAATACAGATTTGAGATAGCACGCTTTGGAATCCAAAGCAAGACAACTGAAAGAAAGAAATAAAACTAAACTAGCTCCACTTGCTCTCTCACAAAAGGGTTAACGTTTCGTAAACGATCATCGTACTCGTAAGAGTCGTTGCAGCGTCTACAGATTGATCTGCAGTCAAATAAGCGGTACTGTAGTATTCATCATCTTCATAGTATACCGAACATGTTCCATCACTTCCTGTAAGTGTAGTATACGGTGTAACCGAAGAACTAGGGCTAGTAGTCGTAGTACCAGTCGTAGAAGAGGCAGGGCTTGATGATATTGTTGAGGTTACTTGAGATGGTACCTGAGAAGAACCAGAACTTACTATCGAAGAAGCGCTACCTGTACTGCCGGTCAAAGAGCTGGTTGAAGAAGGTTGTAGAGTTGAAATAAATCTTGAACTTGGTATGTAATTGCTCGAAGATGAAGCAGCGGTGGCAGCGGCAGCTTCTGCCGTGGACGTGGTTTGTGTAGAGGCTTCAATGACTTCCTCTGTAGTGGATGTCACCCGGGAGTTATCCAATGTAATTTCTCTCACGAGAGTAGTTGTGTAATACATGGTTTCTACGTATACACTGGCGGGCTTCACTGTGCTTGTAATGACAGCATAACTGTAAACTACACCATCAGATGTAAAAAGTTTGACGTCATCAGCCTTGACGGTTGCTAGAATTATGGCGATACTTGAGGCAATAGTTGATAATTGAAATTTCATTTTGAAATGATAGCGACTGCTCGAAAGGAATGATTTTAATAAAGGAATGAGGGTTTATCAATTAAGATAGTAATAAGGAATGACTTGGGGTTAGCTAGTATTAACTAGTAAAATAGGATATAAGGAATGTTTATAGTTGGAAAGTTTTGCCTGTCGATCAGTTATGCCGCCCTACTTAATACGCACGAAATAATAAAATGAATGTCAGAATAATTGATATAATATATATCTTGCTTGAAGCTGCTTGTAAAAAAATTGGAAAGTGATGATTTTTGGTTCATTAGAAGTTGCCAAAAATAAGACTGCCAAGAGTACAGATGTTTCATGTTGAATTTGTTCTCTATTTATATAGCCTACAGTTATTCGCGACCGTCTGCATTCTTTGCAAACTACTTCAAAAGATGGCTTGCTTAGTGTGATATATCTCCATGTTGTTTACAAATCGAAGCGCATCTCTGTGGAATGATATTCGTTCATTGGCACATTCTTGAACTGTTGTCCAGCTTTGATCGGAATTGTGATTACGGTGGGTGACATCGTAAACTTTGAAAATACTGGTATTTATTTCAGCCAGCAGCTCTCATACCACCTTTCATGACAATTCAATGTCCCGAGCTCGTTGCAGGATGGTGACTTGTGTGTTGTATGCATTTTGGTGTCATTATTTCATCGATGTTGCGTGCTCGGAAGATGGCAGTCGTTGACGCGGCAACAAAAAATGTAAACATAAACAAACCAGCAAGCATGGAAAAGAGCGAAAAATGCCCGAACACCACATACTATCTCGAGAGGAAGAGCGTATGAGCACATAGTCTCAAGCAGTTCAACGTTCTTATTGCTGTTGACAACCCATTGTACCATCAACGATTTCTCTTCCGATGATGCTTATGCTGTTCATCATTTGACCTTGACAGTCCAGCATACTCGTACGTTCTATTGTACCATTTTATCATATTCCTGGGTGGTTCTCCGAAGACCATGTAATATTCGCAAAACAGACATAACGGCCTCTTTTCATTTATTAGCACTGAAAAGTTAGGTACTGCTTTTACTTTAGAGGAGGGATATTCATAATCGTGTTGTTTGTATTTCGAAGGCTCTCCTTGCTTTTTTTCATACTCATGAGGGTAAGAACAGGATTCATCGCCTCCCAACATATTTTGTCTTGTATG
Source organism: Torulaspora microellipsoides (assembly GCA_900186055.1). Classification (NCBI taxonomy): domain Eukaryota; kingdom Fungi; phylum Ascomycota; class Saccharomycetes; order Saccharomycetales; family Saccharomycetaceae; genus Torulaspora; species Torulaspora microellipsoides. Next base: position 807,814 of record FYBL01000005.1, on the reverse strand, counting down.
TCCCATTTCTTCTTTTTCCCGTCGGAATGCTTGCTCTTCTCTCGCTGGTATTTCTTGTTCCTTTTCATAGTGATCAAGTTCGTTCAGTTGTTCTAAATTGTGTTTAACCTTTTGTTGTCTCTGCTTTATCTTTTGTATTTGCTGTAGACTAGTCATTGCCTCATGTAAATCCACAAATGACTCTTCCGTTATATTCAGCTCATCACCATTTAGTACTGCATGCAACCTCCCCTGAGTATCATTTTGAAATCCGTTTGGCAATACTGATTCTAACATATGTGTGATATGTTCGCTTATTTTGTCTGGTGTTCCAGTTATTTCTTGGGTTCCGTAATCAAATATAATATCACCTTCTTCTGCAGCAAGCTGCAATTCTGGATCATCGATTTCACCATCAAACTTAAATTCTTTCCGATCGATTATTATGTTTTCAGAGTTACTTAGGGCGCCATCGGAGGCGAATGTGGGATAGTTGCTTTCATCGCCAATCTTTATTACCTCTTCCTCATAATCTTTCACCGGGGAGTCTTCGGACGTTATATCAGATTTGATTTTGTTTGCATATTTGGCTCCGATGCAATTATTATCTTTCTCAAAATGAAGTTTCATAGAAGGCGATTGCTTATAAGGTTCGTTGGGAGCTTGCAGCTGACTCGATAGAATTTTACTTAGAGCCTTCATGCCTTGCTGCATCATCACGTTGATCGGCATATCTCCATCATTGACGACCTCGATGGACAGATTATTCTTATTGCCGGAAGAAGACATGCTTTCCCATGCGGCTTTTGTTCGATTTGCAACGAATAATTCTAAGGAAAGGGTTCAAACAAAACTTTAACACTCTAGAAGCTCAGATCACTTACTTGCAATCTGCGCTTGCGTAGAGCTGATAATATAATACGATAAATATCAAGTTTTCAAAGCCGCATTGAAAATGTGGAGATCACTAAATACGTGAACATTCACACTAACGTGAATCTATTATGGTATATATATATATATCAATTAGTTCAATTCCTTTTCAGCGTTCGTTGTTTCTCAGCATTTTGGATAACTTTCTCATTTATGAAAAGACCTTTGCGTCTTCTCACAGCGTTCATATGTCTGTGAGCAATGTTTTCTTTATCAGCGATGTCTCCCAATTCTTCCAATTCTTCATCCGTGGTTGGTACCCAGAATGGATCAAGATCAATACATTCAAAACCTGCGAATACCAATTGAGGTTGTGCGGCTCCTGATGTTTTCTTGCGAATATCTTCGCTAAATCCAAAAGCTTCGACAACTGGAATATGGGCCTCAATTTGAAAAAATGGAGTACCTTCCTTCATCTCTTCCGATACAATTTTACCACGTCTCTGCTGTACCACAGCGTAAACTTTACCTAAAACCTCCACAGAGGTTTGAATATCACACGAGTACATAGCCCACATCATCCGAGGTGACCAATCAAGAAATGACCCATGTATTATATCTCGAACTGATGTGATTATCCTACCCGACAAATTCAAAGTATCTTTTTGGTATTGAGGGTCTTCAATGGCGTCAATATCTTCGGTACTCATTTCCACAATATCTTCAACTATCACACACATACCCTGTACAGGTTCCTTGGCGAGCGGACCTTCGTTCACTGCAAGCTGGAACCCATTAATGACAGAATTAGTATACTCAAATGCAGAGGACTCTGATCCGAAGACGCTCCCGAGTAAGCCATTTTCAGATATGATTATATTTGGACCGCATCTTTTGGGACCAAACGAGGCTATTTTATCAATACAGGCCGCCAACCTATTGTCGCCACTTTTGGACAGCACACCTTCAAGAGTTTTCTGGAAGGCATCCCGATTCAACTTAAAACTTTGTTGCGTCTCTGTATCGAAGGAATCCTCAACGATGCTTTTAATTTCAGCCTTATGAGTATCCAAAAAACTTGTTACTATATCGGGTAACGGAACTGCTCTGATTCTTATTTTGTAAGGTCCCACACGCAATTCGCTTGAACCTCTTCCCCATTCTGCATTTGTTGGTGGGTTCATATCGGGAACATTCAAAAAAGTTTCTTTGTATGGAATAGCCGGTTCTGAATGCGTTATTTCAATTCCTGCAAATCTTTCTCGCAAGTCCTTTAAACATCTTTCTAAGTGTAACTCACCAGCCGTGCATAAAATGAGCTCACCGGAATCTTCGAAGTACGTCTCCACACAGGGATCGGCCTGATTTAGCAATTTTAAGCCGCGAATCAATTTGTTCATTTGCATAGGATTAGTCGGTTCGATAGCAACACGGACAATTGGAGTGTTCTGAAAGCTGATACCCGCCAAATTTACACCGCGAAGATGTTTCTCAATTAAAGTTCCATTTTTTAGAACCTTTCCTGCCAAACCGCCGATACCAACAATGTTACCAGATGGGCAAACATCTAGTGGTACAAGCTCTTTGCCCATGAATAAATAGAGACTAGTTATAGTTGTCGTTTGAATATGTTCTTCGGGGTTTTGAGGATCATATTTTGGGCCTAATATTGAAATTTCTTGCCCAACTTTAATCGTCCCGCTGTATACTCTGGCAAAGCCAATCAAAACTTCATCCTTTTCATCAAACAAATCATCGGCAAGATCCTCCTCCTCAGGGTCTTCCATGAGTTCAAACTGTGTTTCTTCCTCATATTCAAACATCGAATTTAGTGGGTCATTCATGTCGACGGCCGGTATAAATTCCGGAATTAATCCATTGTCCTCAGCACTATTGATTTCATTATCTAGAACTGATTCCTGCTTTGGGATAGGTTCTGACACAATCTTCAAAGTGCTGTCAGTTTCATTACTATCAATCAAGGGGGTCGTGACTGTATCGTTAGCTCGACTATAGAGGTCCACTTCTGCGTTGATCTCGTCCTTATTATTTATGCCCATTCTAGAAAATTTATCACTCAGTTCTGCATGCTTAGCAGCTTTCAAAGCATCTTCCCTTGCTTTTCTGCTTCTCTCAATATGATCATTTTGTAGCGACTGACTTGCCGAAGGTATTGGCAATTCAGCTCTCGGAATTGAAAGCATCTTAGAAACGTATGCACTTACGGGGCCGTCCCTGTCACACTTCTTCATTGATTCCAGCAGGTTGCTATCTATTTCATTGAAGCCCGGAGCACCCGATATTATTGTATCTAGTCGCTCTCTTTGAGCTTGAAGAGGAGATGGTAGTTTCTCTATTACGGTTAAAAGTACGGCTGTACTGACCGGGAGCCATTGACCCAAAATTTTTCTTAGTAGCTGTTTTTCATCTTTCGATTTCAGATCGCGAGCAAGAACATTGATGCTCAACGTTTTCGTGATCTTTTCAATCACCTCAACGTTTTTTGATACTAGTACGTTCTCATATATCTTCCAAATATTTTCAAGAATCAGAGAGACGAAAAGAGGCCTTAGGTTTCTATTTTTCAAACCTTTATTACCAATGATTTTCTTAGTCTTTGGATCCATGAAGAAATCACCCCAAAGTACTTTTTGCAGGTTTTCTCGTTTGGCTCCCAACTTTTGTTCATAAAATTTCGCCATTTGACTAATTTTGAAACCCCAGCCATCGATCGCGGAAGCAAAAATAACATTGTTGTCAGTGGGGTCGAAATAAATATCCGAATCATCTTTTTCTACAAATTCAGCGTTTGAATTTTCTTCCAATTGTTCTCTCCACGAAAAATCATCAAGCTGTCGTTGTCCTGCAAAAAAGGAACCAATGACGGAGTTTGCTTGCTCTATAATTTTTGATAGATGAATATATGCTTCTTGTGGTGTAAGTTTTAGTTCCATTATGAGTCTATCGATCTTATTTAGAACCAGTACTGGTTTTAATTTTTCCGTCCAACACTGCCTCAATACCGTTACAGTTTGTGAACAAACACCTTCTACAACATCAATTAAAACGACAGCGCCATCACATAACTTAGAGGCTGCACTTACTTCACTTGAAAAATCAATGTGGCCGGGTGAATCAATCAGGTTAATCAAGTGTTCATTGACCAAGGGTTCCTCCGATCCTTCTTGCTTATGAAGTACCCTAAAATAAAGAGATATTGCAGAGGATTCCATCGTGATACCTCGAAGTTGTTCATCTGGCCGAGAATCTAAAAAACGAATCTTCCCTGCCAATCTCTGTGATATAATACCATTCGAGGCTAGTAGGGAATCCGATAGAGATGTTTTACCATGGTCAACATGAGCCACGATGCAGATATTTCTAATACATGATGGATCGTTTTGTAGGCGAATAAATGTATCAGAGTCGACTCTAGGCATAATTAAAGCACAGTATTGGTCAGTATAGCCTTTTCAATGTTGTCTTTTTCTCTGTATTTGATCTTTTCTAAATAAGTGATCGGAGACACCGTCAAGATGTGTATAATATGAAAAAAAGTGAAAAAAGTAATGGCAATCGTTTGTGTTCGCCTTGCAAGAAACAGAACAGCTAAATAACTAAAATAAAAGGATGCCAAGTACCAATAATACAAATATCGAAGAAACAAACATCGCTAGCTCTGAGCAAGCGGGCATCTGTCCTGATTGTGGAGAGAACCTAAAAAAATGTCTTATACAGCAGAACTATGCGATGGTGATATGTCCGAATAATCAATGTGGGTATCCATTTAATCAAAACGAAGCACTGAGTAACGTTGTTTATGTAGATGAATCAGAAGTACTTGCAGTGGCTAAAAAAAGACTGTCGAAAAATTGAAAAGAACAAATGACTTTTTTCCATCTATATAACTACAATGGAGTACTATTTTAATGCATTACTATATATGACATCACCATCTTTATTGACACTAACACTAAACTCCAAATCATCGTTAGTTGTCATATCCCAGATTTTGTAAACCATCATCAGTGTGAATAAATTACAAAGACTCCCAAAAAATAGACCATCTATGTAATGATTTGCTCTTTGACAGAGGACATCTGAAACGGCATATACCATGATCTGTCCAACGACGAAGAAGAATATTCCTAGAAATATTGCTCCTGTCACCCACAGGTTTCGTAGGATCACCAATGATACGATCAGTTGACATATCGTGTAAACACCCAAAATGACCGCGCTGATAACATAAGTCATTGCAAATAATCCCGTGGTATCCATAGAATTTATCTTGCCCCTTTCAATCCACGATCTAAACGTAAGAATTGCAGCTAGAAAATTCGCTACAAATCCGATAAATGAAGCTCCACGGACTAAAAACAGGGACTTAAAAGTACCATCCTCCCAAAGATTGAACCCGAGAAATCCATTCACGAGTAACGTCCAACAGCATGCTCCAGCAATGCCTATTTGGATGGCAACAAAATATGGGTATGAACCTGAACCCGGAGGAGATGCACCAGTGTCGACGATCAACGTGAAAATGATTAGCAGTAAACTCAATTGGAAAAAATAAAGGTATTCCGCCCTTCCAATCGCTGTATATTTTTGTCTAACATTGTAAAGGATTATTAAAATGACACACAATGCACCGATATTAACGAAAGCATTTCCAATTCCAAAGATTACCGTATTGGCAACATCAATGGATCTTGCATAACAACTCGGCAAAATACCAATATTCAGATTTGCCGGATTAAAGTTCTGCATCATTGTTGCGTTTGAAAGGATCATATGCGTGTTTGACTTCACCACGGAGCATAATGGCAGCGGTGTCTTCAAACATATATTAGCAATATCATGAAATCCCATCTCTATAGGAGACACTTCCTTCGTTTTTCTTCAGAAGAACTTTTCTAACTTATCTATTAGCTGAATCTGCAACGAACTTACCCTATATAACCTTCATCAGAGCATTGATCTGTGTTCATCTTTTACAATATTCTAAATGCTTGTTACATACATGTTTGTGAAAAAGAATTTTGCCTAAATAGGAAACCCCGGGTAAGACAATCAATAATATACGCGTTCTGTACATAATTAGAAACAGTAAGGGATTCTTTGAACTACGCGAACAGAAAAGCTACAGGTATTCTCAACGGTAACATGGTTGGATAGGATACTACAAAAGAGCTCGATAGGAACTTTGGTTCAGTTTCTTTACACATCACAGACACATACATCATCGTAATGGAGAGATGACAGGATGAAAGCGGTAATTTTCTGTTTGACGCGTCCGATGCAGCTTCAAAATCCAGAAAGACTCTTTCGAAGACTGTCATATCTCAACATCCACACACCATCGCTGCTATAGAACCCGTACATACTGATATTTTTCATATGAGTCTGTTTTTTCTCGCGGTGTGCGTCTCTTGTGCGCGATTTCATAGAGATGTCATCTCGTCGCGACTACATACTACCACACTTGTCCATATTATCCTACCAGCTATGCGGACTCGCTCTCTACACTTTCCTCCTCTACCCGCCTGTCGAGCTTACCTCTCTGCCTAGAGGATCCAGTCCGGGATCCTCACTACCACCATCTCCAGGGAGAACATCGTTACGGCTCAGTCGGAGAGCTCCGCAGCTCTCCGACTGAGAGCAGCTGCCGCCGCAATGAGAAGCAATCCGCAGCCTGCGAGAATTGGCACTCTATCTTGACGAAAAATGTCATACACATAACATAAAATACTAGCTTTTGACTCTCATTTAACAGTTTTTACAATTTCATACAAGCAAAAACTATCAGTCACAATGGGTATGTCTATATGGTGAAAATGAAAATGTAGTTGCATTATATGGTTAAATGGGAGGGATGATTCTATCAGGAAGAAAGTAGACTTAATATGTGGTTCAGAATTTTAATATACAAGTAGGCGGGATAATTACCAAATACTAGTAAGGAGTTATAAATGATACCTTGAGTTTGTGCGGAAAAAAGCGAGAGAAAGAAGACTTATTGTAAGGGCAAGTTTTAACCCATCTATGGTTGTGGAATTCACTTATCCAAGATCCTTACGGCTACCAATGATATTGAGGTAGAATGATGAATAGATTACGCTTACGAGCATCCCTTGCCAAATAGAAACCAAAATGCAAGACCATCACTGTTCGTTGAATCAAATTACTAACAATATTTTTCCTTTTCCCTTTTAAAATAGTTAACGTTCCAAAGACCAGAAAGACCTACTGTAAAGGTAAGACTTGTCGTAAGCACACTCAACACAAGGTTACCCAATACAAAGCTGGTAAGGCTTCCTTGTTTGCCCAGGGTAAGAGACGTTATGACCGTAAACAAGCCGGTTTCGGTGGTCAAACAAAGCCTGTTTTCCACAAGAAAGCTAAGACTACCAAGAAGGTTGTTTTAAGATTGGAATGTGTTGCTTGCAAGACCAGAGCTCAATTAACTTTGAAGAGATGTAAGCATTTTGAATTGGGTGGTGAAAAGAAACAAAAGGGTCAAGCTTTGCAATTCTGAGCTTGAAGTTCAACCGATTGCTTTTGTACGATTTTTTAACGTATATATATTTTCCCTCCATTTTACGGATGCACTCTATTGTATAATGCAGATAGTAACATTGTTTTAATTCAAAGTTCAATCATTAATTTTTGAACAATTCATCAAGTGAATAGAATCACTTGTAGATATTTCTTCGTGTAGGACGATAACATTGCCCTGACGAAGTCTTTTGACGTTTTAAGCTATACCATCGAATTCCCAAATAGAGGAAAGCGCAAATACATCTAGTGCGCTGGAGGAAATCAGAAGGTATACAATTACATCTTAGTTTACTTCGATTTTTAGTGGCTGTTTTGATTTCTTTCCTTATTTTCCGATATCTAGCCCTCAAACAGAAGGTTCAAACTCCAAATTCCTTTGTTCTTTCGTGACAATACTCCTATTAAACACAATTTTTCAAACGCGTAAGAATATTTTGAAAATACGTTGAGAAACTACTCTCTTACGCTCTTTACCAAATAAACCTGAATAAAACTCTGCCATTCAATCGCTGTAATGTATGGTAATCATAATTCGTATGGTTCTCCTTCAGCAAATGGGCAAGGATATTTCCCACAACAACAACAACAGCAACAGCAACAGCAACAACAACAACAACAAGGAGAGCGAAACTCCTATCAACAGATACCTAAACCACCAAATTCCACATTTAGTGGGAATTACATGAGGCAGCAAGGCTCTCAACCTTCATTGAATGATTATCCGCAAAGAGATCCCTCTTTAGTTCCAGGTGGGTTTACAGATGTTCCTAGCCTAAACTATCCTGCTACACCACCAGCTCAAGGCAATACCATCATACCGAATAAGCAGCTTAATACTCCTCCTCCAGCGGTATCGGGCCTTTATATGCACAACAATAACTCTCGAAGTCAGGTTCAGAATGGAAGTAGTATAGCTCCTCAATATCAACAACAATCAACGGCTCAGTTTTCTCCTAGTCAATATTCTGCTGATTCTGACTATAGTCAGAATGTAAATAATAGTAGATCCAGCAGCCCATTGCATCAGCCTCAACAATTACAGAACTACGGATCCAACAATGTGAGCCCTGTAAGGAGTATTAGAAACTTACAGCAGCAACAGCATTCTCCACAGCAACAGCATTCTCCACAGCAACAGCAACAACTACAACAGCAACATCTGCAGCAGCAGCAACAACAACAACAGCAACAACTACAACAGCACCAAATACAGCAGCAACAGCTTCAGCAGCAGCAACAACAGCAGCAGCAACAACAACAAATAAACCCACAAAATATAACACCAACGAACACCGCTTCTTCACCGTCGAATTACATGTACTTCGAAAGAAGGCCGGATTTGCTGACGAAATCTACACAGGATAAGGCTGCTGCAGTTAAATTGAAAGTGGAAAACTTCTACCAATCTTCTGTCAAATATGCAATTGAGAGGAACCAGAGACGCGTTGAACTAGAATCAGGATTAAACCTGCAAGATTGGTCCGAAGAAAGAAGATCCAGAGAATTATCGTCCTTAGGTAAAAAGGAGTCACAATTTTTAAGATTAAGAAGAACAAGACTATCCCTAGACGACTTTCATACTGTGAAAGTCATCGGTAAAGGTGCTTTTGGTGAGGTTAGATTGGTACAAAAGAAAGATACTGGTAAGATATATGCGATGAAAACCTTATTGAAATCCGAGATGTATAAAAAAGACCAATTAGCACATGTTAAAGCAGAAAGGGATGTCTTGGCTGGAAGCGATTCACCTTGGGTTGTTTCACTGTATTACTCCTTCCAAGATACTCAATACTTATATTTAATCATGGAATTTTTACCAGGAGGCGATTTAATGACTATGCTGATTAGGTGGCAACTTTTCACAGAAGATGTTACAAGGTTTTATATGGCTGAGTGTATTTTGGCAATTGAAGCTATACATAAATTGGGGTTTATTCATAGAGACATCAAGCCGGATAACATATTAATCGACATAAGAGGTCATATAAAACTATCTGATTTCGGTCTTTCTACTGGGTTTCACAAGACTCATGATTCGAACTATTATAAGAAATTATTACAAGAGGAGGAGGCAAATGGCAGTGGCCTGCCTAAACCAGGACAACCAAATAATGCGAATGGCAACGAAGAGAGAAACGGAAATCCCAACAGACAAACAATGTTTGTGGATGCCATCCATCTGACTATGTCAAATAGGCAACAAATCCAGACATGGAGAAAATCACGTCGTTTAATGGCGTACTCTACAGTGGGTACACCTGATTACATTGCCCCAGAAATTTTCTTGTATCAAGGATATGGTCAAGAATGTGATTGGTGGTCACTTGGTGCGATAATGTATGAATGTTTAATTGGTTGGCCGCCATTTTGTTCAGAAACACCACAAGAAACGTATCGTAAAATTATGAATTTCGAACAAACTCTACAATTTCCGGATGATATACATATTTCTTATGAAGCGGAGGATTTGATACGTAGGTTGTTGACAAATGCTGATCAAAGACTTGGCAGACATGATGGAGCAGACGAACTGAAAAGCCATCCATTTTTTCGTGGCGTCGATTGGAATACCATTAGACAAGTTGAGGCACCATATATTCCAAAATTAAGCTCGATTACGGACACCAGATTTTTCCCTACCGATGAATTGGAAAATGTGCCAGATTCACCAGCTATGGCACAGGCGGCAAAGCAAAGAGAGCAATTGATGAAGCAAGGTATAAATGTCAATGGTGGCAATGCACCAGTAAAAGAAGATTTGCCATTCATTGGCTACACATACTCAAGATTCGATTATTTAACAAGAAAAAATGCCCTATAAAAATTTCTATAATTTAAATAAAAATAGTAAAAAACAAATTATTACCACAGTTTTAAGATTTACGTCAGGAGGAGAATGTAGATACAGCTGATTCCCAATGTTTCATATCTTATGGATCAACATCAGGCGCCCAGCAACGTTCTTTAGAAATCAATCTACACTAAACAAGTATCGCAAGGGAGAGAGGTATGGAAAACTCGATCTCCTCCTGGAACATAAAGAACCAGATAGTGATACTTGTATTTGTGATAAAAAATGATGTTGTGGATTTAAAAAAAACCATTGAAGACGAAACTAAAGGAAAGAAACAGAGAATGCCCTTTTTATTCCTTTTGGTTCACCACGGAAAAAAAAAAAGCTGCGAAGAGTAGTGCGGGTAACATTGTAATTACAGCTTAGGGCATCACGAGAAAAGAGAGCTATAAAAGCTATACATATCTAGTTTTGTCGACAGATCAAATCCATTTTGAGGTTAGTCGGTCTTGGCATCCTGTTTGTAGTTTCTTCTAATGGGTGGGAACGATTGGTAGAGAAGATAATACATCCATGAAGCCGATGTAACTGCGACAAATATGACGGACTTTAAAGGCTCATCTACATTTAAGAACGGGTAAGGGTATTTTTGAATGGAAGTTGGATCAATCAAATAGTTCAAAAACCTATTGTACCCCATTCCTAAAGCGGTAATGATGAGCCAAGAATTCAAACGAGATAGTTGGAATTTGCAACCTGATCCCGATAGGTAGTGGTCACATAATAAAAACACGATCGGAAATAGGTGAATCGACAGATCCACTTCCAATGGGATCGGAGAAGCTCCCCTTGAAGGAGCATCTTGTACAATCAATTCCATGGCAAATAGCCTCAATGGCCAATACACTGTAGTTACGATCGATTCCAAAACAAGTGCCAAGGGTAACGTAACGTGTCTTGAAATAAAGTCGGAGTCAGATCCATACTGACTTTTAGCATTCTTATTCCTCTGAATGAAGTAGTTCACAATGTTAGCCACATTATTTAAGATAGTTGCGGCTACCGATAAATTTGTTAAAAACTGCTTATGACCTGCTTGGCTCAAAGTCGGTGGTAAAACTATCAAGGAACATTGGTACAGACCAAACGACGAAGTAATAAGCGACACAACGTTTATGAAGAATGAAGAAAACGTAGGATATGCAGACATGAAGTGCTGACGAGAAATTTATTTACACTGTCTTACTTACTTATCAAAGATATGAAGATGTATTAAAGTATATTCCCCATGATACTACAACAAATGTGTGTATTTTTCNTGGGGGGGGGGGGGATGACCGTGGAGCGCATTCGTAATAAATTGCTTTAAATTGGAAACCCTTAAAGGGAACGTTCAAAGAAACAAGAGATGGAGAGGATTCGAGTGAGAAGGAAGGCACACCGGGTCTTCCGTGTAAAGCGAGAAAGAGATCCACATATCATCATCTCGGACGAGGCTGTCACCCGGACTCATCAGCTGGCTACCGTTCGGCTTTTATGGTCTCTTTCTCCGCGACCAAATCGTTTATCTGATTTCTATATGCCGCAGAGTGAATTACGAAAAACACGCAGTGTCACCCAACGGCGAGTGAGATTCGGGCCGCGTTTCTTTTTGCATATGCGGTCTTCTTGAAAACAATGAGTTTACCCTACCGTTTCGAGGTTGTACCTTGGTAACCAATTGGATATCCGGTTAACCCTGCTGCAGAAACTCAAAACGGCGCACGCCGTTTTGAGTGCAACATGTTACCGTGGAACCCTCCCCGCGAACATCTGTGGTTTCTTTTTGTTTACCCCTTATCCTAATTAGGAGAGGTGAATGCAATATGAATCCCCAAAAGGGTAGCCTGTCACAAACACACGCATAGCAAAAGGGGCATACATATGTCATCGTAACTACGTTCTAAGCCCTCTTATGTGTACAAACAGATTCAAAACGGTAAAGGGAGCCGGATATTAAAATTTCTGTTTGTCTTTTCATGCTTTTTTGCTCTTTTGCTCTTTGCTTTATTGGAATCCTCTGTTTTGATCCGGGCATGGGTTTTACCTCATTTGTTCATAATTAGGGGTAATTAAGAGTTATCGTATCCTAATTAGGTAGATGTGATTAACGATGGGAGTCTAAGAATGGCATTTCGGCATCTGGATAGAATCCCAACAAAAGGGAATTCTATCACACCTAATTGGATATTTTCACGGGATAGGAAAATTGCGTAATGAAAAAAAAAGACGCTCATACTGTAACCGCCTACGGCAATTAGTAACAAAAAATAGATGTCAACTCATCCTTGAAGGATATATCCGCCGACTCTGGAACATATCAACAACCATGTTTGGTTCTAGATGAGATGACTTTCATTAAAAGACAGTAGGGAATAGCAGGGGTAGAGGGAGACTCACTGAAATAAAGACAAATAGACTGAAAAGTGAAAAATTTTTAGGGTAACAGTTTACAAAGGATTCAGGAATTAAAGGCTCATCGTAGCAAATTGCTTCAGTTGGTAATTCTTAGTGTTATTGTTTTAATGGTCCTTAAAGTATATAAAAGGGGAGAAATGTTAGTGTAAAATTTGCTTAGTGGAACATGAATTCTATTGCATGAAGTGAAATTTCTTCTTAATAGCAAGGCAATAACTACAAGTTAATTTACTATTTTTTGATTCATTATGAAGTTATCCGTTGTCGTTAGTGTATTAGCTACATGCTCCGCCGTCTTGGCTAGCCCTGTTCACGATCTATTTAGACGTGACGTGGTTAATGGATCATCAAACTCCACCGGTACTACCTGGAACATAAGTAACAGTACTAATGGTTCCAACTCTTCTAACGTTTCTAACTCCTCTGGTGTTAGCAGTGGTAGTAGTAGTACCTCTCAAAGTGATAGATTGAAAGTCATTGTCACTGGCGGCACTGTTTCTATCGCATCCAATAGCTCTGCTTGGCCAAATGTCGATGTCACCACCTTGTTCAACGCTTCCACCTACTTAAACATCACAGAAATGTACGAAGTCTCCAGTGTTGTCAAAGAAACTTTGGAAAATGATACATACAAGGGTGTTGTAATTGTATCCAACAGCAAGTCTCTAGAATCCTTGAGTTTCTTCTCATCTGTTGTCTTGGATAGTGAAAAGGTTGTTGTTGTTTCCGAAGACGCTACTTCCGGTCTTTGGGTTGCAAACAGTACCGACGTTGACTCCCGTGGTGTTTTGACCGTCGATTCCTGGACTGGTTTGATTTACTCTGGTGTTTTCGCTCCAACAGGTGCCACCACTACTTCTGCTCCTATCGGTATCCTTTCAAGCACCTCGGTTTACTGGTTCTTCGAAGCTTCTTTCCCAGAATTACTCTCTGTGAACTCTACAATTAGATCCAACTACTCTAATTTCACTACTACGAACAGCACTGTATCTCCAGTTGTTCCAATCATCTACGACGGTGACTACTCTTCAAGTTTGATTCAATCCTTGAGTTCTTCTTTGGACGGTTTAATCGTTGTCACCTCGAGTCTATCCAGCAACTTCACCACCTCCACTTTGTCAAGCAGTTCTTTACCAATTGTTTACGCTGATGGTAGCGGTGATCTCGCCTTTGTTTCTAGTGACGAAGTCCCAACCGGTGCCATTGGTGCTGGTTACTTGTCACCAATCAAAGCCCAATTGTTGGTCTCCATCGCTGTTATCAACAATGTCACCGACTCTGCTACTATCGCTTCTCTATTCCCATAGAGTGAGCATCTCTCATTAATTACGATACCCCCCATAACAATTTTTTAAAATTTCAAGAAAATTTACTCAAAAAATGGAATACCCACCCTATTAAGAAGTCAATATGTCACTCTTTTCTGCCGCGTTTTTTTTCATTTCAGTTGTTCTAAACAAAAAGATAATGTTAATTTAATACTCGTTCGTCTGATGCTCTTTCGATGCAATTAATTTTACAAACCAAACTGTGTTTTTCATCCCTTTTCAATATATCATTACATAATACCACTATATCTAACAATATATAAAATACTCAACATGATAAATTCGATGGGATTCTTCGTGATACCAACCATATCATATCACAACAGAACACAGTTGTGCCACCTCCGGCGGGAAACAAAATAACAAAGGATGCACACATACATGCACCACTATTGTATCACAATTCTTGTCACTTCATGAAGCATGATCACTCACTAGCGATCCCATAGAGCTCGGCACTTAACACCCTTATCCTAAACGAGCAATGTCCTGTCCTATCAGAACAAAGCCCGCTTGAATTGCAAGATCTGCGGAAACTCACATCCGTGCACCCACCGCCAACTGCGCTATTTGGACTATCTGACTCACGCTTTGCTCTGATTGGTCAATGGATCTATGACTAAAAGAAAAAAATCGCCTCGACGTTTCGAGATTGCCAGGGTTTGGGATTTTTCAAGCGTTTCTTGCAGGATACCCTGGTCCAAAGGAGAGGGTACGGTGGTTTTGGCGTGAGAAGCAGCCGGAAGTGCGTCAGGCCCTAGAGTGCATTATGGAATTTCACCGATATCTGTCCATTTGACGTACTAAGCCCACACTCAGGTGTAATTTTTGGGTTTGCCAGTTGTACGTCAGCTTCTAACGGAAAATGCTTATCTTGAAAAGAGATAGGCGACGGTGGAGATGCCCATCTTATCGCATTGATATCAGAAGAGTAGGCTTTTTAGCTACAGCAGAGAGATCCTGATAACGAACCGAACCAAAACAATGGTATGACAAAGAAACAACTGTGGTCCCTGATGATTACGAGGAATAGACTTTGGTTCCTAATTTCAGTCCTGCTCGATATAAAAAGAGGTTCATTTGTTTTGAAAAATGCTGCTTAAGAATTCTGTTGAAACGTACTGAAGCATCTTTTTCAATTGAAGGTAAATAAGTAGTAAGCAATATGTCTATGAATTTTACTGGTACACCAACTGGAGTTGGTACAGGTGGTGATTCTTTAACCACCGATATGAACACACAATTCGACCTTGCCAATATGGCATGGATCGGTGTGGGAGCTGCCGGTGTGTGGATTATGGTTCCCGGTATCGGGTTGCTGTATAGTGGTATGTCAAGAAAGAAGCATGCGTTGTCGTTGTTATGGGCTTCGATGATGGCAGCTTCTCTTGTCATCTTCCAGTGGTTTTTCTGGGGTTACTCATTGGCGTTCTCTCATGAAGTTAGAGGTAATGGGTTTATTGGTACTTTGGAATTCTTTGGGTTCAGGGATGTTTTAGGTGCTCCTTCGTCTGTTTCTTCGCTGCCTGATATTCTTTTCGCGGTTTATCAAGGAATGTTTGCTGCTGTTACTGGTGCATTGATGTTAGGTGGTGCTTGTGAAAGAGCTCGTCTGCTGCCAATGATGGTTTTCTTGTTTCTATGGATGACAATTGTGTACTCGCCAATTGCTTGTTGGACCTGGAACTCTCAAGGTTGGTTAGCACTGCTGGGATCTTTAGATTATGCAGGTGGTGGACCAGTTCATATTTCTTCTGGTCACGGTGCTCTAATCTATGCGTTGATATTAGGTAAGAGAAGCGATCCCGTTGCCAAAAAAGGTATGCCAAAGTATAAACCACATTCCGTTACCTCAGTTGTCTTAGGAACGGTCTTTCTATGGTTTGGATGGCAATTCTTTAACCCAGGCTCTGCTGGTAATGCCACAATTAGAGCTTGGTATTCTGCTATGAACACCAATTTAGCAGCTGCTGTTGGTGGTTTAACTTGGATGTTTGTCGATTATTTCAGATTTGGTGGTAAATGGACTACCGTTGGTTTATGTTCGGGTATCATTGCTGGTCTAGTTGGTATCACTCCAGCTGCTGGTTTCGTTCCGATTTGGTCTTCAGTTGTTATCGGTATCGTTTGTGGTGTTGGTTGCAATTTTGCCGCCGATTTGAAGAACTTCTTGCACATTGATGATGGTCTGGATGTGTGGGCATTACATGGTGTTGGTGGTGCTATTGGTTCTGTATTTACTGGTATTTTTGCTGCTGATTATGTTAACGCCACTGCAGGCTCTTACACTGCTCCAATTGCTGGTGGTTGGATTAACCATCACTGGAAACAGGTGGGTTATCAATTAGCTGCAATGTGCTCCACCATTGCATGGACAGTAACTGTTACCGGCATTCTATTACTTGTTATGGACAGGATACCCTTTTTAAGGCTAAGATTAAGAGCTGAGGAAGAAGAAATTGGTACTGATCAAACACAAATTGGTGAGTTCACATACGGCGAAGACACAACCTATATTCCTGAACCGATCAGATCGAAGGTATCTGCTATTATGCCACCTCAAGAACAGATTGATGATAAAATTACTCAATCTTTAGAAGCTGAAGGGCAATCTAGTGGCAGTGAATCGGTCGGTGCTCCTAACGGTGAAAAGGTCACTGTATAAAAACAAAAAACATAAATTCTAACTGCAGTCCTTCATAGCAAATAATACGATATGCACAATCGAAGGTATCCGATACATAGGCGTACATACAAGTATACGAACAAACATTTATCTACTAATATAATATAATACAATTGTAATAATTAATCAACGTACAAGATTCTTTTTTTTTCATTTGAAAGTGGTATAGTCATCGTGTTGCACGGGAATCCTATGATATTAAGGGGATAAGATTTACTTGACCAGATGTGCGAGTATACAACTTCAAACATATATTTGAAACTCAACTAGTTAAGATGAAGTTGTTACAGTATTTATTGGCACTCACTGGTCTACTCGTTCTTATCGCACAAGCAAGTATGTCATAGGTAGATGTTTTTTTCGGAATATAGTCATGTTTTACTAACATCCTTGTTTAGCTTCCACGAACTCGTATATCTTAACGATCGATCAAGAGAATGGTATAATCTCATCCACGTTTTTGGAAGATGTGAAATCTTTGGTGTTCAATTTGGGTGGTAAGATAACACATGAGTATAGTTTGATCAAGGGGTTCACTATGGATGTGTCAGATGATGTGTTACCACATTTAAAGCAACAGCTCCAAGAGGCAGAAAGGAGGTTCGGTTACAAGGTTTATTTAGAGAAAGATTCGGAAGTTCATGCTTTTGCAAAACATGAGGAAGAATGATTTGGGAATAGGATTTCTCTTTTATGATTATTATTATATATGGTTTACGTACAATTTTATCTATACATTTATGCAGGTGTTCTTTGAAAGTTTTTCTATTGATTACGTTTAACGTTCTAAATTAATGTTATCACCAAATTTTGCGTAGAGTGCGGTTTTCAAATCTCTAATTTGAGAGTTTAATTCTGTTTCTTGAGATTCCAAATCATCGATAACCGAATCTACGACTATCATATCTTTTTCCAGTTGTTCGACCACTTCAGTCTGTTTCAGATGCAAGAAAATCATACCTATCTTGTATTTAACCAATTCATCCTCGTCGATTAGTTCAATCTCTAGCGAAACGTCGTCGAGATATTCCTTTTCTTGCCTCTGCTGTTTTAGCATCTGTTCAAGAGAATCTTTTCTCATTATTAGCATAGAAAATGTATTTATCTTTTGTTGGTCATCATAAGTGACCTTGGCGCTATTCCTTTGTCCCTGAGGCAACAATTCCATGGCTTGATAGGTGTTATTGTTGGTACTTGTGATATTACTTTGATCATATCAAATATTTTTTTTTTCATGCGCTTAGTTTTGATGCGTTTCTATTTTATTTTTTTTTTGGTTTCAGATACATAGCATAAGCGCAACTAAAATACATATTAATATTAGCTAAATTTGGGCAAAAAAGTCTTGGATACCACGACCAATTCTGTGAGATGCTTCAATTAAAACATCATCATTTTTTGCAAATGCAACTGTAACTCTCAAAAAATCACAAGAATCTTTTGAAAATTCTTTGTCGACGGCCATTTTGTAGCCAAGTACAATTTTGACATCATTTTTAATAAGAGTTTTATTCAATTGATCCATTAGCCCTGTAATTTCCGACTGACTTCTTTCTTGCTGAGTTGGCCAAATGATTCGAAGGTTAATAAACATACCGGCGGATGGCTCGATTATTTTGAATAACCCTTGCTTATAAGCATCAGTCTCAAATAATGCCTTGAAAGTGATATTTCTCCGATGGGTATATTGAGCGGCAACTTTCATAACCCATTTGATCCATCCCTGAAGCATAGCGCCTTGTTCTTCATCGCTATTCAATCCACTATAATCTGCCATTGTCTTTATAGTTGAATAGACGATTGCCTGAGAAGCGCCACTGGCGGCTCTAGTGGTAATTTCCGTATAGTTTAAGATTCTGTCAATGATGAATTTATTGCCGACAATGAAACTTAATCTTAAACCTGGAGCAAAAAGTTTTGAAAAAGTTTCTAGACGAATCACTCTTGCATCAGTATCCAAAGTAAGGAAGGATTTAACCAAGTACTCGGAAATGTATCTTTTTGTAGTCAAAGAATCATCATCAACGTAAGGATTCTTTAATGGATCACTTGGATCATAAGGTGGGAAGTAGAGGTATCCATATGGATCGTCCTCGACAATGATAAAATCATGCTTTTGAGCCAACTTGTAAATTCTTTCCCTCTTTTCCATAGAAATGGTCATACCAGTGGGATTTTGACCTGTTGCAATGGTATACAAAACGCTTGGTTTATTCATATGTTTGTATTGTTCCAAAGAAGACCAATTGTCCAATAAATGCGATAGATATTCTACATCTATACCTTGATCACGAGGGTTTGTAGTCAATTGCATCTTTAATGGAATACATTTAGCACCCGTTGCTTCAATGTTTGAAATAACCGGAGAGAAGGTAAATTCTTCCATCATAACAGTTGTAGATTCATCACAAAGAGTTTCAAAAGTCTTAAACATCGAATCACTAGTACCATTAGCAAGAATCACATCCCAATTATCGTATGCCGGTTTATTAATACCATTGATAATTGTCTTTGTGAAATTGATCAATGGCAATGCACCTCTTGTTTCCGAATATTGAAACGAACGAGCGATCGGAAACTCTTTTGGAGAATCGTACCTAGAAATATGAGCCACTGAACCTTTCCCCTCTTGATCTGGTTTCTCAAAGGGCTCATTGACTAAATGCAAATCAATGGCTCTCAAGGGAAAGAAATTCTCATTAGGCATACCACCCGCCAGTTCAATTAGATTCTCATTTGGCAGATCTCCATCCCAAAACATGATGAGTTTTCTGTCTTTATCTCTACGAGATAAGAAAGACGAGTACTTGGATTTTAATGTATTATAGTCAATAGTTATCATTGGTGACATGCGAAACAACAAAGGATACCAACTGTTTGTAGCAGCAACTTTCACAGAACTACATATATCGATGCATCCTCATACCTGTTTATATATGTGTTGCACACGTAAATAGAGCAAAGCTGACACACCCGCTTGGAATCTTCAAGAGAGCACCCTGCATCCTACCGCGTTTTACCGCGTTTTTACCGCGTTTAACCATCAACCCAAAAACCGGCGATGCCCATTACCCGGCCTCTCAATCCAGCCGTACAAAACGAGCGCCAATCTTGTCGCGACCACCCACGCACCCGCGAGGCTGAACCAGCACACACGTGGATCAACCACCAGACCGAATGCATGTCAGTTAATAAATGATGCATCCAGTGTCAGAATCTTGAAAACGTGCGAAACTCATTTATGTTGTTATGATTAATGAGTTGCACGCTAAGGGTTATGATCAGTTGGTACTGTAGTTCACTGCACCGAAGTCATTTAAAAAATTCTTCATGTGGCGTCTGTTTATTACTATACATATTTGCACATATATATATATATATATATATATGATATAGGGAGCGCGTAAGGTAGACGATGATTATAGGTTTGATCTCTACAAAAAAGGTTAAGATATAGAATAATTAAAATGGCCACCGTTGGTACAGAAGATAGCAGTTTATTATTTCAGTTCAATTCCCCTATAGACAAAGGGATTTCTACATTTTTTCACAATGATCATGCAATCAACGTGACGAAATCTGATGTTTGTTCGTTAGATACTTGTAACGAGGAGGAAGATCAATGTACTCTCATAAGAAGTAATAGTTCTTTTGGTGTACCCAAAAGTGAGAATACATCTGCATCATCATTCAAATCGAAATTATCATCCAATTTTAGACGTTTGGATCCAACGAAATTTCATCCAACTACAAATACTAGATCTTTATTAAGTGATACCAAAATATTTTCACAATACAATAATTATCTAAATCAGAAATTTTCTGACAACGCAGAGGAAGAGGAAAGTGAGCATGATCGTGTGTTGCTATCGCGCAAGTTAAAGCTCGAGGAGATGGTAGATAGGTTTTGGTTGAAAGATGGTGAAATCGATGAATCGATTTTTGATGATTCGAGTGATGAGGAAGAAATCGAGGGTAGAACAGTTTAAAGTGTTGAATATTTTGAAACCGTTTCTTCAACTTTTTGCAGCAATTGATATTTTCTCTTTTGATCACACCATGATCCATTAATACCGTTTTGTGCAATTTGTCCCCAAACTTTATAGTCCCAATGCGGAAAGCTTTTAGCAACTTGAATATAATTCTCTAATACATAACCACCAAAATATGCAGGATCATCTGAATTGATGGAAAATGGAACTTTCAAGTCAACAAATTTTTGTAATGGTAAATCTTCAATTTTTTTCACAACTTGCAATTTAACGTTTGATAATGGACATACGGTTAACATGATTTGGTCACGTGCAAGTCTATTCAATAGTTCATCATCTTCAGCACTTCTCACACCATGATCGATTCTCGTGGTTTGCAATAAATCCAATGCATCAGTAACGTATTGAGCAGAACCTTCTTCACCTGCATGAGCGGTTAATTGCAAATTTTCGTTGATGGATTTAGCCCTTTCATAGCACTCAACGAAGATGTTTGGTGGGAATGGTTTCTCAGCGGAGTCCAACCCTAGCCCATTAATAGTACCGTCGAAAATCAATTCACGAGCCTGTTCAATTGTTTTCAAACATTCCTCAGCCTCAATGTGTCTCAATAAACACATGATCAACTTTGTTGTGATACCCAACTCTTTTTCAGCTTTATCACAAGCCCTTTTGAAACCTTTAGTAACAGTTTCAATTGCAATTCCTCTACAGGTATGAGATTGAGGATCATAGAATACTTCTGTATGAACCACACCCTGTTGTGAAATTTTTTCAAAGTATGACCAAGCTAAGTCAAAAAAATCTTGCTCAGATACCAAGACATTGGTACCGATGTAATAATAGTCCAAAAAATCTTGTAGATCACGAAATTGAGAATATTTCGCTTTTAACTCTTCAACAGTCTGTGGGAACTCCACTGGAAGCTTGACGTTGTTACGTTTGGCTAACGGGAAAAGAAGATCTGGCTCCAAAGTACCTTCCAAATGCAAATGGTGCTCACACTTAGGTAATTCTTTTAAAAATTCAACAGAAACCATTGCTTGATTAAACTTATGGGGTTAGTAATGACTATCTATCTTGCTCTTGATCGTTACATCTCATCTCATCTCAAGATATGCGCTACCATGATGAAAGATCCAGAATTTCTTTTTATTTCCGTCACTGACATCCGGGTAATGGCCGTAGAGAGCGATCGGCAGTTACCCTACTCGCAGTTTATCGGTATCCGGGTAATGAGTTGTTTTTGATCACCAGATCAGCTCTTTGGCCTCAACTTTTTTGATCTCAAGAAGAAAATGAAAACAAAAATGGCGAAGTGTAGAAAACAAAAAAGAAAGAAATAGACTCAAGTAGGGAGAAAGGGATTTAAGAAAGCAAAAGAGTTTCATTTTATTCTTTACTTCTAAGTGTTCCACTTGATTTTACAGTACAGTACGAGCTGAAGGTTGACTCATTGGTTGATATTAAGTTTTTCACTGTGTGTTGTTTATATGCAATTGGTTACGCAAGTGTGATAGTAAAAGAGGCAGGTTAGATAGATAGAGAGAGATAGACAGATAAAACTTTCTTCCTACTTTTCAAAGATCATATTTTGCCCGACAAGAAAAAGCACTTGCGATACACGGTTTATTGACCAATACGATAAGCAAGGATTATATTTTTGTTTCTTCGAGAAAATACGATTTTTTGAATTTTTTTAATCCGATAGATTAACAATTATTGATTCTGTTGTATCTCCTTTGGTTTTCTGCTTTTATTTATCTTTCTTTTTCTATACTGATATCATAATATTTGTGAAATCAACACCAACGATAAAGAGATATACAAATAGGCGAAAACATCTAGCTACAGGTATGGCACAAGTGCAGAATCCAACTTCTATGGCAGCTGCGAATACAGCTTTGGCTGTGAATAGTTTAACAAACACAGGAATGAACAAAATGGTTAATGGGAATGTTAACAGTAATGTTGGTATTGTTGGTACTCATACTTCCAACTCGAACAATAATACTAATGTACCAATAACATCTTCCTCCAATGGTGGACCTAATTTATCTTCTCAAGGTGCAAATGGTATGGGCAACTCGTCAGCGCGTGACGATTCCACAATTGTCGGATTACATTATAAGATTGGTAAAAAAATTGGTGAAGGTTCATTTGGTGTTTTATTTGAGGGTACGAATATGATTAATGGGTTACCAGTAGCAATAAAATTTGAACCAAGAAAAACTGAGGCACCTCAATTGAAAGATGAATATAGAACTTATAAGATATTGGCTGGTACCCCTGGTGTGCCCCAAGCTTATTATTTTGGACAAGAAGGTTTGCATAACATTTTAGTGATCGATCTTTTAGGACCTTCTTTGGAAGATTTATTCGATTGGTGTGGACGCAGGTTTTCTGTGAAAACTGTTGTTCAAGTAGCGGTTCAAATGGTTACATTGATTGAAGATTTACATACTCATGATTTAATTTATCGTGATATTAAGCCAGACAATTTTTTAATTGGTAGACCTGGTCAACCGGATGAAAATAAAGTTCATTTAATTGATTTTGGTATGGCGAAGCAATACCGTGATCCAAAAACCAAGCAACATATTCCTTACAGGGAAAAGAAATCGTTGAGCGGAACTGCAAGATACATGTCAATCAATACTCATTTAGGTAGAGAACAATCTAGAAGAGATGATATGGAAGCTATGGGTCATGTTTTCTTCTACTTTTTAAGAGGTCAATTACCTTGGCAAGGTTTGAAGGCTCCAAATAACAAACAAAAATACGAAAAAATTGGTGAAAAGAAAAGATCAACCAATGTTTATGATTTATCGCAAGGTTTACCTATACAATTTGGTCGTTATTTGGAGATTGTAAGAAACCTTTCATTTGAAGAAACTCCTGATTATGAGGGGTATCGTAGATTATTGTTATCGGTGCTTGATGATCTAGGACAAACTGCTGATGGTGAGTACGATTGGATGAAACTAAATGGTGGTCGTGGTTGGGATTTGGCTATAAATAAAAAACCGAATTTGCATGGTTATGGTCATCCAAATCCACCAAACGACAAATCGAGAAGGCATAAAGCTAAGGCTACTGGTGGAGGTCATCTTCAGTTGCATCAAACTCTTCCACCTCAACAGCAATCGCCTCAGCAGCAACAGCAACAGCAGCAATTACAACAACAACAATTGCTACAGCAACAGCAACAGCAGCAACAGCAACAACAGCAACAGCAACAGTCACAGCAGTATCATACATCACCTCAGCAACCACCTCAACAAGATTTTAAGGACCATCTACGTCAGCAAACTGTGGGAGGTGCACAGTTTGGCAATAAATTAGACCCTACATCATATGAAGCATATCAACAACAAACTCAACAAAAGTATGCCCAACAGCCGCAGAATGCTCTGCCAAATGGTCAACAACTTCAGCAAGGACAACCTCCATTTCAAAACAATCGTGGTCCAAATGGTTATCGCTCTTCAAATTCGCCACAACAAGGTACCAATAAATATCAATTTCAAGAGCAACCTACTGCTACACCACAACAGCACCATGGCCAGCAGCCAAAGAATGCAGATTCTGGATCTTTAGATACTGGGAAAGGTTTCTTTAGCAAATTAGGTTGTTGTTAAACTAAAAAATGAAGAACGAAATGAGGTTATTATTTCTTTATGTTTAATTAAAGAAAAGAAAAAGAACTTTCTAAATATTGATGTTATATGTAATAACTTGCATACTGCTATACTATTCTTGATAACATAAATGATATATATAAAACATTGTGGTTTCTTAATTTCAAAGAAAACCTAAATTCTTATACATAGTTAAAAAATTAACAACTTAGGCCTTTCCACTATTCTTATAATTTAAAATTTGTGAAGCTGCATCGACTACACTTTTCTCAAACGAAATGAAATCCACGCCTGTTAATTCAACAGTTTTGGAATTGTCATAGTATACAATTTTATCCAGATATTGCTTATTGTCCTTTATACCACCTGGGGAGATTTTACCCTTCAATTGAGGAAAGTTTTTATTCAAAACCTCTAAGATTCTTTCCAGATTATATTTACCATCTTCAAAAATTTTGGAGCTTTTAACACTACCGTTAACAGGGTATAACCTTTTACCGTTAAATCTTTTTGGATCACTTAATGGCAAGACATGCATCCTTGCTACGTCACGCACATCCACAGACAAACCTGAAAGTGCATCAAATGGACCTGTGTAATCTGGTGTAGTGTCCAGAGCTTGTCTAATGTAGTCGGCTGATGTGTTCAACGAGGCACGGTCTAATCCATATTCAAACTGCTGTGGACCTAAAACGTATGGGGGGTTCACTGTGTTTAAAGTGAATTTGGGTTGATTGTCGTGAATAAATTTCCAAGTCAATTTTTCAGCTAATTTTTTGGAAGCAGTATAAGAAGTCGTTTCACTTGATTTTGCAGTTTCCCATTCAATTGGGTTCCAAGTTTCTTCAGTATGAATGAAACTGCTATCACCACTTCTGTTTCTATGAACAATAGCCGCAAATGACGAGGTCACGACAACATGCTTCACTTGATTGCCAAACTTATGAGTCGCCTCCAAGATGTTCAAGGTACCTTGAGTAGCAGGAATCAAAAAGGCCTCCTCATTAGATATATTGGCACCAAATGAAAATGGAGACGCAGTATGTAGAACGAAATCAATATCCTGATTATTCTTGAGAACGTGATCAAATGCACCCTTTGCAGCAATATCTGGGACTATTTCAAATTTCAAATACCCTTCACTGATCAATTCTGGGTATAATTTAGAAAAATTATTTGCAATTTGCTTGCCCTTAGATTCAGCACGAACTGTACCGATGACCTTGTATCCATTGGATAGCAGCTCGTTAATAATATGTAAGGCAATAAACCCTGATGCGCCTGTAAGTAAAACCTTTCCACTACCGCTCATTGTTGATCAAATTGTCGTTGTATTGAGTGTAATTTACTTACAATGAATGCCCTTCACTCATTAACAGGGAAATTTTTTCATCAACTTTTGATTTCGCCATATATACATATATATATATATAGATGCTAAAGTACACGTACGAAAGTTTATGACCAAATTCGTATTGATATTACCCTAACGTGATAATCCGCAGCAAAATTGCTGCTTTCTACTACATTAAAGATGCGTATCGGGTGACAAATTGTTGTTCACAGTTACCATTGTGCAAGTTATCAACGGAATTTAAATATTTTTCGTACATGACCCTTATCAGACAGGCCTCTCTTCACCGCGCGTAAGGTACAAAATATCCAAATCTTCAATGTCCGCACTAACACGACCAGAAGACTCCAGGCATACGAGTTCACCGGTTGCTTCTTTTTTCTTGTACAAGTAGAGCTTTTCCTTGGAGGTAGCTTTGAAGTTGTTGTTGGGATTTGATACATTCAACTGTTGTGCGATGTAATCTAGTGCTCTACCAATTGGCCATATTTTGTTGACATAAAGCTCTTTTTCCTTTGTATCTGCATTTTCATCATCTACCACGTAGCAGTAAATGTAGACTCTATTGGAAATTGGTATGTTCACATCTCCTTTAGCAGTTCTTTTCAATTTTGTGAGCTGTATTAGCTTATTCGAGCTACTCTTTTTAGCTTTGTTTGACGAGGAAAGCTTAGATGTTTCCCTTTTCTTGAAAAATTTTGCTAACTTATCCAATGCACTCTTATTGATTGTAGAACGTAAATTCGACGGTTTAACATTACGATTTTCTTCTTTTGCCTTGACTGTGCTGTTTTGCACCCTTACGTAACCTTTTTCAGGCAATAAACTCTGGAAGAACTTCCCATCGTTATCCTTAGATTGTGGCTGTACATTTTTCACAGTATCTTTGGTATTCGCTGAATCTAACAACCATTTGCAGTGATGAGCTTCCTTTGATCTATGACTAGCACAGAAGTCGCCGTTACAAAAGGTGCAATGAAATGGGAGGAAATCTAGCTGCCGACAGAAGGCGCAGTGTGTGCCAACATCTAGCATTCCAGTTTCTCTGCCAACAGTAGCTGACATTTTATCTTGCAATATGTGTGTAGTTTTGTGTTTGCCTGTGTCTCTATGCTCTAAACAAATTTATCTTCCCACGGCCGTATTTTCCTTAAAGATAAAAGTCTCTCGAACACCCACTTCGTGGGCACTACTTATCCTATATATGTACTGTATTTATTTGTTCAAGAATTTGTCATCATCATCTTCAACACCGATGCTGAGTGTGGTCGGTACCACCAACTCGTTACAGGGCAAGTCGAAGAAATTGGAACCCCGCGGAAAAAAGCGCAATGCCCTCAAGCAGAAAAAGAAACATAGACGGCGACAGAGCTTTATAGGAATAGCTGCTCGTTTGTTCTTCTACCTGGTCTGCGTAATATGAATTCATATGGTCGTCAGTGTTGCCCTCATGGGAAGGCTCATTTGTTCTCACGTTAGATCTATGATTTCAATACCATTATTGGCAGCAGAAGCTCCATCTGCCTTCAAATTAGCATCATCTATGTCGTCACAAATAATGACTTCCTGCAAGTCTTCAGAGCTGGGCTCTTCACTGTGATCCCGCTTATCATCTCCACACCATTTTTTGTCGTTAGCTCTTCTTTCTGCGGCAATCGCAGCCATTTCTTTGGGTGTACGTCTGCCCTGTTCGCCCGTTAATGATCCTAACTTCCTGCCTCTTGATCTAATAACTTGGTTTCTCTGTCTTCTAATCAGGTCTCTATCTCTTACAGGTTTGCCACCTAGACGGCGACCATTACCTAAGAACGTGTCAAATAGGCCTTGCTGTTCTATGGTCCACTGTCTCCCTCTCAACTCGTCCAATTTGCTATAGAACTTGTTATCATGCGCACCAAACAAATTGTGCGTGAGCTCATGTAGCATAGTGCCCATTATCGATTCTCGTGGTAAAAACTGGAACTCATTTTCAGGACTTCGTAACCTTAGCATGATCTTCACCCCCTTATTAACATTCATTCCAAGGAGTCTTTTGTCTCGAGGATAAAATTCTACTAATGATCCAACTTTAAATTGGTACTCTTTCATCAAGTACGAAACGCTGTGTGCGATGTCTTTGAGTAGGTTAAGTGCATCTTCTTTGTTTACCTTCTTTTGTAATACAGCTACCTTGATAACATGAGGATTCTTATTCACTGGAGATGCACCCATTAACCAACCATTAAGACACACGCTTCTTTTAACTTCCTATGCTCTTTTCCCTTCAATAATGTTGATGAGAGAAACTTCTTTCCATAAACAACAAATCACTATGCTTTCAAGTGTTTTCGTTACCCGACGTAGTGGTCCATACGATGCTCCTTACATTTTAACGGCTTTGGCGGAAACCATATTTATTCAATGAACGATGTCTGTCTGACAATCAAAAAATATTTCAGTCTTCCATCATACTTTTCAATTGCTACTTGCTATTTCAATTAAATTTCTCATCACTCGATAGAAACATTACTAAATCCACTTTGAAGTTCTGGGAGGGAAAAAAACGATTATCTTACTCTCATACACAGAAGAAAAAAAATACACGGATAAGTAAATATGGCAAAAAGGAAGAGTAGTGTAAAGATGGCCGATAGTCATTGCAATGGGAATGGTCTGTCCACTTCAAAGGTAGCTGGAAAAAGTACTGAATCAATTAGTAATTTGACAAGGCCGCAACTGTACTCGCTTTATGATGAAGACATCACGAAAAGTGGAGATGCTCAAGTTTATGAGGAGATAAGAAGATCAAGAGGTAAAGTACTAGATGATAACGGGTTTACTTTAGAACCCCGTGTATCCCGAGGTTTTTCAGCAGGTTCAACCATTAGCAATCTTCAGGACACGGAAGGTCGTTTAGCTAACAGTAAAAGGCCATGGTACGGTAAGCTTGTCCATTTCATATTTGCCACAGCTGTGCTATCTATTACCGGCATCGCATACCATGAACTGTCAAGACGTTTGCATGACAATCATCTTCTGCACCCTGATTTTGCGTCTAGACCATTACTTTTAGGAGTTCAAATCTCAAGATTAATTACCGGTGGTATGGTGCCTGATTGGACAGCTTATGCCCTAGAAGGTATCATATTTGGATTGTCCATTCCATTAATGGATTACTTATTTGGTATCAAGACCAAGCGTAACTCATGGGCATCAATTATGAAAAGCGCAAATGCTATGTTAGGTGTTACTTTCGGTATTAGAAAGGTTCAGTGGACATCCTCCCAACAGGCAGCAGGGGCATGGGGTTTGTTGAATATTATATTATGGCTCTTCTTTGATGGCACAATGTCTATGTTCATAGGATGCTCGTCTTTGGGACTTTTGGCATGCGCAACTTGTTATAAAGACGTTACTGATAGGTCCCAGTTACTATATTTCATGGATTTCTATTTCCTAGGTTTAATGTTATTTGGTAAGCTTGGTAGAAACTTATTTTCCCAATAAAAAG
Source organism: Torulaspora microellipsoides (assembly GCA_900186055.1). Lineage (NCBI taxonomy): Eukaryota > Fungi > Ascomycota > Saccharomycetes > Saccharomycetales > Saccharomycetaceae > Torulaspora > Torulaspora microellipsoides. The sequence goes on along the minus strand of FYBL01000005.1, from coordinate 778,659 downwards.
CCAAGGCTTTTAATTTATTTACTATTTGTATTTTTATGTACCGGAATAGAAAGAACTATATGTGTACCAGACTCACGATAGATGCGTACATTAGCTTTTAATGTATTCTTATTTTAAACAACTCATCACTTATTTGGCGATCTTGGTGGGGGGCCGCTTGAAATACTCCCCTGTCTCGATATCGAATCACCTGCACTACTGCTCATCCTTCTCCGTATTATAGACTCTCTCAGTCCACTTGGGTTTGTCACGGGTAGATTGTTATTGCTTGTTCCTTCAGACTGAATGACACCTGCTTGACGAAGAGCATAGTCGCCACTATCAAAGTATTTGCGTTCTTGCATTTTATGCTTGAACAAATCCTTCTTAGAGGGCAGTCTGCCGTACATCTTATAGAGCTTCAATTCTTGAGGTGTCAATTTAGAAATGTCCACATTCTGTTCCTTAGCATTCTTCGTTAAATCAACAGTACTATTAGTTGGAGATATGTCACTCATATTCAATTTAGCCTGGCAGCCCTGCTTGTAAGGAAATATGATAGAATGGTTTAAGAGCCCTTTTTTGACAAAATTCTGATTCCTCAAAAGAAAAAGAAGTGTAATCTATCGTATATGATCTGCGGCAAAGGATTCTTTGTCACTTTTGCTTTGCTTTGCCTTCTTTCCATCTCTATTGATCAGCCCCTACGATTACAAAAAATGATATCTGAACTGGCTTAGGAAAAGGGTTCTGAAGGCGCTACCCGGCTTAGTTTTCCCATAAGAAAAAAATACGGATAAGTTCTTCAGCAGGGTCAACTCGTCGCTATGAATTGCATACAAAGATAGAGAAAGCCCATAGTTCAAAACAGTACAGCGTCTGGAAGAATCTTTATAAAAGTTTGGCAAACCAAAACATAACTTATAGTTGGATTTCACCTGTAGACTCTAGTTTCTGGAGTTTTGGTCAATCTAACAAAGAAAAATTACAAACCATATGTGGGGAATTCTACGAATAGTAGCGAGCATCGTTACTCTTTTGGCTACATCTAGTGAGGCTGTTTATGATTCAGTTCCTAGTACAGATGGTCGTGACTATTCAGATTACCAAGTGTGCAGGTTTCACACAGTAAATCATTCACACGTTATTGATGAAATTGTAAAACCATCGACCAACGATTATGATATTTGGACACGCACTGAGAATTTCATCGATGTACGGTTACCAAAAAATGTGGGTCATCTTGAAGGATGTGAAATTATGATCCATGACCTTAACAAGGCCATCGAAGACACCTACCCTGCTCAGAATGAAGGGGATATTGATTATGGCAAACAGGTTCAGTTTGAGGCATCGAGCTCACCTGAGTTTTTTTTCCGTGAATACAGAGACTTAGAAACCATTTACAGTTGGTTGGATCTTTTGGAACATAGCTTCCCTAATCTAGTCAGGGTTGAAGTTGTTGGAGAGACTTATGAAGGTAGAGAAATGAAAGCACTTCATATTTCGACTAACAATCCGGTTACAAATCCGCAAAAGAAGACTATTGTAATCACTGGTGGTATACACGCCCGTGAATGGGTTAGTATCAGTTCCGTCTGTTGGACTGTGTATCAGCTATTGACTAAATATGGTGTATCCAAGAAGGAAACAAATTACTTGGATCATCTTGATTTCCTAATTATTCCAGTGTTTAATCCAGATGGATATTCTTACACCTGGCACCATGATCGATTATGGCGTAAAAATCGTCAAGAGACTTTCTGGCCCAATTGTCCCGGTGTTGATATTGATCATTCGTTTGATTTCCAGTGGATGGCAACAAATGAATTCCCCTGTAGTGAAAGTTATAGTGGTGAGAAACCATTCGAAGCAATCGAGGCATCGTCATGGAACCATTACCTCAACACTACTAAAGGTGAATATAAGGTCTACGGGTATTTAGATTTCCATTCATATTCACAAGAAGTTCTTTACCCTTATGCATATTCATGCGATGCAATTCCTCGCGATTTAGAAAATCTGTTGGAATTGTCGTATGGGCTCGCCAAAGCCATTCGTAAAAGATCGGGTAAAAACTACAAAGTTACGGCATCGTGTAAAGATCGTGGATCAGATTTGGCTCCCGGTTTAGGATCTGGTTCTGCCTTGGATTTCATGTATCACCATAGAGCACATTGGGCTTTTCAATTGAAATTGAGAGATACTGGCAATCAAGGCTTTCTTTTACCAGCCAAATACATCGCCCCGGTTGGTAAGGAAACCTACGCTGCTGTGAAGTACTTCTGTTCATTCATATTAGACCCGGATCTATAGTTTCACACAACATATACATATATATATATATATGTCCGTATGTATAATATCTCAAGCTTTCAGTAAGCCGTAAAAGTTTACTTTGTTATTTATAAACCCCACACCAATCATGAGAGCCGTGATGTATATTAGGATTTTGTATAAATCCACTGGTATTCCCAATTTTGTATTTATTATGGAAACGTTGATAGGAACAGTTGTATCTAGCTTCATTACAGGATATGAATCATTTTTAACGCTGAATTGGACAAATATTCGAGCGTCTTCACTAACAGTACCCTCAAACTCCGTCGAATGCGGTACAATGAACCATTTCATCTCCTCAATGGATACGGGATCAAGGGCACTCCAGCAAATCTTAACTTGGTACGTCTCATCATTCTGTAAGCCTTGCAATTCTACGTAGTTCAGATACCCCTCTTGTGCTATCTTAGTCTGGATGGTCTTCTTTGCAAGATTTCTATTAGCCAATGATATATACAATGGTGAATGGACTTTGCCCTCTTCTTTACTTGGCGGAAAATTCTTTGGAACGTTCAATAAAAAAGACTCTGTATTGGCTAGGACATTCACTGCAAACAGCTGCAATGTCAGCATCAATCGCAAAATCGTCCATTTCATATCTTGTTTACCTATCTTGCGAGAGTCATGCATGATCCACCGTTTTTTCATATTTCAACACTTTCCTCTTACCGATATCGTTGCGCATTGTATAACTGAAAGGGAACAAAACAGACGTTCTCAAGACAAGGAGGAAAAGGCAAACAGAACAGAGGTGTAACAGGGAGGATGAAACGTAGCACAAATCCGAGACCAGTTGAATTCGATGACAACGATGATTATCTCTATGAAGAGTTTATCAAAGAATCTAACACCATAGAAGAAACACGGAGCCTAGAGGAAAAATCACAAGAAGAGCTTCAACAAGAGCTACAAGTAGCCATTAATGATATAATCGATACAATCGAAAATGAAGTAAATAACAATATAAGAACTGGAAGATACGCTGACGCCACTACTAATGATAGAAACACAACTAATACTCAGAGAATCCCACCATCTCCAAATGTAAGATTACAGGCAAGACGCGAACCGTTATTCGTGCAGAGACGGCCATATCTTAGTCTTCTAATTAGAAACTTGCTAGTGCTCGACTACTTTGTGGTTTTACTGCTATTCCCATTTTCCCTGTACAATATCCTAAGAAGTGGCTTCAGTTCCGTTACGTTCTCGGAAACAGATTTCGTTAAAGACATACTCATCTATTGCAAATACGTTCAGATTTTTACACAAGTAGATGGCGCCCCCCATATAGCATACACCGAGGTCAATATGGACCTTTTGGGCAAGTTCCACAATATCATAATCTACTACACCTGCCCCATAATAAAATGGGCCTTAACTACCTACACTTCCGAGACATGGCTCCATCACAGTACCATCTTAGCTTACGAATTCACTGTGAAAGCCTCCGCCGTAGCCCTATATCTGATCTACGGTGTTGGAGCTACCATCTATCTAGCTATGGCAGGCTTCTTCTTCACCATATGTTTGACGATTACCCTCATCAGACGCTACAAAAGCGTCCACACCATGGTAGCTGCCAGCCTAGAGAGCTCTGCGACCTTGCCCGGTGTTTTCTAGGAGCGGGAAAATATCACCCGGACGGCCGGACAGACGAAAAAGGGCGATTATCCAGATAAGTCAGTCACTATCAAAAATAAGTAAAAGCCACCAGGGGATTATTTGACTCTCTCGATATATGTTTTGATATGCCAACTGATTGTGAATTTTCCCAAGATCCTTAGAGTGATAAACGTAAACAACTCATAATTCATGATATTCAAAGATGCAATTAAATGCATGGTAACATTGTTCTTTTTTCGTGTGGCTTTGAGTGATACGATAAATGAGGAGTCGACTCTGCAGGATATGTGGGGTGAAGAATGGCCTTTTAGTGGTATTCAGACATTTGCCAAGTTACCGTATTATAAATGTCTCGTGGAGGCTGATGCGGATTTCGATATAGGAATCATTGGGATGCCATTCGACACTGCTGTCACATACCGACCAGGGGCTCGTTTTGGTCCGCAGGCACTTAGAAGATCGTCCCAAAGGCAGAACAGTTTGCGTGGGTTCAATGCACGGGCAAATTTGAACCCCTACGCCGACTGGGCAAAAATCATCGATTGTGGTGACGTGCCTGTGACACCGATGGATAACCACTTGGCTTTGCAAATGATGAGCAGCGCCTACGACAATTTACTTTCTCACACTTCAACCAAACAGGGAAATGAAATGCCGCCTAGATTGATCACTTTGGGCGGTGATCACTCAATCATATTACCTGCATTGAGAGCTCTCTATAAGCAATATGGCCCGATCGCAGTTATTCATTTTGATTCTCATCTGGATACGTGGTCACCTGCTAAATATCCCTCCCATTGGCATAGCGATACTTCAGAATTTACTCATGGGTCTATGTTGTGGTTGGCTGGAAGGGAAGGCTTGCTTTCGAAAGATCACAATATTCATGCTGGTTTACGAACAAGACTGAGTGGCACTTCTTATGCGGACTACGATGAAGATGACGAAGTTGGATTCACAAGAATTGCTGCAGACGAGATTATGGAAATTGGCGTGACTGGCGTTGTGGAGAAAATCAAACAGAGAGTGCCAAATGATGTTCCTGTTTATATCAGTGTAGATATTGATGTTTTGGATCCAAGCGCAGCCCCCGGGACAGGAACCGTGGAAGTGGGCGGATGGCTTACTCGTGAACTGATCTATATTCTACGTCACCTAGAAGATCTGACCCTTGTTGGTGCTGATCTGGTCGAGGTATCCCCCGCTTACGACACAAGCGATATCACCTCTACTGCTGCTGCTCAAATAGTCTACGAACTCGTAACCAGTATGGTCAAAGCTGGTCCACTTGATCACAGATTATTAAACAAAAGAATTACAAATGCTCTCCAAGACCCCAAGAGAACGCCAAGAACTGTCCTTCAAAGATTATTAAATGACATTCAGTATGAAAATCAATTTTAGCTAATTGCCCATATGTATCGAAGATATGAAAATATAGATAGATTATAAATATATCTCAGTAATATGTGATACATTGAACGTGAAACATGTGAACCTCATGTGACTGTAAATTCTCACGTGTTGTGATATTTGCTTAGCAACGAAAAAAGGAGCTGCTGAAAAAAGGGCTTGAAAGTCGCATTTTTGACGCCTCCCCGTAATATCTTTTGAACCAAATCTCTCGTGAATAACAAAAAACAAGACTGAAAAAAAGTCTCCAGACTAGCTTCGCTGTTTCTTCCCCTAAGTTGTCCACTAAAACAGTATCGAATATTGCAGAATTTTGACTGATATATTCAGGTAGCATTTTTTGTTTTCTATTTAATTATTTTTGTCCAATAGGAATCATCCAAACATTCAGTATTAGCGCTTCTACTATTTTATTGTGAAGAACGTGTGAGATCGTGGTTTTATATTGATAATACGATATTCGAACCTTTTCAGATTATACACTACAAACGCTTAAGCTCAGTAAAGCTTTACGATTTTGACGTTTTAGCCGGTAGTGACGTCTTTTCTGATTTAAAAACGATACATCCCCTATGTCTGCATGCATTCAAATCAATAATCAACCTCATTCTGCCGAGATAGATAGATTGAAATCCAGAGGTTCTACCTCTTCTATTTCTATGGGAGAGGAGTTGACAACATCAAGTAATAACAGCGGCTCGGTTGCAGATAATCAACATCACTCACTGATACATAGCAATATTTCTCACGGAGAAATAAGTTACAATATTATACCGATGCTGGAAGATGACAAAGAAGTCACCTTGAAGACCGTACCGAAATTTTTAGATCAGGGCAATGATTTTTTCCGCTATATAGACCCAGAACCAGTTTTATCACCTTCATACGCATCCATTAATCCAAATAAGAGAATTCGGTTTCCTATTTACGAATCCATAGGAAAATGCTCTTCAAAGGAGGCCCCTCCAACGTATTCCCCTGCGGTGGAAGAGGTTACGGTTATATCAATGAAATCAGAATGGCTATCTCCATATGAGCCAGCAACAACAAGAAACTGGAGAAATTTTATTATGGAAATAAACTCTACACAGTTAAATTTTTATCGCATCGATGAAAGGTTAACGGCTGGAATCAAAAACTACACGAATGGTGATAGTAAAGACGGTAACGGCAGTAGTCATCATTCACATTTCCTTTCGCTGCCCGCAAAAAATGCTCATCAATTTAATAAGGCAGATCAGGAGCGTATTTGCTTCAACCTGAAACGGAATAAAAACAAGTATCTTACTAACGATAGGATAATCAAAAGTTACTCATTGCAATGTGCCAAATTAGGTATACCGACGGATTATACCAAAAAGACATTTGTTCTGCGGATGCGCTGTGAAGCTGAGCAATTTTTATTGAATTTTTCGCACGTCGATGACATGATCATTTGGACTATGTATTTGCAAATGGGAATTTGTGTTTCTTTAGATCTCGATCTTAGGGAATATCCCACTTATAGAGTTGTTCCTCGAAGACGAAGAAGACGAAGAAGGAGAAATGGAGAGAATTCCGAGGCACATGGCAGATCGAACTCAATAGGTAGGCTGCAATTGACTAGGATTTCGTCATTCTCTTCCTCCAATGAAAGCAAACCTCCAAGCAGAATGAAACCCTCAAGAAGTTTAAGTTCAGGTCTCCTCGGCCTTTACAATAGATCTCAATCTTCTAAAGCCATTTTAGAACCGGCCGCAGAATCCAAATCCTCCTCTGTCCCATCGAGTAGAAAAAACTCTATCACTGATGAAACAGTTTCCACTGATTTCAAATCTAAGTTAAAATGTCTCTTCAGATCAAAAAGTAATAATAGGGCAGGAGCTTCATCAAGAAAAGTTACCGTCGAAAAATTTAAAAACCAAAATAGAGAGTTGAATTGTGTAATGGAGGATGAAGAGGAAGACACAGGTGCAAACGTGGTCAGAACGATGTCATTACCGGCGAAAGAACAATCCTGTATGATAAGTAATGTTATAACGCAGCCTGCAGAGTTGAACCAAAATAGTATCCCTAAGGAAAAATCTGGTGAATCAACTATTTCAGCTAACAATCCAAAAGATTTCACAGATCCTCCACATGCGATTCCCTTGCCGGTAACTGTAGAAGAGGAATGCCCATTATCAAATAATGCTTCTGCAGACATCGATTTTCCCACTGAGAACAGGAATAATGCACTTGTACAGCGGGAGCTGGAAGAGTTCCGAGAAGTTGTCCGCGAACATAATGAAGCTGCTGAGGAAAATTTATGTGACGCAACTGATGAACTTCTTATGATGAGAGACTGCTCAGGGGATGATGATGAGGAAGAAGAAGATGACGATGAGGATCCACATGTTGCCAATGATAGTTTCGATCAACGTAGATCTGTGTACATTGATGAGGGAATTTTCCATGATAGTGATGACGATTATGTATACACTATGGAAAGAAGAAACAGCTATAGGAACCGCGCCTCATCCACCACCAGTGCGTTATCCAATACACCATACGGTAGTGATGAAGTTAAGTGGAGTCCACCAATCAAGCATATGTCTCGTAGGCGCTACATAAGAGATTCGTTGAGATGCATAAAGCCTTTATCCGAAGGTCACAGGTGGATCGGAAAGGTTGTTTTTCGTCCAACAAAAGCACCCAATTTTGAAACCAATAATTTGCCTATCGCTATTGGAAATTATTCGCTTGGTGTATCAGCAATTCAAAGAAAATCCACCAATAAAAATTCTTGGAAAGATCTGGATTATAAACAAACCAAAAACCATTACCTAAAGATATTCACGGTAGGTCCTGTTGGGTATCTAAGAGCTGGAACAAAGGTCTTTGACTCCTGGAACAAAGATTTTTAACAGTCCTTATTATCTTCACAGGAATTATATACAGAAGAGGGGGACATAAAGATGCCGCGACAGACATGAACAATGTTGCGAGATTTTAACGCATTGGCATTACAAAGAAACTACTAGGATTAAGTAAAATGCATAAAAAGAAAGAGAACTTTCAAGAGGGGACAGTTTTTAACTACTAAAACTGCAATATATATGATTTAATCCGAGAATGAATAGTTTGACGCAAATCGCCAAATAAAAAAATAGAAAACAAATATTATTCGAATAAACTAAACATAAAAGTCATTAAAGTCGTCTTAGTAAAAACAAAAAACAAAAAACAAAAAACAAAAAACAAGAGAGCTCAATGCTGAAGAACAAAATATTGATTGTATTTAGCAAATAGATGCTTGTTGTGCATAAAAAGAGGAAGTAGTTTCACTCGACCCTTTTATCTATGCGATGACGCATAATGGGCAATACAGGCTCCCGAGCATGAAATTGTCTTTTTTCTCAGAGGAAGTGTCCTTCTTGGTAGCTTGTGTAGTTGGTTGCATTGTAAATTTATTTGTTTGGCTGAAATTGAGTGGAGAATGGCTAGCTTTCGTTAGAAATTGCGCGATGTGCTCATACCATTATATGTAGGGAAGGAGACAATCCAAAATATGGAAATCAGGCGATTTGTTTCCTCATTTTATACCCCCAGATTTTGCTAAGAAGTTTTGTGGAGTCTTACCATCATAATCGTCAAAGATTCACTGTGCTTATTGCATTATAATGCTGGACCCCAGATAATCACTACTAATAAAGTGATATATGCTATTTTGTGTAATTACCATATTTGGATAAGTAATAGGTATGAAACGGCTAACATGCAGCATAGAAACGATCAACAGTCATGAATGTGTCCCGGTGAATAATTATTGTATCTTTCGATCGGTTTCAGAGAGCCTTGTAATTTACCAGATCCGGTAATTACAATGTCCATGTTTCTGCGGAACAGAGTCGAGCCTCTAAATGAACCTTTTCGGAATATAGGAATGCCATGGCTATCGAGATAACATGCATTACATGAAAGTAAGTGAAGCTATTGTTCGTTCGGAGATTGCTATGCAATGCATGTCGTTGGAGAAGGGTATTGTTGTAGTATAATAGGCCGCACCTTTCCTGCGGTGTAAAAGTGAGATCCCAGGAAAATCAATAAGCAATAAGATGGCTAAGATCTTTAGTGCAGCAAGTGTTTTAACTTGACCCTCAAATCTTTGAATGATGACTGCTGAGGCTTCTTTTTTTCTTTTCCTTGCAGAGCATTATCTAGATCTTCCTTACAAGATGAACGGTATAACGAACATAAAACAAACAAATATGAAGCAAAGCATTCTAAGTAGGTTGAATGGATTTGTGTCGTCAACGTCGAACATTAAATCTGAAAAGATTGGATGTGGGGTTTCCGTATCATGCTTCGCATGTATATGTGGTTTCAGCCATGATAAGCATTTCTTGGCTCCTTCACCTAATGATTTTTCCGACCAGAAAATATGTTTTGTTAGAAAAACGATAATGAAGAGTAACATGCATGCTTTAACTAGCCTTGTAATCAGATTGTTGTAGGAACTATTAGCCTTTTTCATTTGTGTGAGGAGTATAATGAAAATCCTCAATTACTTGTAATCTGTAAACCTTTAAGACAAGAACCAAAACTAACAAATGTCTTACAAAAAAGTGATGATCCAATTTAAAGCAAAGTTCCTTCCTCTTAGTGTCTTACGGGCAACAATAGTGAGTGAATATAAAATAGTCTCAAAAACTGCTTATCCAAAAAGAAGATCTACCTGTATTAAGGAGATACAAAAGCCTGAGTACTAAATATTAGATGTGGGGCTTAGTTTGCAAAATTAAGTTGCTCGACTTTCAATCTTACACGTTGTCGTTGAAGTTTTTCATCTGTCTTGGCTGGAGAATTGGACTGTAGCTGTAAGGATTAAACTCGCTTGAAGTGAAGAAAAAAATGTTGAGTTTACGACAACAAAATTTTAAAGACTTCCTTCGATACGAAAGCTGTCAGATACTTTCAGTACTTTTCAGCTATATGAGTTCTTCAAAAAGGTCTTTGAAGGAAATTTTAGATTCGGAATACGTGGAGGATAGCGAAGATGGTGAAGATGCACTCTTGGGAGAGGATTCTTATTCTGGGGATAACAACAAAGATGAGATAAATGACCCTACTATGTGTAATGAGTGTAAAGATATGAAAATTGAAATTATCTGTAATGATTGCGAGGAGAATTTCTGTGTAGTTTGTTTTGAAATGCTCCACAGAGGCGGTAAAAGACGTACTCACGAACATGTAAAAGTTGGTATTCATCCCAATTCCAACAACGTCGATGGCAATGAGGCCAACCCCGAGGACGCTGAAATGCCTGAGAGTGAATTAGGGCAGAAGCTTAAGCAGGATGCTATAAATTGCGTAAATGTTCAGGTTGAAGAAGAACAAGAAACTGTTCCAAAAATTACTCCAAACAATCTAAATTTCCAATCTATTGATAATAAGCTGTTGTCCATCCTTAAGAATAACGCAACCTATATACCCATGAGATTGACTTATGAGGAGAGACACTTGTTGAGATTACTTGAGGCGGCTCTACAAGTATCAGAATATACGGATCGCGTGGATATTCTATCTTACAAGTCAAAAGGCAAAAGAATTGTGGAGCAATTGAAGGAGATATGCTCTGTATTATCAGGATTAGTGATCGCTTCCAACATGAAAATCGGCCAAAAGCTTTTGGAGATGAAAAATTTTAGCGACAACGCCAAATGGTTTCAAGATGTGTTTGAAATTGGTAGACGTTACAAGGTTATGAACCCAGAAAGGATGCGGGATACATACGGTAAGTTATGCTATATGGTTATGGATTCTCGTCTGCCACAGATTGAAGAATACATGGAGTTTCATTTCTATAAACCTATTGGGACAGTTTATTCATTTTTGACTTCGAGGCCTGAAGACAATGGTAAAGCATTAGGCATTTTCGAGGATAAGCTAACTTTACTTGCTACTTCAAATATTTCTCCCGTGGCAAAAACCAGAGGACAAATCAACAGATTAATCAAACAAAAAGAATCTGCTATTGAAACTCTGGCTTCTAGATACAGCAGTATGCATTATTCCAAAGAAGATATCCGTCAGGTATTGTATTCGATCGGAGACTATAATGCTTACATTAATATGAATAGACGTCCAATAATGAGGATGTTAGAAAGGCTGGAATTGTTTCATCAACCTGAAATTGCTGAAAAATACTCCATTGGTATTCAATACGGAAGAAATGGTGCCCGTTTGACACACGATCATGAGAGACAATGGCATTACGTTCAGCAATCTCTCACATTATGGTCTATCATTCAAAGAGAAATGGTTCATTTATGGTACCTGGCAGATATTGACTTGTTTGATGGTTCACAGTATAAGTTAGCCTCGACTGGACATGGGCTCAATCGTATAAAATCCTGCCCTACTATCTATAAGGAAATGCATAAGATTATCTCCGAATGTCGTTCAAAAACGCATACATGGATTGGCTCTTCAGTAGTGCATCTAGGTGATGATGCAGTTCCCAATGCATTGTTTTTCCTTGATAAATATACCCAGGTTCCAACTATCTTAATTCCGTTTGATCAAACTCTAATGAAGATCAATGAGCTTGTTGCAAATGATGATCTCTTATTAGAGTATATCAATAAAGAGTATGGATCTTTGGAAGGTTTGAAGTTGACAATCTTGCAAGACGCCTTTGCACATATGTTTGACGGATCAGGTGCAGACAATTTCTACATGAGCGGATCATGTATTGATGGTAGACTCACATCTGCATGGAACCATTGTAATGAAATTTCCAAGAAAAAATACTACAACATATTTTTATTGACTTCTTTTTCTGGTTTTAATGGATCCGAAGGCTTTTCCTCCTGATATACACGTACTGGAAAGGGTGTATATCTGAAACTTAAATATGTAAATAAAACTAATTATTGAAAATCTACCGAATGCTGCTACAACAAATGATTAGCAATGAGAGTTTTAACTTATTGAAACGTAGCCAATAATTAAATCATCCTGAAATTTTTGTAGGATTTGGTTTCTTTGTTGTGCTATCGCGCAAGTTTAGCATCCATGAGTTCCTCAGATTCGCATTAAATCCGCGAAATGTGGAAAAGACACCATACAATAACATCACTGAATTCGAAAATTATTTGATGATTAACAACTCAATTCTTTACAATCAACCAGTAGTAATTGATAATGGGTCAGGTCTAATTAAAGCTGGGTTTAGCGGTGAAGACAAACCAAAATGTTTTGAGTATTCGTTAGTAGGGGACGCGAAATATGATAAAGTGATGGTGGGCGGGTTAGCAAGTGATCGGTTTGTAGGTAATAAAGCTCAAGAACTAAGGGGTTTACTAAGATTAAGATATCCAATTGAGCATGGGGTTGTGACCAATTGGAATGATATGGAACTCATATGGTCTCATATTTTGCATAATTCTTTACAATTGCAATCCGTTGAGGAGCATCCAGTTTCGATAACAGAGGCACCTCTAAACCCACGGCGTAATAGGGATGAAATGTGTCAGGTTCTCTTCGAAGCTTTGGATGTACCAGCGGTTTATGTCTCCAACCCTGCAGTATTGTCTCTTTATGCAAGTGGGCGAATAACGGGATGTGTTTTAGATTGTGGAGACGGATATTGTTGTTCAGTTCCCGTTTACGAAGGGCTTACATTGTCTCCATCAATTAGAAGAATGGATATTGGTGGCAGAGATGTGACTGAACAATTACAATTTCAATTGAGAAAAGAAACAGGCATGTCATTATTTTCAAGTAGTGAGCGGGAAGTTGTGCGAACTATCAAAGAAAAGGCTTGTTACGTAGCAATAGATCCTAAACAGGAAGAAGAGAAGTTTTCATTTGATGCAGAAAAAATGGGCGCCAAATTTAAATTACCTGATGGTAACTCTATAACGGTGGAAAATAGCCGATTTCGAGCCCCAGAACTACTCTTTCATCCTCAGATTATCGGATCAGAATGTTGTGGTCTACCAAAGATGTGCTTAGAAACTGTATCCAAGGTAGATCTTGACCTGCGACCTTCTCTGCTATCCAGCGTCATCCTAAGTGGTGGCACAACTATGCTTCCAGGGTTCGGCGAAAGAATGCTAAAAGAATTACAAATCTTGACACAAGAAAAATCCAATATCAGATTATTAGCGCCACCGGAGAGAAGATTCACCACATGGATTGGTGGATCAATATTGGCAAGTTTATCTACTTTTCAGAGGATCCTGATGTCAAGGTCAGATTGGGAAGAAGATCATTTTCGTGTCCATTCTCAATTTATGTAAAAGCAGATTTAAATTGTACATAATCATCTAGCAATAGTTGAAATCAATCATTCAATAATGACGGCGATTGACTAAATCCTTGTAATACGATTCAAAACGAAAACCCTAAACACTTTTTGTTGTTGTTATTTGTGTTTCCCATCTTAAATGCAATAGTATCTGTCACCAAAGTCCCCTAAACCTGGCACCAGATATTTATTCTCATCTAGACCTTTATCAATGGCGCCTGTGACAATCTTGACATTGGGAAATGCAGCATGATATTTATCTACACCTTCTTTACTACAGATCAAATTCAAAAAAAAGATTCTTTCAGGTTTGACACCCCTCTTGATCAAAACTTCCGTAGCCATAATTGCACTACCGCCAGTGGCCAGCATAGGATCTAAAAGAAACACATATCTGTTTGCTATATCATCAGGTAATTTTTCGTAAAACAACTTAGGTGTTGCAGTTTCTTCATCTCTCTGGATCAAGATTTTACCAATTCTAACAGATCTACAACAATCTCTTAGGCCTTGTTCCATTGACTCGCCCGCTCTCACGATGGAGACACCACAGATTTTACCCATAAATGAGCAGCCTTCGAATTTTTCATTGGTGTCAGTTTCTACAGTTGTTGGTTGAACAGGTAAATGATTTAAACCTTCCTCTACCAATAATCTTATGATTCTGTCTGAGTAAAAAATGAAGTTAGGTCTTGTTGTATTCTTATCTCTGATGATTGTGTAAAGACCAAGTAATTGATTGCTTTGTGGAAGCAAGTGTACATTCTTAAATGGTTCGCTTGACATTTCAGCTTGATTGAGTTATTCAACAACAAGAAGCAAGAATTTCTAATGCAATTGTTGCCCTTTAGTTAAATGTTAATTATAGCAGGGTATTTATACGTTGCGATGATAAAGCCTATCTCGAAAATTTTCAGATATTATCACAAATATCTCCGTCGGATATAAATTGCAGGGCTGATAACTGCCATAAAGCCAGCTCAAATGTTCATATGGGACAAAGGATAGTAAGATATCATTGATTGCTGTGTGAATTGGAGACGAAGAGGTGCTTTAATGGAAATTTGACTGTATCGCACTGTTGTTGACTGCAATGCATGTTATGAAGTTGTAAAGTAACACTACTTGCAAAAAAAAAAGGTAAGATTATTTATGACACTGTTACACTGTTTCAGTTGGTGGAAAAAAGGTAAGTCAGCTATTTCGTTACATGTTGCTGTCTATCTATACACTCACGATGACGTTTTGAATTAATCTGTTTCTTGCAGATAAATGACTTCTGAGCCTTCGGAAGGGCTTAAAGATAGTAGAACTGTTCCTCTGATGACAATTAGACCTAGTTCTCTTGTCTTGTCTTTCAAAATAACGTACGGATCTTCGGGATTCCTCATATATTCAAGTGTCTCATCAAGCACAAGGTTCATTAATTGATCGTAACCCTTCAAAATGCCTGTAACCAACCTTCCACCCATAAGCTTCACACGCACTTTAGTATCCTTGTATTTGGCCAAGTCTAAGATGGCCTCTCTCTTAGGACCTTCGAATTTCTTTCTTTGCTGTTGCTGTTGCTGATGCTGCGATGGTTGTGAATCTTGCTGCACATGTTTGGTCTCCTTCTATAGTTCCAATGTTAGTAAAAATAGCTCCAACGATGATGATAATCAATCGACTCGACATACTCTCTCATTCATTTTGCTTATATTAATCACGTAGCGTGCCTCTTTTTAAGCTTTTGTTGTCCCTGTATTGCATTTTTCTTTCAAATGTAAAATATATCTGCTTTGGACATATGTAAAAGCTTGAAATTTTCGGCCCAGTAAAATAACTGTAAGAAATTAAGAACGTGCAACAAGAAAATAATAGCAAAAACTATGGTAAA
Organism: Torulaspora microellipsoides; assembly: GCA_900186055.1. Lineage (NCBI taxonomy): Eukaryota > Fungi > Ascomycota > Saccharomycetes > Saccharomycetales > Saccharomycetaceae > Torulaspora > Torulaspora microellipsoides. The sequence continues at coordinate 763,150 of FYBL01000005.1, read as the reverse complement.
AATACTTATTGTATCGTCCTTGTGCTCCGTAATCAAGGATTTCCCACAGGACATCCACCTTTCTCAATTATGCGAGAAAATCTATCCATTAACAGGTATTTCAACCAATAGCATGAGACTTACTTTTGAGGGTGAAGGTAATAAGGTGTTAGATATTATTTCTGATCCGTTAAGCATTTCTGACACATTACCGCTGGTAAAATATGACACTGTAGATCGTATATTGGTAGAGGATACAGATGTAAACTCTGTAGCTAACCAACTACGACAATGTAATGACGATCACGACGTCGCAACCTTTAAACTTTTAGAGAAGGATTATGCCCAAAAGAGTGATACTGTTTTAAACTGGAAAATTCAAAACAAACTGGGAAGATTTGATCCACAATATAAGGCTCGATTGGACAAGGATCGAAAACTACAGCTAGAGAAGATGGGAAAACTAGAATTTAATCAGAGGTGCTCCATTAAGACAAAAGATCAACTTGAACGGAGGGGATACTTGAGATTTATGGGCAAGATACCCGAGATTAATCAACATGACATCTGGTGTGGAGTGGAATTCGATGAGCCAGTTGGCAAAAACAATGGGAGTTTCAATGGTCAAATCTATTTTGGCCCAGTCAACGAGAATTACGGTGCTTTTGTAAAACCGAACAATGTTGAGACAGGCCCACAATTCACTCCGCTCGTGCTTGATTTCGAATTGAGCGATATAAGTGAGGACGAAGTTTAACTGAACCACCCTACATATATTGTAAATTCATTATACATCAAAATTTTCAATATTTACGTAATAAACAGCTTGAAAATTTCATCTTAAAAAAGAAAAAAAGATGCCCCGGCATAAAGTTAAGTTGATGGGAACATAACAACAACAACAACAACGAGAACAACAAGTGCAATACAACCCTGTACAGTCACAGCAACATCTGCATCAAGAGAAATGGAATTAGTTGATAGAGTTCGGAATAATCTTTACGATACTTTTGCAGATTTCGATACGAAGAAAGGACTGAGATTGGTGATTCTTATTGGTGGATACATTCTAATAAGAAATCTTGCTTCCAGGGAATTGGCCAAGAGAAAGTTGAAGAATGAAGTACGTAAGGATGAAAGGGATTTGAGTGATAAGAACATCAAGGAGTTAGTTGATGATCCAGATGCTGAAGGTGCATCTTCGGCAACTCCGTTTGGTTGGGGTAACATGACGAGGCAAAGAGTGAAAAAGCAAGAAGAATTGTTCACTAAGGTGGTTGAACGTGCTCAACTCCAACAGGAGCAAGGTGATGATGATTTTGCTGATATTGAAGAGTTTCTAGAAGATTGATATCTAATATGCTTTGGTTTGTGATGATAAAGCAACCAACGGAATACATGACTATGTGAAATTTAAGAGGCTTGAAAGTATATATATATATATAGATATAGAGATATATGATGTTTTTGAAGAGTATTTATCGCATCTGCGAGTCGATAATGATTGACTTTCTCTGATGAAGAAGTATCAACAATTTACTTCAGAAGATGCCCATAAGCAAGATACATAGCAAATTTTTATGCAACGTGCTCGCAAGATAAAGGCTGGCAGGTATTGATGTCGGTTTATACCAAAGAAAGTGGCGTAGGTATAATACCCATTCACTTTCTGTTTTTTCCAGGTAATCTGAAAAATGATCGCATGCATCGTCTGCGAAAAAATTTGAAGCTCATCACGAAGCAACGAATTTTCACAACACAGGAGGAAAGAGAGTAGATTATAAAGGCAACATCGATTCATGGGATGAGTTTTCGTCAGGGCCGTGGAAATGGGAATAGTTTTATGAAAAATTTGCCCTTTGGGTTGGGCTATTCTGATATAGGTAGTAATGATACCACTGAATTTCCAAGTATACCGTTGCCGGTGAACAATCCAATTACTTCTAGGGAAAGATCATTGGCCGTCACATATATCAAATTTGGACGAACAGTTAGAGATGGCCCGTTCTATACAGGCTCTATGTCGTTGGCTGTTGATAATGGCGAATATAATGACAGTTCAGACTCAAAGATTACAAGTACGAAAACGAAAAAGCGACATCTATATGAGGCAGAAGGTCGAAAGGATGGAATTGAGCGATATTCAGATAGATATTTAAAAAAAAGAAAGATAGGTGCATCTATCGATGATCATCCTTATCATTTAGAAGTTTTCCCAAAGGAGTTGTTTAGCGTCTTGGGCATAAACAAGAAGAAACTTCTCACAATCTCCAAATACGACAATACTGATAATATTTTCACCGGTGGTGCCCGAGATGAAAGTGCAGGGATAACGTTACTGGAGAAACTAAAAGAACTTGCTGAAGATGAAGATAATAGTGGTGATGAAAACGCTGAAGAGAAAAAAGAGGAAGACTTGGGTGACGAAGATTTCGAAGATGAGGATGATGATGACGATTACAACGCAGAGAAATACTTCAATGATGGTGATGATGAAGATTATGGTGATGAGGATGACTATAGAGAAGAACCAGCTTTTTAAACAATGCGCTTATTGATTGAGGAACGCCTACGTCAATCAATTGGCCATTTGATGCACATTAGTATTATATATTATCTTAAGACGTTGCTAATATATAAATCTTTGTCAATTAAATAGCACTCCTCCCATAGCATACCTTGAGGACATTTTGGAGGTAACGGGGGTGGTGGCAATGATTCAACTCTAGATTGTAAATACCAATTCATCAATGCTTCGGAGCACATAGGAATGGTCCATTTTCCTCTGCCCAAATATCCTGTCAGTCTAATATTATTTGTTGGGAACATATTAATAAAGTTCATTCCCTGATTGTGCTCCAGTCTGTTTTCAAAATCCATGAAAAACTGATGAGGAGAGATGTCAAGTTGCAATACTTCGTTCGTAACTTTATGCTGGTTCGTTTTTATCATATGATATACTTCGTTTGAATTTATAGGAGCAGAGAAATCTTCAGGAAGTAATGGCTTCATCGATCCATTTCCATGTTCATAATTGTTAAGTAGAGTATTCCCGGTACGCACAGTCCCAATATCATAATATATTGTATCCTCGAAGGATGCGGCACTTGATTTATTGGAATTAAGCCTTACGCTCAATTGATTAAATCCAGATATCATTCTATCACGCTTCCTTATTTTGGCGTGAGGCCTTGCTGAAGTTACAAAGTTGGTCGCAGGCTTGATTTTTTCCAATTTTGCGAATGTGATGTTGCACCTATCACCCTTGAACGGTAATATTGGAACCCTTGGATAAAATTCCACATCGATAGTAAAAGACACTGGCTGGTTAGGAAATTTGAGTTCAATCGATTTCCATTCCACACACGAGTCATTGAAGGTAGAAAATTGCCGGTTGAAATAACTTTCTTCGATATGATCGAGCAAATCACGTCGCCGACCAATACAAGAATTGCTCGAACGAATCCTCCTTTGAAACATGAACATTTCTATAGGTACGTGTGCATCCTTTTGCTCTATTTGAAATGCTACTTCTTTCTTGAGTGTGTTGAACCGCACGCATTCTTCACCAACTTTTATTATGAAGTAAATACCAGGATGAGTGGACGCAAAGGTCTTGAACTTGCTTATTAAAATAACCAATATCCCATCTTGGTTGATCATGAAAATATATTATCCATCAATTGGCAATATGGGCCCTTGGTGTTTTTGAAAGTTTCTTTTGGATAATTCAAGTTCATATTGTATTTCAAGCTGCTCGCTGCGCCAGCTTAGCCCGGCACGCGCTTTTGCTTCGAGTATGAATTATCATCCATTGTGAAAACGATATGGTTAAAAAACACAAGTATATATTATTAAGATGGGGATGCACTATATTTTCTCAGGGGGAGGGCGCCTCTTTGGCGATGCTGATCTGCTTCTGGAATATGAACTTTCGGGCAGAGGCGGTAGTCTAGGCGATTGATCTTCGTATGTTAAGGGAATTGTTACACCTTTTCGGCCATGGCCGCTGTGGGTTCTTGGGAACGGTGGTACTGTTACGGATGATGACCTGCTGTCAATTGTGTTACTGTTATCAGTGGGAAGCGGGGGTAGTGGAGGTTGCGAATTTAGTTTGGTGCTATGCGAAACTCGACTCGCATAGGAACCATGCCGCCCAATTGCGCCGTCATTCTCCTCATCATCCAATGAGGCTACGCCAATCGCTTTTTGGAGGGCCTCGATATCTACCGGGGTATCTGAATGATAGTTATTCGTAGAGTTGTTAGGATTCTTGAAGACATTGATCTTTTCTTTTAATCTTTTCAAGTTGGCGAAGTGAAATCTAGTGTCTGATGTGGTAGTAATTGCAGTTTCACCAGTTTCTTGGGAAATGGCAGTATTGTTGGTACCAATAGATGAGGACAGGTTAATATGAAGTTCATTTGTTCCTGTGGTAGAATATGACTCATCAAAATAATGTCCTCTGTTATTCATACTAGGAGTAGCGTCTCTCATGGTAGACGCATGCATGTAATGGCTTTTAACATCTTCATAGTTATGCCTGATTGGTGACAATGATTTGGATAAATTGCCTGGCAGTGGTGGGACTGGCCTGCAAACCATGGAGGCATCCAATTTTTCGATCTCTTCACTACGTTTCTCCTTTTGAAAATGCGGTAAAGTAGGGGTGAAGGTTAATTCGATGAATATGGTTCCCGCAAATTCATTCCTCTCGCGTTTCAATTCATACCAACAACAGTATCCTTCTTTCGGGTCAGCTCTGATACCATTCAGTAAATCCACTTCACATCTGCCTATTATCAGAGGTGCTTTCTTTTTCCTTTCACAGTAGACCTCAACTTGCATTGTAGGCTTGACTTCTGGAGTTATTTCATATTTCTCGAGATATTTGAAAACAGGATTTTGCCCAGCTCTAAGCAGCGTGTCGCTTTCTCTGGTCATATGTGCAACACGCAAACGAAGCATAACGTTTTGTTTATCTAGCTTGTTCAAGTTGGGTAGATCCTTTGCCTTGCTGACATATACGGATAAAGTGCCTTGATTCCCACTCCATACTTCTGGTGTCATGCGGATGAGCAGGTTCAGTATTTCGAATAGCTCCTCTGCTGCAGCAAGTTCTGAACATGATGCTATGTTGTTATTGGTTAGAAAAAAACCGCTTCATGATTAAAAAGCATCATCAAGACGCAAATACTATGCCCGTGACATCACGTGGTACTTACGATTATTCTAAATAATTATATTATGATATTTACATTCAATTGTCTACATTCAGGAACTACCTCTGGTATCTGCTTGAGTACTCTCCTGATCCCTTGGGACCTTGTGGCAACTCCTGATTTTTTCTATCGCCAAACCTTGACCGGTCAGAATCTTTACGAACATCTCTTACGGATCGATTCTCCACTGATTTAAAGTTGCTACGGTTATCGTCCACCCTGTATCTCTTCGTAGATCTTTCTTCATTAGCTTCTGGTTGTGCGTGCCTCTTCAGCTCCTTGCCACCTTGTACGCGGGATTGATATGACGATGGAGAATTTCTTGCGTTCCTGCTTTCTGACCGGCTCTGAGAAGGTCTGTCAGGAAATACAAGAGCTCGTGGTGCAGATGGGATGGGTGATACCCTTTTAATGTCTTTTGAGTCCTTCGGTCCTTTGTTTCTTGTTTCAAACTCATTACTTCGATCGGAAGGTGCGTTTCTATTTCGGCGGTTGGTGTAAGACGTCCTCTTCTCATTGTCAAGTGTTCGATTGTCATTAACTTTCTGTTCTTTTTCTTTCGCCAAGGAGATTTCTAAAACTTTTGGCTCTATTTTCTTAGTTTTCGTCGCTGAGTCGTTGCCACTCTTTTCAGCGTATGTAGAGTTGGATATTGGGGTTGTATCGCTACGGATCGAGCGTTTCTCATCAGCAGTGGAATTCTTTGATATACCTGCTGGTTCCTCTCTGCGTACAGAACTTTTTGCCTCAACAGCCTTCGAATGAGAAGTTTGTATTTTTTCCACTCTCGCAGCACTTTGACCATTGTATCTACTCAATTTCTTTGAAGGTTCGACAATATTGGTAGAGTCTGAATACATATCTGCCCTCTTTTTGGCTGCATCATACATCACATGTTCAACTGAAGCCTTCAGCGCTTCAAGTTTTCGAACAAATTCTTCGTTATTTGGGTAGCGCACCAAAGAACAGAAGAAAAGTTCTAGAATTTCAAATAGTGACTTCCGAAAGTCACGTATTGGTATCCTTCGTCTCATCAAATTTCTAATATTTTGCCTTCCCGGTTGATCCTTGATACAATCAAGAGCCCTATTTAAGTTGTTGTTCTTGAGGTGATTGCAAACGTCATCCATAAGTCTAGCCACTTTACCGAACGGCCATGACGGCACTTGCAAGGGAGCGCTCGATTTATATGCCGAAGGGCCAGTTGGTATAGCAGTAAACGAGACAGGTTTGCTTTCCATCGCAACCTTGCCCTCCTCATGTTTGTCTTTAGTTCTTTCTGCTTTTTCTCTCTGCTTTTTGTTCAACTCCAACTGCATTCTCAACTCTACTTGCTTCTTCTCATTCGCTAGTTGGTTTTCGTACTGCCTGATCTCAGAAAGTTCTTCTTGTAACTTTGCCGCTCCTTCCCTCTCTTCTGAGGTCAGTTCACAAAATTCTTCCAGTTTCATTGCGTTTTTTAAGCGTGCTTTCAAATGGCCAAGCAAAGCGTTGCTAGGTAACTTAATATCTTCCCTGCCTTCATCGATAAGATTTTCCGCAAGCGTGTGACAGACAAGTTCAATATGGGCATCAACTACAGGAAACACATTTGACACGTGTTTCATGAATTCAATACCATTTCTGATAGACATATAATTGTTGTTGCACAGGGTATCGACTAGCTGTTGTGTGATAATAGTATGCAATTCATGCAATTCGCGGTGATACGAGAGACTTAGTTGCCCATTTTGCCTCATATCTTCTAGATTACCGAGCAGCTGAGTAAAAAAGAGACCCATGTTACCAGCTTCCGAGCTAGTACAACAGAAAAGCAAAGTACTCAAGATGTTAGATCTCACAAATAATCCAAATATCTTCATTAAGTAGCCAGTATCAAAAGTCAGTAACATGAAAGAGGAGGTATAAATAGCATCAGGAGGGGAAAACAGAATTCTAGGGACAATGCAATATTGCAAAACGGACGTTATTCTCTCGGAGGATAGATCCTGAGTCCAAGTTATAGACTTCTCTTCCAACGTTTGCTTCGTCCGATGGAAGGTTTTTTGGTGGAATATGCAACTGACCAGGATATCTTTAATCTGGTTTGACAAATCGTTTTTCCTTCTGGTAGATTGAATGGTGGACAGCTCTTCCTCTAACCCTCTCTTTCTTTCATCATAAAGTGATTTATCAAACTGAATATCAAACAGTGAAAGTTTCCAAAATGTTATGAAAAAGTCTTTTGAAATACAAGTGAAATTTACTCCTTCAAAGGTTGCTCTTTCTAGCATTTCATTTGCTAACTCATCTTCATCACTGTTTCGCTCATCAATGTAATCTCTCCAGATGTGAAATACCCAGGGAGTCGAAACATGATATTGGTTCGTTAAAATGTTAAGAGGAAGCACGTTTTCCACAAAGCTCTTTGAGTCAAAGCAGTGTTTGACCAATTCGATGAACGACCATAACAATGTATTCATTTCGTCACATCTTGTTGAAAGTATCTTGTAATGCCCATCCTGGGTGTTTGCTTTGAGGTTTAGACTATACAGTAAAAGGATAACCTCTGATACAGCATCTTGCTTGGCAAAATGGTTAATCAAATTCGAAGCGAGCTCAAAATTATCATCTCTGGAGTCAAACATCAGTCGCCTTGCAACTTGCCTCAATGGCTTCCCAGAATTTAGCATCAGCAATCGCTTTACGCTTACTTCATTAAGATCTTTAATCCCTCCAACAGTAGCAATCAGTTCTCGTAATATAGAAACAGCAATTATATTACCACTGTGCAATGTCTTCACTATGTATATGATGATATTCGTTATGTCCATATTGCGACAATTCTTTGCTAAACCAGCAATAAATATAGATAGACGCTGAACCCACATGGTCTGATTGACCCCATCTAATTGGACTGCTGCTCGACCATGAGTTAAACGTAACAGCAAGACATTTTGCAGCACATCATACGCGAAATCATTGAAGTACCTCGTTGTTATAACAACTAATTCGGAGACCTTGTCGTAGTTTTCAATTTGCTTCACTGTAGGGATCAACGCTGCTAATGGGTTTGTGGACACAAGTTTCGCAAGTCTTCTTGACTCGACACTGATCGTGTCTATACTTAGGGCCTTTAAAATACTCTTTGCCTCTCGCTCAGCTTTATTAAAACCAACCTTGATCGGAAGAACATCTTGATTAAGTTTCGTTATCATCTCGTTATACATAAAATACCTCTTTTCGAATGGGAAAAGTTTCATCAGTTCATAAATGTCAGTTGCTATCACTGGGTTTATGCCTAGTACAGGTATTGCTGGAAATATGAATTTTCGAACGTAATCTATCCATTTATCGACGGCAGATGGCGTTTTTACTATATCAGTAACACCAATGCGACACAATTTGGTGATTAAGCAAAAGCTCTTTGCTACACATGGGCCTAGAATGGACAGATATTCGTGTGATTTTTCAAACAATTCCTCCACAGACTCAACTGGGGAGAGATTTGCAGACCATTCTGGATAGTAGAACTCAAATCTCGTTCTCAATTCAAAAGGCAAAAACGGATCGTGTGTCTTTATTACCTCCAACAATCTAGTCTTGTGTGAGAGCAAACCATTTTCGAGCCTCGTGATCAACAGGCCACTCTTGAAATCTGCAGATGGAGAAAAAATTATGGATTCATAAAGTGGGCTAATGATATGGCTGAATGCTCTCGCAATTAATTTTGGAATAGATTCATCAATGTATACTAGCTTTGGATAAATCTTCAAGATATAAAAGGCCGGGATCATGCATCCGTGTATTAATAGCCTTTGTAAAAATTTTAACTTTCCTTTATTAAGCACGTCACATCTCAGCTTTTCAGCTTCCTTAGCTGCAGATTCTTCACACTTGCGTTCGTCCTCTACTTTCGACGCCTCTTTATCGGCCAGATTTTCCAAACCTTTGCCCACCTTGCCGTCACCATTGCCGTCATCTTCGTCACCGGCCGTCAGAGCGGCTGCCATAGCTAATGGATTCGCAATTCCCTTCATAGACTCTTGTTCTAAATCATTTTCAAATTTTTGGATGAACCTTTCTAGTGCTTCATTATTTGGACTAATATTTTCCCATATGGACAAAGCACTAACGAACTCGTTTTTTACAAGGATACAAACCATATCCATGTAGTTAATGTCGTCATCAGCATAAGAATTTGATAAATGAAAAGCTATAACGTTCGAAGCAACCATATTTCCGCCGTAATTCAATTTTTTCCAATCGATATTATCTGCGGGATGATTTTTCGGCCAATAATCTGAACATTTCAATAATTCTATGAGAAATTTATGGTGATTAGTGATGAAATCACAAGATATTGTTAGAATAAGCTCTAAGCAGCGCATTGAATCTAAGGAATACTTTCCGATGACGTGGCATAGCTGTTTGATATAGTATGGAATTCTTTGCATGTTATCGGGGTCATAGTACGCCGTGAAAAGGAGTATGATTAGCTGAGAATATCCAGTGGAGCACTCTGCCAGTAGATTGAATTTTTTCAGCTCGTATTTGGATTTTTTGAGGAGATGTCTTAAAAATACCGCTTGCTCGCCATTTAACAACTTCGTCGATATACGGCTGAACTTGAATAACTCTTTATGTAGGCAATTAGTTATTCTTGCTAATGCAATCAGCTTATTATCATCGCCCTCAGGAAACTGATTTGACACTGAAATAAACATCTTACCGACAACCGATGAGAGCTCATATTCGCTGACGCCATTGCTACCACCAGATACTATGTCTTCGATAAATTTGGAAATTTGGGGCATTGAAAGGCTTGCGGGCAGTACTGATGAATAAAGCACATCAAAAAGTTCAGTGAAAGATTCTTTTAGCCATTTTTCTCGTTCACTGTTGCTCTCGAGTTCCTTAAACTGAGCACAAAGTTCTTGACTATTTGATGGCCAGTCTTCAAGAAATTCTTCGGTAAGTATTTGCCTTGACGAGATGACACCTACGTGACTCTTTGATAGGTTATCAAGGGTGGCACTTAAAGTATCAGACATTCCACTTTTGGGCTCCTTGTACTGTTTGTATTCCTCGTTTTGGTGTTCTTCTCTTGTATGAAAGTTACAACAAGTCTATGCGTGTTAATGAAAAATACACGAGCGGCTTCGAAAAATATCTTGATAATAAATAGTCAAACAACCTAGAAGAAACATCCAGTAGAACTGGAGCTGCTTGAATATGGTATGTGCATATCACCGAACACAAACATTTGCATTCATCAATTTTTACTAACTAAATTTTCTTCTTCATAGTCTGATCGCCAAAGACAGCAGCAGCAATTCCTAGTATTGAAACAGAAGTATATTGGTTTGGGCAAAGAGAACACAACTCAGGAGGAATGGCTAACAACTGTACATAGGGATACTTATAATACACTGCAGGGGCATTCCGCAATGTTGGAATACGTTACTTTGGCAACGGGATGCAGCAGTAAAAGATCAATGAAAATTGAATTGATCAAGAAGATGGGACACACTAAGGTACGCTCAAAAAATGAATAGTCAACCAGTTTTTGTTGATATTTACTGTAAACGAGTAACAATATTGATCATCATACTATCTATGTAGATATATATATATATTTGTATATACTTTCTAATGTTACAAAGAGTCGAAGAATATCTCAGTAAGTTTATTAGTAAGATAAAGATTGACTAGATTGAGATACAGTTTGAACCCGAATAGTTCTTCCATCGACCAGTGCGCCATCAAAAATCTTCCTTACTCTTTCCAACTCTTCTGAACTTGGACGGGCCAGCCAGACGTTAGCCGTCGCCGATCCTGATGGTAAGTCCTTTACTCTTACCCTGGCAATATGCGCACTGGACAGCTTCTGTAATACACTTTTCAAACTTTCTTGGTTCACGCCTAGAGCCAGATTGTTAAATAGCAATAGGTTCTCTGGCGCATCTTTATTCGTCGAAATAACAAGTCTGTTATTGTTCTTTCTCTGGGGCGTACGTATAGCATTGTTGTTTCTAGTAGTTTTGGAAGTTCTTCCTCTGTTTGCATTGACTCTATCATTACCCAGCTCCCTGGCTGGCGTATTGTTGAATCTTGTTGTTGCATTTCTATTTTTTCCTTTGTTTTGCAAGGACTTTCTAGCCTCCACAACTGAAGTGGCTTGTCTCAGTAACACACCCACATCATTAGCGCTTACTAACTTCCCATTTACCACTGTAAACCCTTCTTTAGGTTCAGCCTTTTTGGTCCGTTGCCTTTCATTTGGCTTCACTCTGCCAATGAGGCTCTTACCACGGCTCTGTTGTCTAACACTTTTTCGAAAATCTGCCATTATTGTCACTCAATGAATATTTCACGTCTCCGATGGAAGAGTTCTCTTGCTGCCAGCCGTATTGTTATACAAGTTCACTCTTCTAGCTCATCATCCACCGCGTCCACTTTCTCTTTTCCGATCGCGCCCAGCCTGTCTTTAGTTGTTCGATTCTGTGCAATATAGGGATGAAATATGCTGACGTGACAAAGAGCAAGAGAGAATACCAAGTAAAAGTGAAAGGAAAAAGCAGTGATAGTATATACAATAAATCAGTATCATTATGTCCGAGTCAGCTAACTTCAGTGGTCAAAGCTATAACCTCGTGAAACTTTTGAAAAGGCTAGAAGATGCTACAGCTAGATTAGAGGATGTTACCATCTATCAAGAGGGTTACATTGAATCCAAAATGGCAGCGTCGTCTTTGTCTCGCAATGCCTCTGCTAATGATGTTTCTTCGTTGGTGGAAATTAAAGAGGCTTCATCTTCTAGCTCTGCACCTCCTCCTCAATTGGCAGCAGAAAAAGGACCTTCATCCAAAGACCCAGAATCGGTTGTTCAATTCAACGCTCTTATCAGAAAGCACGTTGATCCCCTCGTTGAATTGTCTGAAAAAATTGACCCCACCGTTTTAACTGTTATTAAAGCTTTCCAGGAAGCTTTCGACTGTCAACTTCAGTTTTTGAGAGCAGCCGTCCAATCCAAGAAACCAGCTTATACATCTAAAGAATTTAATGAGGCATTGCAACCTATTAATGAATGTATAACAAAGATTGGTGATCTGAAAGATGAGAGCCGCCAGAGTGAGTTTTTCCCCTATTTAAATGCAGTGGCGGAGGGAGCACCACTTTTCTCCTGGATTGCAGTTGAAACACCGGTCTCTCTAATATCTGACTTCAAAGATGCCGCCCAATTTTGGACAAATAGAATCTTGAAACAATTTAAAGAATCGGATCCAAATTCTGTTGAATGGGTCAAAAAATTCTTAGCAATTTTTGATGAAACCAAATCGTACGTCAAACAATACCACACAACTGGTGTTTCATGGAATGCAAATGGCGTAGATTTTGCTGTTGCAATTTCCAAGACTCCTTCAAGTGAGGTGGCACCTACTGAAAATCCTAACCCTCCTGTTGTTGGTTCAGGAGGACCTCCTCCACCTCCTCCACCAGCTCCACCAGCAGCTGTTTTTGAGGTGAAATCTGAGCCAGCTCAACAGGGCAGCGGAATTGGTGCGGTCTTTGCGGAATTGAATCAAGGTGAGAATATCACTAAAGGTTTGAAAAAGGTCGAAAAATCGCAACAAACTCATAAGAACCCTGAACTACGCGCATCTTCATCTGTTTCAGCCAAGGCCCCTCCTCCAAAACCAAAGAAGCCAACTACTTTGAAGACCAAGAAGCAACCAAGGACTGAATTGGTCGGTAACAAGTGGTTTATCGAGAATTATGAAAGTGATACTGGTCCGATTGTAGTAGAAGCTAACAAAGACGAATCTGTCTTTATTGGTAATTGTTCAAGCGTTCTGGTCCAGCTGAAGGGGAAAGTGAATGCTGTTTCCGTAAATGACTCCGAATCAACTAGCATTGTCCTTGAATCGAGCATCTCAGGTTTGGAGTTGATTAAATGTATTAAATTTGGAGTTCAAGTGGAAAATAGTTTGCCCCAAATTACTATTGATAAATGTGACGGTGGTAGTGTCTATCTATCTAAGGACTCTTTGAACACTGAAATTTACACATCTTGCTCTACTGCTGTTAATGTCAATTATCCTGTCGGTGAAGAAGGCGATTTTGTGGAATTCCCTGTACCTGAACAGTTGAAACATAGTTTTGCGAATGGTAAGCTAAACACTTCCGTTTTCGAACACGCTGGTTGAAGGATATTCTGTTGTGTTGGGATTGAAAAATATTTACAGTAATTTCAAGTGATATATATATATCTATATTAAAATACATTAGGGTTACGGGAACGAATTTTTCATTTTCCTCTCCTGACATAATACATGTATGCGCGCTCATGGACAGGTAAGTCGAATGGAGAAATAACTTCCGAGTGGCCTGGACGAGCAACTGGGTCCCTCAAATATACAGCATGACAACTCTTAAAAGATATTTCTAAGTGGTGAGGTAAGATAGCAAATGGTGCTAAAAAGGGTCTTGGATTCCAAGGTGTAAAATAAGCTTTCTTTGGATCCTTTCGACCATAAACGTGATGTTGCCATGGTAAATTGATAACTTCTCGTGCCTTTTTTTCATCCTCTACCAGGTCCTTTGGTTCTATAGGGTCGTGGTACATTAACTTCGTGGCCCAGGTTTCATCGTAAGGAATATCAACTACCGTTTGGTCACCCTTCTTAGATTCGAAGTTCTTCCTAACTGCCTCACTATAAAGCTTTACCAAATCCGACAAATGTTTCTTACCAGACCGGATTGACATTTTGGCAGTGTCTGATAATTTCTTCTTCATTTCTTCTGTTGGAGAGAGCAAATCTTTAGCCATTAAGGATAACTCTTCGGGTTTCTTATCTACTATCTTTTGTAATGGAAGTTCACCAGATTTGGAAAACTCTTGAAAACATTCAAATGTCAGCTGAGACAACTTAGGCTCTCTTTTCACGACTGCTTCAAAGTCAGCTGCAGAGAGAAGTTCCGCATCTTTACCACTATTGGCTTGGACTGCTATAATTTGAGCCAGCTTATCTTTTGGCGTACAAGAACGTAACTCATTCATCTCTTGCGTTTCTAGAGTCTTATTGTATTGCTTCAAAAATTCCAAGAAAGTTTGCTTTTTCGGACTAGAGTCAGGCATAAGTCGATACTTAGCCAGCTTGGCATTCCAAACAGTCCTTGGACTCTCTTTGGCTTCTTTGACGTATTTATTCCATAGAACAATTTGAACTTTGTCAACTTTCAGTGCTTCTACCAAACTTGGTTTCTTTGCGCCCAATGCCTGTAGTACTTTTTCTGGTTTTACATTAAAGAGATCGCCTGGTTTAAGAGTATAACCTGGGTGTGAAATCTTCACACCATTGACAAAGACGTTGCCATGAAGGATAAACTGGCGGGCTTGCCTTACAGAAGACGCAAACATAGCCCTGAACACCGCAAAATCCAGCCTTTTTTCAAGTACAGCAAATGTTTGCAGTAGAAATGGAGTTTCCTCAATTTGACCACCACGCAATGATGCATCCAGTTGAGCAACTGAATCCAGTTTAGGATTAAATACGGTTTGCCACCTTCCCTCAGTAAGATGTTCACCATGATAAGCCCGTGTTTCTTGCTTGGCCGTCCATTTCTGCTGGTATAATGTTTTAGATCTGAAATCGACTTGTCCTTTCTTATATAGGTTGAACAAATTGTATTTGTTAAACGACGTACGCACACGACCTCTCGCTAGAGATTTCAGTAATACTGCTTTTCTTGGCATTATCTAACGAGCAGTTGGATTACTGATATAATGATTTAATCCAGCCTTCTCTAATCAGAAATCGAATAGTAGTTATCTCTACGACCTGCGTGACTTCTATTTTTCAACTTCCCTGTAATGAAAATGTAGCTGTCTCTGCATTTCATAGTGATTGGAAAATTTGTCAAATCATCACCGACGACAAGCCTCTTAATCCGCTCTCAATGAATAAATAATGAACTTGAATCAAACAACACCTTCACAGATGAGACTGCCGCATAGAGTGAGTATTAAGGTACCAGCTATGGCTGTTGAATGGACTATTATTGATGAAATACGGCTCTTTAGGTGGGCAGCTGAGTTCAAACCAGCGGGAATCCATAAGCATTTCCATATGCTATGTATCTTGGAAAGAATGAACCATCCTGAAAAATATCCTCTAACTCTTCTGCAGAAAGAATCCGTACGAGCAGGGAAACTTTTCACTGCCAAGGAAATTTGGGAGAAGTTGAGCCAGTATTATAACCTTTCTGAGATGAATAAACTCGAAGATCAGATAGCACAAGCTGTACCGAAAAGTAATGTCGGACAAGAAGAAACAGAGAAAACTACGCTGGAGCATGAGTTCCGATTTGCACAACGTAAAGATTTTGGATTACCATGGGATGAATATGGTGAATTGATATTAGAAAATGCCAAGACTGGAGCGCTAGACGAAGAACTGGGACATAATGAGCTCAATCAAAAGAAAAGAGATAATAAACAAGTAAAGAACGAAATGAAAGAGCTCGATGAAACAGTAGGCGGCGATTCAAATTCTCGCGAAGAAAAATCTGTAAGTCCCTCTGAAACTGAGAATGGCGATCGAAATACGCCACATTTACAGACAATTGGTAAGCGCAGGTCTACTAGGCTGAGAAAATCCACGCGTTTGAATCAGGCAAATAATGAGAATAATAGTGGGGAAGAAAATGATGGAGAGTCAGGAGAAGTAGATGGAGAGTCAGAAAAGGAAATGTCCGAAGATATCAGTGTTTATTCTGAGGCAAAGCACAAAAAGTCAGCTACTGACGAACTAGTTGAATCCACAAAAGAAAAGAGTCCTGATCAGCCTGATAAAGGGAAAGAAGATGCTGGAGTCAACGAGAATTCACTAGAGGAGAAAGTGGGCACGAAAAAGCCTGAAGAGGTGACAGGAAAGGAGGAAGAAGCAGTAACGGAAAAACCAACAAACACTACAAAAGTGGGCGATGAGGGAAAAGAAGCACAAGAAGACGAAAAGGAACAGGAACAGGTACAGGAAGGTGAAGGTGAAGGTGAAGGGGAAGAGGAAGAGGAAGAGGAAGAGGAAGAGGAAGAACATGATACGGGAGACGATGATATAGGAGAGGAAGAAGATGATACCGTTGATAATCAACCTTTGGCAGAGAGAACTAGACAATCCTCCTCAGTAGGCACTACGGCAGAACCATCTCCCAAAAGGAAAAAACGAAATGCTGAGCAACAGGCAGATTCGAGCAAGCCTCCTCGTACGAGCATGAGGGTTTCTAGCAGATTGCGCAATAGGAAGCAATGAACTGTATTTTTCGATAACAATAATCATCATATATTAGACGACGATACACTGTATATAGCATAGATAAACAATAGCATTAAAATTTAACATAAAGCTAATTAACTTTCAACAACTCAACGTCAAAAATCAAAGTGGCATTTGGAGGAATTAAACCTGGAAATCCACGTGGGCCGTAGGCATAAGGACCTGGAATAGTTAATCTAGCCTTTTCACCAACAGACAATTTTGGAATAGCGGCATCCCAACCCTTGATGACTTGACCAACACCAATGTTACATTGGAATGGAGAGCCTCTATCAACAGAAGAGTCAAACTTTTGGCCGTTTTCCAATGTACCGGTATAATGAATCGTGACTAGATCACCACTCTTTGGGTAAGTGGCCCCGTCACCAGGAGACAATCTATCGACTTTAACATTACCTTCAATTGTTTCAGACATTTTCGCTAACTTCGGCTTTATTTAAAAAATATAAGATTAGCTTGGATCACTTAAGAATGTGAATTGTGATCTAATCTCGATTGCTCGTAGTTGTACGTAATTGCCACTCGAGCACCTTCGCTTGTCTCCCATTCCTCATCTTCGGGTGTCGCTCTCTGAATATTACCCGCCCCTTAGCTCATTCGTATATCATGACATGGGCGTTGGTAAATTCAAGGGCGTTTTACACTTTCATCAAGATCGTTTATCATTGCATCGAAGCATGGTTGAGGTGTGCAGTAAGTCGGATAGACACAGCTGCAATGCTGGAGTACGGTACTATGTACCCCATGGCAGTGTTCACCTGATATGCTGCTCGCCGTTTTCGTTAGATGATAGTATTTGTATTGAATATCTTGATGACACCATACCAATTGTCTCCTGTCACTTCGCGACTACATAGATCTTGTTAACGGAAGGTTATAGTTTAGTTTAGTTTCGTTCCGTCCCTTTTCATTGATTATTTGTCATCTAAGCTGCGTTGTGATCGAGGACAACGCTCCCTTATGGATATACGATGCCTAAGAAAAGCGCGCTGCGTCATAGCAAAAGGACTTTTATTAGTAAGCGAATGTTCCTATAGGAGGAGTAGAGTAGGTGGTCCGCATTGAGCAAAAAGCGATCCTATGAAAAAACATATATAACAGAATGAGTTGTCAGCCCAGTGCTACGTTGGGGTCCCACCAAACTCAGCCTGTTGCGTAAAATATCTCAAGACACCAATTAAAAAACAAGTTTATATCAGAAATGTCACCCAATTCTATGAAGGCGATTCTCATGGATGGAGAGAAAGCAGTGCTTAGTGAAAAGGTACCATTGCCTCCCCTAGGCAGTGGAAAGATTTTGGTAAAGAATAAGGCTGTCTCGCTAAATCCAACAGACTGGAAACATGTCACGTACAAAATCGCACCAATGGGTTCTATCATGGGATGTGACGTTGCAGGAGAAATCGTAAAGCTAGGAGCTGATGTTACCGACTTTTCAGTTGGTGAAATCGTCTATGGGGTTGTTCACGGTGGCTCCGTCAAGCACCCTGAGAATGGTGGGTTCGCCGAATATTCTGTTTTGGACAGCAAGATTACCATGAGGACACCAGAGGGGATCAAACTCAGCGGTAAAAGTCATATTTCGGAAGGCCCTGTCACCACCATCGAAGCAGCTGCAACTCTTCCCGTTTCGTTATTCACCGCTGGATCAATTTTGGACTACCATTTCGGTGTGAAGCTCGAATGGGAACCCTCAAAAGTACAGAACGATTACCCATTATTGATTTGGGGTGGCGGTACTGGGGTAGCCCAGTTTGTGATTCAATTGGCCAAGAAATTAAATGCGTACAGGAAGATTGTTGTTGTTGCCTCAAGAAAGCATGAAAAACAATTAAAGGAGTACGGTGCCGATGAATTGTTCGATTATCACGACAAGGATGTGATTGAGCAAATTAAAGCCAAGTATAGCCATTTCCCACAACTACTGGATGCAGTTTCTTCTCCGGAAAGTTTCAAAGACGTTTATAAATTGGCAGCCGGCAAACTCCCATCTACTTTATTGCAATTGACTACTATGAGTGAAGAACTCATCAATAAGGAAGATAGAAGCCCAAATGTTACTGTTGATGGTGCTCTTTTGTACTTGGTCGGCGGTGAAGAGGTTCCATTTGGACCTCACGTATTCCCAGCAAATCCAACATACAGAAAATCGGTTATTGAATTTGCAAAGTTCATTGAACCAAAAATCATCGCAGGTGAAATTCACCATATCCCCGTTCATGTGTTTGACAAAGGATTAGAGGGTATCCCCGAACTTCTAGAAGATGTTAAAAACGGGAAAAACGGCGGCGACAAATACGTTTCAGTTTTGCATTAGCCATTTGATATTATTATATTTAACCTGAATTTTTTATCTATGCCAATTCTATTAAAACTTATATAGAACGTTTACTACACAGAAAAAACATAAAATTTTATAATGATTCCCAAGCGGAGCAATGAAACAAGATGCTTAGATCAACAAAGCACCGGCAGCAACAAAACCAGCTAGAGCAGCACCACCAGCCAATTGTTGAGCACCGTTAGCAGTTTGAGTGGAAATAGACAAAGTAGAGTTTTGGTAAACAGAGCTAGATGAAGCAGCAGCAGTAGTAGTAGATGGAGCAACAGTAGTGGTAGCAGCGGAGGTAGCTTGAACTTGACCGTCAGTAATTTGAGAAATCGCATCAGCGGAAGAAGCAGCTAAAGCAACGGAAGCGGAGACTAAAGATAAAGCGACGATGGAAAATTGCATTTTTAATAGGGTTCGGTAAAGCGATGGACTTGCTAGTTAGTTAGTTAGATTAATCAAACGTTAATTTCTGGACTACTATAAATTAACAATGCAAGAGATAAGAAAAACAACGAACCAACAAGATATACAATCGTTCCATTGCTATCCTTTATATAACATTCATAAAGCCTCATCTGCACCACCACCACCACCGAAAAAAATTCATCCATCCCTCTCCCTCATGAAGTGATAGTCCTTGTATCAGGTCGGTAATGTTGTGTGTGTGCGTGAGATGTCAGATACCGGTACTGACTGTGACTGACCCGACAAGGAAACCTACGCGGGCAAACGTCAATACATCTCTTTTAGTTGAAGGTGTGGCCGACATTCCCATTTCGAGTCTTTGCGGTTCGCGATGCACGGTCTAGGCCTCGGACCTCAGTGGGCGGTGTACCGGTGCACGCCCGAATTGGTATGACAACACCAAGACAAATATAGAAATCCTTCGAACAACTTTAATACCCGACAAGTCAAGTCGCGCAGGCGTAGTGTGGGAGGGCAATTGTCTTGGCTATTGCTTTTGCGTTTTTTTGATTGCAGGTGGTATTCTTCCGAGATGCACGGACGGTACGAGACTTTGAGTGGGTTATTGTCGGCGGGCAGTTTTGGAATCTGGGTGAGGCGAACTGCAAGCCGTAAGAGGCCGATGTATGACATTCTTGGTGGTAGGTGGGTTGATTGATTGCGTTTCTCGCGAAGACAGGGTCGATCGATCTGGTGGGCGTGCAAACGGTTTTGGTGATGCTGTGTTGGGCTGTGCTGTGCCGTGTTTGGATGTTTTGGTGTTGACATTCCTATAAAGGTTGCTGGTGTTTGTATATATTTCATTTTTGGGAATCGAGAGCATTCCTCATGGGAGGACCCTGCTATCGTGATTTTTTGTTCGAGGTGATGAGGGTTTAAAAAATGTATTTATTGTAATAGCGCTACATATCTATAGTAATATCATCGATAAGAATTGGATCAATACTCCGTATGAAACAATCAAGCTGGTTGCTCCGGCTTCAGAAGTGATCAGTACGGGGGATGTTGACGTAGTGTTGGCACTAGTACTACTACTAGTGGTGTTGGTTTGCTGGATTTGACCATCGGGGATTTGTGAAACGACTTTCTCTACTGCTGTGTGCAGGTCGCCGCCCCATTGACTGAACTTGGATTTAACATCTTCCTCAAGCTTGTTCTCTCTTTTTGCTAGCGAGGCAGTTGAATTGTCAGACACTTTGACTGCATTCAAGATGGCTGGAAACGAGGAGAGGCTGTTGCCAGGGATGGACCCAGGTGAGTTGATGCTCAATGTTATGGAATCCCACTCTATGGTCCAGTTGGTTAATCCACCATAAACCAATAAACCTTCATCAGATAAGGTAAATTGATTCAACGTGTCGTTAATAGCTCTTTTTCTGAAATTGACGTGATCATTGTTGTTGTTGTTGTTGGTCACCAATTCTCCGCTACTTGTGATTCTGAAAACAGTCGCGTTGCTTGTTTGGTTTCCTAGGTCAACATGAATGACGCCATCTGTGCTAACAGAAGCACCGCATAATGGTTGATACGCACTATAAGGTAAAGTATGATTTGAGGAGTTCCAGCGAACGTTTGCCACTGTTTTGCTATCAAACTGCAAATAGAACGGATCACTTGCTGTTTGATGACCCAGCACAATGCTAGAAATGGTTAAAAATATTAAGGATAGTGATAAGAACATGTTATTTCTTGATTGGTTATCTTATGAATATGAAAAACATGACATAAGGACTGAAGAGTGAAGATATGGCTATCCTTTTATACAACCAATTTTCGAAAAACAGTTTCGAGATCAAGAGTATCGAAAGCTACATGGTTGTGCTTGGATATCACTCGTTGCATCTGGGCTTGATGAAAGATACACAACAACACAAGCACAGAGCTCTAGAGCCGAAAAAGAAATTGCATTCACATAGGAAAAAGAATAGAGTTTTTGGTTAGGTTCCTCCCCACAGGCATAAGTGTAAGAAAAATGGCTGAGTGATCCAACAACAAAAGAAAGGATACAGCTTGGCAAAGGCACATCGTGTAGTGCATTCTCGAGGCAGCCACATGTGTTGTCGAGACTCGCATTAACAATTTGATAGTGAAGTCTAGATTTGTTATGGCTATGCGTCCTTTCGTTTCTTTTCGTGTGGGGAATGCTCTTCGGAGGCTTCATCGATAAGGAAAATTATGCTCATTTTGAGAACCATAGTTTCATGAAAATAAAGTCTCGAACATGAACTAAAGGAATTTTGGGGGCAATGTGAGACCCATAGAAATATGGTGGTGCGTGTGACTCAAAATCGCCAGCGGAAGTCACGATGCAAATAAAGATGTTGCATTAAATTTGCCGCCAGTATGTCTAGCCATATTTTCTGGCGCGTATAAGTTGACGGATCAAATGGAAGTAGTTGTATAGTTCATTGTAAGCTTCAATTAGACGATTTATATCAAATACTACTCAAAGGCATTGCTTGTTTTTCCAGTAAACAGTTACAGCACGGATGAGATCTTTAAGACTCGGTTTTGAAAAACAAAATTTCAAGTCGCACGGAAATGAGCCACTACATAATAAGTCAAATATAATAATATATTATTTCTCTTTTAAATTTCTTAATTTTCTAGATTTATTAATAATAATTATTGCTTTTTCATTTAATTCTTTTTTTAGATTTAAAGACATATATTTAACACTTTGTAATAAGATTAATTCTTTTAATATTACTAAATGTAAATCTTAAAATTCAAACTCAATAAAAAGGCTTACTCTTCTGAGTGTTAACAGCAAGATGGTCTATTTACTACTTAAATTTACAGCATGTATTGTATGATATCGCACTACCAACAAAGTGGCCTTATACTGCTACTTTAAACGTTAAGACAAGGATCATGTATATAACGCACAACACTATACCTACTTCGGCATACACTTCGTCTCCTCCCAGAGATACACCGCCATGTTTTGACACTGTAGTCTACCATGGCGTTCCTATCCCGGTGCTGCAGAGTATGATCAGAAAATGGGGTCATAAATGGGATTAGTTTTGCAATGATCTTCTGTAACTGCTATATACTCAAATTTCTCACTCCTCGAATATTGTAAATGGCCATTCACAGAAAAAGGAGCCAGAGATATTTGATTCCATTAAACTGGAAGCTAGCATGCTGCTCAGCTGGGCATGCAAGTAACAAAGACTATGGATCTTTTATGTCATCTGGTTTCCGCGGATTTGATGAGTTCAAACTCAATATTTTTCTCTTAATTTTTAGCTTTTCTTTATTCTTTTTTTTGACTACTCCACCGATTACGGTCCTCTTTACTTCTAGTTTTTCAACAGCAGCAGCCTGACTTTCATCTGCTTTCGCTCTAGACTTTCTTAGCTCGAATTCTGATGCCTTTTTGTCCAGGTATTCCTTCAAGTCATTCTCTTTCTTGAGCTCCTTTTCTTTCACTTTACTGAAGTAATTCAACTCTTCCTCAGCGAGCCTATTGAAGCCATCACGCTCTTTGACTAGACCGTTGAATTCTTTCTGCTTATTGATCGCATTAGCTCTCAGTTGTTCCCTTAAAGATTTTCTTTCTCGCCTCTTGCATTCCGCCTCAAACTTTGCTTGTTCAACCTGCTCACGGTCCTTCTGTGTATCAAGATCGGTAACTCCCTCAGAAACGAATTTCAAAGGCCGTTTCTTTGGGTTTGGTGCAGATGATGACATCGACTTTGTTCAGGTTACAAAATGTCCATTGAGACAGCTCACAATGCATCTCTTTTTTACCTGCCCGCTCAACTAAAAACTCTCCAAGCGGGCCCGAATAGCCTCACCATGAATGGTAAATAAATAATCTTCACAAACATCTGGCCCCAAAATGCACACAACCACAGTGGAATAGAACGACCAAACTCTTGCCATCGAATGAAAAAGTATCTAACCAAGTGGTGCTGATGGCTCTTCCAGAGAGGGCAAATGTAAGGTAGAGTACCAACCGCCTGCGCAGCCTAATGCTGAAGTAATTCAGGTAACATTACGCTCAAGTATTTCGTACACATACTAAGCATCTTCAAACAATCGATACTACGAGTTAAGCACTAAATAAGCCATAAATGTCGAGCAAAAACATGTCTTGACTGATAGTATCGTACATATCGCAGTTGTAAGTAGCCTCAAGAATCTACCATTGCTACAACATAGAACTTAGCGGTTAGATCGACAGCGGATCATACCTTTTCACAAGGACTGAAAACGTCTACAGCCTATTTACACTAAATTTATTTATCAAGACAATAACTCTACAACTCACAAACTCTGTATCCAGTAAAAAGTTATTCAGTATAGGGAAACCACAGTCCTTCCATAATCAAAAGTTACATGCGGATTTAGCTCAGTTGGGAGAGCGCCAGACTGAAGATCTTGACTTCAGTCAAATTGTAATCTGGAGGTCCTGTGTTCGATCCACAGAATTCGCATTTTTTTCACAAGAAGAAAAAGTTATTTTCATCTTATCACCTTTTTTGCTTTGCTAATCGTAATATTTAGTGCTTATAAAAACTGAGCTCATCGTAAAATTCCCCTACATCAACCAGTTGAGATGGTAGCAAATTCACCGCTACCGAATTTCTACTGTTTTCTGTCATTAGATGTTTATCATGATTGGCCGGATCACCATACAAATTCGTGAATGATTCCTCACCAATAACGCGAGAAAATGCTCTTGGTACAGCTTCAACATCTGAGTGAACGCTGTTTGCTATATGGCAATAATTAGTTGATGAATCTTCAAGTATGGAAAGAGATATGGGGTTTAATTCATTTGTAAATGATTCTTCAAATGGATTCGGGTCGTGTGATTTGCTTACCGGAGAAGTTGGTGATGGTGGTGTAGAAGAAGATAATAATGGATTATCTGGCACGGCCAATTTAGATTTTGTCTTTTTACCCACTGCAGTCACTACCTTCGCCGTCGTTTCTTCATTTATTCTTCGTTTTTTCGTATTCTTATCCAGCTTTTGTGATTTTAGCGTTGCCGTAAGAGCCAATGATCCAACAACAAAAATATTCTCATCCCTAACATGTTGCGATGGTTTCATTTCGATCTCTCTCGGGTCTATCGAATTATGTCGAGAAATCGAAGGTCTCTTCAAAGAGTCACTCATGCACTTGTATTCTAGCCGACATTTATTAGCTTCATTTGGTGTTCGCAAGGTTAGAGGAATTTCGTCATGAAAGAACCTTTCGATCTGCTCTAAAGTTTCTGCCCTCTCGGATCTTCTTACTATATTACTTGAATTATCAGTGGCCTCCCTCATATTCTCGAAAGAGGGGCAAGCAGTTTCAACAACCTTCGATTTTCTTTTCGAAGGCCTGCCAGCTTTTTGCTTCACTGGTGAGAACAGTACGGTTGATGCAGATGACTGAGAAATCAATGTTGGATTAAGACCGGCTATCCATGTTGAAGAATTCCTTTTTCCTTCCCCAAAGGGGGAACAACTACTCTTCATTGCTACTCTTTGAGAAGAAGTGTAATTAGAAGGTGATCTTCCTCTTATAATAAGCGGAAGTGTTCTCATTTCTTGCAGCGGAACAAATATTTCTTTTGTTCCGTCCAGTAGTACAACTTCATCACCAATGCCTGATGAAGAATAGTGATTATAAGTATTGGAATGATTGCTTGGATAAGAAACTACCGCTCCTAAGATTACATGTAGTCTAAAATGCCTATTTTGTTGGGTAGGTTTCTTAACATTAATTGAAGAAGCGAATTGGACCCTCTCATACCGGGCCACTTTTTGAATGCGTTCGTTGGGATATGAAAATACCAATCCATCAGCTGGATATTTTTGTTTTTCTTGGTCTCTGTGAAAATAAAAAGTTGAATCGTATTTCTTCATCTTATTGGTATTTCTAACATTAGACGCTTCCCTAATCACCTGATGCTGAGGTAGAGATGCCGGAATTAAAGGACAGGTTGCTGGAGTAAATTGAGGCCCCTTGTCTCTTTTAGCTGTGTGCTGTACCAAGTTGATTTCTGTAAAATCATCATCACTTCTTGCTTTGATTTTAATGGCAAAATATTTTACCTTGCAAGTTTGAGTTTTGTGCCCATTTTCCATATGTAACTGGAAAGAACTATTTAAGAAAGCTTCTAATTCCCAACCAGGAGCCTCAAACGAGGATACCAACGTAAAGTAATTTCTTTTGTAGCCTACCCATTCATCATCAATAAAATCGAATCCTCTGTCAATTCGTGGAATAATCTGAAAAGACACTTTTTCGGAAGAGTTTGTTTCCGTAACATTATGATAACTTCCTATCAGTTCGAAAGGTGGTCCCACTTTGAATTGCAACGTTGACCTAGGTGCTATTTTCAACTTCCTTTTATCGAAATAGTTGGAAGTAGTACCATCCTCATTAATATGCGTCTGAATAATGGGATCGACGACGCCCTCCTGTTCCAACTCCTCATCATATTCTTCCCCCTTTTCCTCACTTTCTTGACCTTCATAACCACTAGTCATGAGCCAACGCTAAAACAAGTCAATCAAAGAGTGGCAAGTATATCTAATATATATAAATATATTTATAGATGGTGAAAAATCTCTGATTGTGTTTTGTGGTAAAAAACCATAAGATTTCGAGCTTCCAGTATACAATATATTGTCCCAAAAAATAAAAGGGTATGATGCCACAATAATACTCTATATATGGTATTAAATTTATATTCCTGAGGAATGACAGAAATGCAAATGTATTGACACGAATTTAGTGGAGGTTACCGCTGACATAAAGTTCCTATTTTTGTGTCAAGATCAGATCAGATCCAATTTTGACCTCAATTACCAAACTTGGGCTCTAATTCGATTAATTATTCAATTTTAGTTAAAGAGCAGCGTTTAGTTCTCTGACACTGCCGAACACCGCACTGTAAGCAGTTGCACAAAAGTGTCACGTAGCCGCCCAGGTCGTCGTGGGGCTGAACATTTTGTCCGAAATATATTTCTCGGACAAACTGGTGCCCAATGTACATCTGTTACCCGGGCCGGATGAAAATTTTTTGGGTTGATAGTAACTCTGACATAAGATGAGATGCGATGAGATGCAGAAGAACATAATCTACTACAATGAGAATACGAGAAAGGACCTAAGAGTAGTATTATCAAGCAATGGTGAAGAAGGCTATTGATTCCAGAATTCCAGCGCTTGTTAGGAATGGTGCTCAGACGAAACAAAGATCGTTTTTTGTCGTTGTGGGTGACAGAGCACGCAACCAGTTGCCAAATCTGCATTATTTGATGATGAGTGCGGATCTCAAGATGAACAAATCGATTCTTTGGGCGTATAAAAAAAAATTACTTGGCTTTACATCTCATAGAAAGAAGAGAGAAGCCAAGATAAAGAAGGAAATAAAAAGAGGTACAAGAGAAGCTAATGATCAAGATCCATTTGAAAGTTTCATTTCCAACCAAAATATCAGATATGTATACTACAAAGAGACTGAAAAAATTCTAGGTAACACATATGGTATGTGTATATTACAAGATTTTGAGGCTTTAACTCCAAATTTGTTAGCTAGAACTGTCGAAACCGTTGAAGGAGGGGGAATAGTCGTCATCCTATTGAAATCGATGTCATCTTTGAAGCAATTGTACACAATGCATATGGATGTTCACTCCAGGTACCGTACCGAGGCCCACAATGATGTCGTTGCTAGATTTAATGAAAGGTTTATACTTTCTTTGGGCTCTAACGAAAACTGTCTTGTAGTGGATGACGAATTAAACGTTTTACCCATTTCCGGTGGTAAAAATGTTCAACCATTACCTTCAAAGATGGAGGATGATTTGTCCCCCAAAGAATCTGAATTGAAGGAATTGAAAGAGTCTTTGCAAGATGTCCAGCCTGCTGGTTCATTAGTAACGTTGTCAAAAACCCTTAATCAAGCACACGCTATACTGTCATTCATGGATGTTATTACAGAAAAGAACCTTGATACAACGGTAGCGCTGACTGCAGGGAGAGGTAGAGGTAAGTCAGCGGCATTAGGTATTGCTATTGCAGCCGCTGTTTCACATGGATATTCAAACATTTTTGTCACATCACCATCTCCAGAAAATTTGAAGACCCTGTTTGAATTTGTATTTAAAGGTTTCGACGCTTTGGGATATCAGGAACATATCGATTATGACATTATTCAATCCACTAATCCAGATTTCAATAAAGCGATTGTCAGAGTTGATATTAAAAGAGATCACAGACAAACCATCCAATATATTATCCCACAAGATTCACATGTATTGGGGCAAGCAGAATTGGTAGTAATTGATGAGGCTGCAGCAATACCTTTACAGATTGTAAAGAACCTTCTAGGGCCCTACTTAATATTCATGGCTTCTACAATCAACGGTTATGAAGGTACTGGTAGGTCTTTGTCATTGAAATTGATACAACAGTTACGTCAACAAGCAAACTCCACCGGGCGTGAAGATTCTCAGACAGCAATTATTTCTAGAGATAGTAACCAGAAAGATAATCACGTTCATTCAGGAGGACGTCATTTACGTGAGATTCTTTTAGATGAACCTATTAGGTATGCTCCCGGTGATCGAATCGAAAAA
This sequence comes from Torulaspora microellipsoides, assembly GCA_900186055.1. Classification (NCBI taxonomy): domain Eukaryota; kingdom Fungi; phylum Ascomycota; class Saccharomycetes; order Saccharomycetales; family Saccharomycetaceae; genus Torulaspora; species Torulaspora microellipsoides. The sequence continues at coordinate 735,240 of FYBL01000005.1, read as the reverse complement.
TGGTTAAATAAGTTGTTATGCTTGGATGTTACCTTGATCAAAAACCCCAGGTTTGCCGCCAGAGGTACACCTCATCCATCTCAGTGCAATTTATTCATTGTAAATAGAGATACCCTATTTTCTTACCATCCTGTTTCGGAGTCATTCCTTGAAAAAATGATGGCCCTTTATGTTGCTTCACATTATAAGAACTCTCCAAATGACTTGCAATTGATGAGTGATGCTCCGGCTCATCAACTGTTTGTTTTATTGCCGCCAATAGATCCTAAGGATGGCGGAAGAATTCCTGATCCTTTATGTGTTGTACAGGTTGCATTGGAGGGTGAGATATCTAGGGATAATGTTAGAAGTTCGTTATCCCGTGGCCACAGAGCGGGTGGCGATTTGATCCCTTGGTTAATATCTCAGCAATTTCAAGATGATGAGTTCGCTGGCATGAGCGGTGCGCGTATCGTCAGGATTGCTACTAATCCAGAATATGCATCAATGGGTTACGGTTCTCGTGCCGTTCAGCTGTTAAGAGATTATTTTGAGGGAAAATTCACGGATATGTCTGAAGATGCTCACCCAAGGGACTTTTCCATCAAAAGAATATCGGACAAGCAGTTGGAAAAATCGAACCTACTGAAGGATGAAATTAAGCTTAGAGATGCAAAAACGTTGCCACCCTTATTATTGAAGCTTTCTGAGCAACCACCACATTTCTTACATTATCTGGGTGTTTCTTACGGGTTGACTCAATCTTTACTTAAGTTCTGGAAAAACAACAAGTTTGTTCCTGTGTATCTGCGTCAAACCGCGAATGATTTGACAGGTGAACATAGTTGTGTAATGTTAAACGTACTCGAAGGCAGAGAGGTCAACTGGCTTGTCGCGTTTGCAAATGATTTTCACAGAAGGTTTTTGTCATTACTTTCCTATGACTTCAACAAGTTTACTTCAGTTCATGCACTAAGTGTCATTGAAAGCAGCAAGAAAGCTCAAGAGCTGTCACAAGATGAGATAAGCGTCAAGGAGCTCACAAAAGAACAACTAGATGACACCTTTTCTCCTTTTGACCTGAAAAGACTGGACAGCTACGCGAACAACCTTTTGGATTACCATGTCATAGTAGATATGTTGCCTACGTTATCACTGCTGTATTTTGGTTCAAAGATGGGGGATTCCGTGAAACTGTCTAGTGTTCAAAGTGCAATACTATTGGCGATCGGTTTGCAACGTAAAACTATAGACAATATCAGCAAAGAATTGAACTTGCCAGCAAATCAAACCATTGCCATGTTTGCAAAGATTATGAGAAAAGTATCAGTATACTTCCGCCAAGTACAACGTGACTCTATTGAAAAAACAATGCCAGAAGTACAAGATGAAAGAATTGCCGAAATGAATGGTACAGAGGTTAAGGCTTACGATGCCGCGGAAGCGCTAGACCAAATGGACAAGGATTTGGAAGAAGCTGGTTCCGAGGCAGTTAAAGCAATGAAAGAAAAGCAAAAAGAATTGATCAACTCTCTAAATTTAAACAAATACGCAATTGATGAGAACAACGATGATTGGAATGACTCGAAGAAGAGTCTCGAGAAAGCTGCACTAAGTAACGGTGTAGCCACTGTCAAGACTGGAAAAAAGAGAAAGACAGAGAGTGCACAGGAAGTTTACAACGAGGAGATGAAGATAGTGAAGAAAGGTAAGGGTTCGAAGAAAAGTTCAAGATAAAGTCGACAATATGAAATTTGTTTCTATAAATCATAAAATGTAAAGTATATAACAATAAGTTACCCCGCCATGACATGTTATCATATTCTACGATTATGAAAAATTTTATGCTGACCTAATTAAGGTTTTTAGCAGTGCAATTGCAATGCTTAGAGATAAATAAGTGTTCAAAAAGCCAACAGTTCCCTCGATTTTGACTTTGATTAAGGAAGCGAAATAATACAATAGCATCCAATGGTTGAATTAACTGAAATTATTGAAGAATCCAACACCTTTGAAGATCCACAAGTACAACCAGTTGACCGTGTTGCTGGCGAGGAAATTAAAGGTGATCTCTCTGACGACGATTACGATAGTGATTTTGAAGATGATTATGATGAAAATGAAACTTTTGTTGACAGATTAGTGGCTTTAAAAGACATAATTCCACCAAAGCAAAGACAAACTATCTCAAAGTTTTTCAATACTTCTTCTTTCTTTTTGAGAAATGCATTTTCCAAGACTGGTACTATTACCTGGGCCATTACTACCTCTGCTTTGCTGCTTGGTGTGCCTTTGTCGCTATCTATATTAGCTGAGCAACAATTAATTGAGATGGAAAAGAGTTTTGATTTACAAAAAGATGCTAATGATCTGTTGTCACAAGGTGACAATGGTGCCGTAGCTGCTCCTGTAACCGCTTGAAACAAATGAGGACACCTTTCAGCGATCATAATGATTCATACTGTCACATAATGAAAATGACCATGTAAAACTTTTCTACTTTAATTCTTCTTCTTCATTTCTTTCATATTTGTCTGTTTAATAATCTGTTTGGGGAAGTGTATAACTTGTACATATATATTAGAAAGGAGGGTTTTAGATAAATAATCAAAAAAAAGTCGTCGATTATGCTTAAGCAACCTTAGGATGCTTAATAGACAATGCATATATGTCTAAATAGGCTGTGAAATCATAAATGATGTCGTTGATAAACATCAAATGAATTCCTACGGAAAGACCAAATCCAAGCCAAACTAAGGCAGATACGACAGCATTTTCCTCATAGCCCAAAAAGGTGACCGCAATGCTATGAAGGGCCACTTGCATAGATGGAATGAGCATAGGAGGATTTATCATTGGGAAAGGCTGTTTAGTCAAATGAGCAATGATTATACGACCAACCACAAATGCCATTGTAAGCCCTATCGACATGATGAATGGCAGACTGATGAAATTAGGTTCAATGTAAACCGCTGCGAAAACAGATACATAGTAAACAAAGAATGGTGCTAATCCTGTCAATGCCTCGAGTTGCTTTCTTTGAAAAGTTTTGCTATCTTCTTTCTTGTAATATGCAATAACATTTCTTCTTGCTGATAATATGTTGAATAGTAAACTGACGGCAGAAAAGGCAATCATTAAATCAAGTGTTTCAATTGAAACATCATACCCATGTAGGCTGAAAGTAAAAAGCACAGTGTGCCAAACAGCCTGCGGACCAAAAATACCCGCCAATATGAAGGTGCCACAGATCATCAAGATACCCTCAACGGGACCCGAGAATTCACTCAAGAAAAGCATGTGGGTATGATATTCTTCCCAAGTACTCAAATAGAAGTTACATAGCACTGCAAATTGACTGAAAATAAATGTGTGAGTGTACCCTATGCCAGTAACTGAACAGAATGGGTACAAGGATAACGTAGTGTTCAGAGAGTCGATACAGTGATCGAACAATTCTCCTAATGGACCAGATTGACCTGTTTTACGAGCGTGGATACCATCACAGGCATCAAATGTCTGGTAAAGAAATATACCCACAGCGTACGAAAAGTAGGTCCATCTTGGGGACTCTGTGTTCAAACCAGGGTCATAATACAAAGTAGTGATCACATTGATGATAATAAAACCAAATCCTGATAGGGTGACCACATTTGGAGCCATCCAAAGCGGGAATATGTTCGAGAATTTCCTCCAAAACGGTTTTAACGCATATCGAGAAACGATTGAGTGATCTTCACTTTGGTATCTGACGAGATTTCAGGTTGCAGGCGCAAGACGAGGTTAGTTGGTGTTAGAAAACATAATGAAAATCTTAGTTTGATTACATACTTGTATGCTTTCAAGTTTTCTAAACTAGAATGCGGAACGAAATATCCCATCTTGAACCTTCCCCTCTTCGAGAATTGTTTTTTATTATTCTTAACATATCAATATATTGTGCAATATAGTTTGCACGTTGCGCGCTTGACAAAAACTAGCGGAAGCTTACAATTTATCTTCCCATTTGCGCTGCTAAAACTAAAACAAAAATTAGAAAACAAAAATTAGAAACTATACTGTATAATCATTTGCATGTACTTAACATTTTGGAAACCACACCTAGAAGCTGTTCATTCTCACAGGCGGCAGCGACACGCTCTTTGTCGTTTAATTGCTTATTTACTTGGTTTTCACTTTGGTGACTACCTTTTTTCAAAAGAATCGTAATCCTGAACCTTTGAGGTAATGCTCTATCTAGCCGTACTCTTATACCTAATCCAATCAATGTGGCTAGCGAGCAATGTGTAATCGTTGGAGTTATCCGGACCTGCACTTCTGCCATTTCATTTTTATTTCCTGAATCATGCACAGAGATATCTTCGAGATTGACAACGGATAGTTGTCCAAGGGACAATGGATGCTCGGGATCAGAAATGTGGGCAATCAAATCATATATTTCTTGAGAATCTATGGGGTCTGCATCCTGCAAGATGTCGTCATTTCCCTCAAACTCATCAGTTGTCTCCTCATCGGTTGTGAGTTCTGGCGGAGTATCCAGTAAAAGTAATCTGTCAAGTAGTTCAACGTTCTGCAAGGCTTGAGACTGTAAAGAATGATCAAGCTTCAATAACAATTTCCTCCTATGCAAACTGTGCTCATTTACGGCATTGCCTAATAGAAATTGCTCTGATCCATCTTCTTTCCTTGTTGGTAGCTGGTTATCCTCCAAAACATCTGGATTCTCATTGATAAATTCAGACATGGTCGATAATCTTTTTATACTTTAAATACTAGCTCTTTTCAAAGTTTTGAGAGAGAGCAGCTTATCATTACTGGCTATGATATGCTGAAAGTTTGCTTGTGAAGCGGTTTCCTTAGGCTGAAAAAAAAATAAAATTCAATCGTTATCAAAGTGATAAGAAATTATAAATCAACAGATCTACAACGATAAAAGCGAAGAGGGCTCAATATATGTACGATAATGACTAATAAGAAAGTGGTTTTAGTCGCTATAAGTGGATGCTCCTCCAGTGGTAAAACAGTATGGAGAAATATAAATGACTTGTTTGGCTATCAAGTTTATTACTAACAACACTTAGACCATTGCAAAATTTACATCTCAAGTATTCCCGGAAAGTATATTGATACACGAAGATGACTTCTATAAGCACGATGAAGAAGTTCCTGTTGATGAGAAATACAGAATTAGAAATTGGGATTCTCCGGAAGCGCTTGATATTCCTTTATTTGAGAAAGAATTGGACGCTATTAAACGTACGGGCAGTATTTCCTCCGAGCTTATTCATAACAATAATGTTGATGATATAACCAAGTTTGATTTGAAGGATGATTTTTTGGACGAGATGAGACGAAAATATGATCTCATTCATCCAGACGTTAAGCTGGTTATTGTGGATGGTTTCATGATATATAATAATCCCTCCCTTTCGTCCAAATTCGATCTCAAAATATTGATTCGCGCTCCGTACGACGTTCTCAAGAAGAGAAGGGCTGCTAGACCAGGTTATCAAACTTTAGACTCATTCTGGTTAGACCCTCCCTATTACTTTGATGAATTTGTGTATAAATCATACAAGCAGGCTCATGCCCATCTATTCATACTCGGTGATATCGAAGGTGAGCTTGATTCATCGTCGGCAAAAGGGATCAAAGAATTTAAGAACGATGAAAATACACCCATCGAAGAGTCTGTGAGATGGACTTGCAATGAGATCTCTAAGTTCCTGCTCTGCCGCATTTCCTAAACTTCTTCGGAGTCACAAAACAAGAAAAACTGAAAGTGCAGTATCTACAGAATAGACAATAAATGGAACGGATAGAAGGGATAGATAAATTTATAGTTGGTTTTAATTAATATATTTGAAGACTTTGACCTATCAGAATGAGCAGTCGCCGCTCAAGAGTAAAACCGTCTCACGTTCTAAGGTCGCTCTATGCCACTCCATTGAATGTATACAAAAATGATTTGGGGCTAGCATTGGATATCTCGTACATTACCGCCAAAATAATAGTGTGCTCATATCCTGTGACAAAATATCCAAAATTGATGTATAGGAACAGCTTGGAGGATTTAATCACTTTTTTGGATGTCCATCATGGTCCAGGAAACTGGAAAATTTACAATTTTAAAGTTGAACAAGGGAGTGCTGATTACGACGATGATGACATCCTACGACTTGCCATAAATGATTGCTCTGTTGAGGTCCCACAGAAAAACGTTTTGGATACTACTGTTCCAATTCGTTTAGCCGCCGAGCTCTTACATAAGCATGGCTTCGATCAACAACTATCTTTAAGTCAACTCATATGTAGAATTGGTTGGATGGATCACTGCCCACCACCATTTCTTCTGTTGCAAAAGATCATAGATGATATGCACCAATATTTATCTCAATCGGAGTCATGTGTTGCAGTTCTGCACTGTAAAATGGGAAAAGGACGTTCTGGAACAATATGCATAGCATATATGATGAAATATTTGGAATGCCCATTATCAGAAAGTCGAGATATATTCATGAATAGTAGATTCAGGCCCGGTGTCAGCAGAGGAGTGGCAATAATTTCCCAATTAAGATACCTCAGATACCACGAAATTTTTCTCTGCTATGATCCCCTGTTAAGAAAGCAGCTACTAGACCAGATCTTCAATGTGCGGTTCCAACTGAAGTCTGTTTATTTATCTCAACCTTCGGGAATCATATTCTCACACCCTTGCGTAGCCTCTATCAAAGTTCAGACATTCAACAGTGCTCGCGATGGACTAATAGATATGGCCAACTTAGAAACTGATAGTGAATTGCTTGGCCAAAGTAAGGGTAGAGGTTTAACCATTTGTTTCCCTTTAGAATTAGATGTAAGTGATGTTCGATTAGAATTTGGGTTAATAGCAAGGACATCCAATCTCATCAATAGTTTTACATCCCTTGCATCTTGTTCGCATTGTTGGTTAAACTTGTACTGGGAAACCTTGAAATGCAGTAGAGACCATTCAAGAACCCACTTCACTCTATCTGAGCTGCGTAATCAACAATCCTCAGGTCAAGAATATGTCTTTGTCATCAAATGGAGCGAGCTTGATGGGACAAAAGGGACCAGCAACCGCGGTCTGAAGCTATTCGAGTCAATAACCTTAAAGTGGTCAATCTTATGAGCTTGAAGTTAAACCCAAGTATGCATTTTACGTTTTTATAGTTTTGGGTAATCAATATAACTTGATTAATACTGGTATTACGTACAGACATATTTAATGTTCACCCACCTTTCCGGCCATCATCTTCATTAGTAGAACTCAATTTTTCCCAACCTCTTTCTATAATTCTTCTGACCAAATTCGCAGATTCAGTATTCGACCCGCTTACGGTTTTGATGTTCTCTACTCTGTATGGAGGCGAGATTTCCACCTCATCTAAGACTGCAATCTTCTTGTCTACCCATTTTGTATCAGATACGGTCTTGTAAAGCAGATCAAAAAGAAATTGACCTTCTTTCGAAACACCTTTACCAGTTAAGATATTCTTTTTGCTCTGTTCCATACACCTTTGCTTCAACAACTGATCAATTCTGCCCACAGTTACTTGCGTAGGTTTTATATGTTGTCTCTTAAACACATTGGAAACTGGCTTTTCACCAAGAACCTCTAGATTCTTAATAAAAGAGCATTTTATAACTTTAAATGATTGTTGTTGGTTTTTCTTGTTTATTTGAAGAGTCAAAGTATTGTTCGATGAATTGAAAGAGTACACTTTACCATCGGTTACCTGATCCAGCACGTTGGTTACTCTCACCTTGAATCCCAGTATATTTTCCAAATTGATGCTCATAGGTATTTGGAGGAGTTGAGCTAGATCACTGGCCTGGTTAGGTTTAGATATTTGATTGACTTTAAAGACTAGTATCCATCTTGTTTGTGTATTTTCTTCAGTAATCTCTATTGCAAATTTTGTTAGCATTCACGGAAGGTGGAGAGAGAGCGCTCCAAAGAATTCGAAGGGATTGTCCATGCAAAACAATGTGGTATGCTACATTTGAAGGATATGTATATTGAATTTAGTCAAAGCACTTGGCGAAACGGGGAGAGTGTTTACCCATTAAGGTATAGTATTAAAGCATGACTGAGACGAGCCGGCCTGAACTGCCCATGAGGTCGGTCTCTTTAGAGAATTTGAGACCAAAATCAAGTTTGAGAAAAAAATTGAAGTTTAATGATGATACTATTACGAGGTCCAATTCATCTAGCAATAGAGCTTTTGACTCGCGAAGGTTGGGCGAAGATGAGCTACTGCAGGACTTGAACAACATACTTCGTACCAAACTCAGGATGGTCGATACTGTCATCAACGGGCAGAAGTTTAGGAAATCCTCAAGTCGTAACTCTGAGGAGGATTTCATTGCACGAACTGGCTTGGAAGGTAGTGCTGTTACAGTAGCTTATGATGGTGAAGACGAAGATGATGATCTCGATGCTAATGACGAGCTGATGGATGACAACCGCTCAGACGATGAGAAGTGTAGGCTTGACGAAAATGAAGATGAAGATGACGAAGAGTTTGCCAATGTTGACGAAATTGATGGACCTATATCAGGAAAATTGAAAGAAGGTTCTGATGGTAAGACTCGCGATGTGGATTACAACATGCCAGTTGATGATGAATATCAGAAGAGTTTAGACGAAAGAGCAGCGGAGATAGACCATACTTCAAGCTTCCAACCAATTTCCCAACCTAAGGTGGATTGGTCGCTTAAGGAGTTTTACAATTTGCGGCAAGATTTACCTGATTGGTTTTGTGAATCAGATTTTTCATATTTCGCGCAGGCAAAAGCATACTTTGATAAAAGAGTAGATGATCCTCAGAGATTCCTCAATGATAAGGAATATGCATCGAAGTTTATTGCTGAATTAACCCAATACGTCTCCAAAGATACTTCAAGAGTGTTGGCTCTGGCATACATTTCCATGGGTACATTTGCATCTAGCGACAGCGTTGACTGCCAGTTGAAGTACATACGGCGTAATAATCTTCTGTTGTCCTCAGAGTTATATCAAATTATTAATGCGTTCAAGAAAATTTCTATTTCTTGTAGGGATGATAACGCTAACTTGAAAAGACAAACTACTCTACTTTTTTATTGCAGTACAATTTTATTTTTCATCGTTAATGTTTGCATCGATGTCAGGGATGAAAATCCAGAGGAAGTGCGAAATATAATGAACATATTTCACGAGCTACAACTATTGCAATTTTTAACTCGCTACATTGAACATTGGCGTTGGAACAGCCGACTATCCATGAGAATCAGAAATATGATCAATCTACTATTCAAATTGTTGGTACTTCAATTTGGAGATAAACCAGTATATAAAAGGACGAAATGTTACCTCTGCAATTTGCATGATATAAAGTACTCAGATGATAACAGCAATAAGAAACTCACGATTTCACCCTTGCATTACCAAGCTTTCCGAGAGGACATAACTTCAAGATTTCCCGACTATGTAACTCCTACATCGGGCCTACCGGAGGACGTCGACAATTCGAACTCTTTGTCACAGTTTCTAGAAATTCCTAGATCTAAAGTAAGAAATCCCGCCAATTTGACACTTGCAGTCCCAGAGCAACACCTAGCTACTCCTGCACCGTCCCCTCCGGGCTCACCCAACATTACACAAATGTCTGAAAGTTTGAGATCCCGCAAGTCTTTTCAAACCAATATGGCTTATCCTTGTCTGTATCCGTCCGATGATGAGGCCGGTGATGATGACCTGACAGAAAGATTGTCATTATGGGGGACTAGAAAGTCTGATGATGTAGTAGTGCCCCTCAGCATACAAGAGGCTTCAAATATTCTGTCTGAGAACTTGGAAATAAAGCTTAGTGTTAAGCAACTTTGGCACGAACGTGAACTATTTATGATGACGGAAAGAGGATGGCAAGTCGATCACCCAACAGATCCCTATAACTATTCAAAAAATAGTAATGAAGAAGGGGAAGAAGCACTTGAAATAATGAAAAGGGTCGATTCTTACTATGAGGACTGCCTTTCGAGCCTCAACTCGCTAGTGTTTGTACTCCTCCAAACTATGGAATCAAATCTCAGCAATATTGATTGCAGGACTGCTGATATTCCGGAAAATGCATCTGTTGATCGGCTGATTCCACGTTTAGAAATCATTAGAGCTAAAGAAATATCAATGAAATCTTCCTCTGGAATATTGTGTTTGTTGCTTAAGTGGTTTAAACTTAATCATGTTTTAAAATTTGAACATCTGGCAGTATTACTAAATGACTCTCGCTATATACATGTTTGCACCTCTTTGTTGAGCAAGTACTCAGACCTCTACGCAGATAAAATCTTTAATAGGATGGCTTCAACAAGCAGTTCATTTTGGAAACACTGCTCAACTTTTAATGAAAGTTATGAGAAATTTTATCTCGAGGAAAAAGGTGCTTCTAACGATTATAATATCATAATGCTTTCATCATTTACTTACATGCTAAGGATTTTAAGAAAGATAATAGGCACTAAAACAGAGCGTTTGAAAGAGTTACCGCTTTCTATTGGCATTTTGTTCAAGAGATACTATCGAGTTTTTAATATGGATATTTACCATCCTATCTTAAGAATCATCAAAGAACTGACACCATTTAAAAATAAAAGATGGAAATCAGAGCACATGGAACTAATCTCCGGCGTGTTTTTGTATGAAAGGTTGGAATTAATAGATAATTGGGTTACTGGAAAAGATATATCCGGAGAGCTGAGTGATGCGTGTGGACAAGAGATCGCATTAAGAGCTTTGCTACAGTTTTATAACTTTTTGCATTACGAGACCTCCATGGAGGATTTAGGGTATAGTGAAAGCACAAACTCGAATTTGTCCCTCCTCAACAAGGAGGCCGAATATTTAGGCATATAGTTTATCATAACAAACAGAATAAAACATTGCACTTATCTTTGTACATTATTGACACAAAGCTAATATGGCTCTTTATCAATAATGTCACGTGCGAAAGCTCCGGCTTTTGTTTTAGACTTCCAGTTTTTCTACTTGATCATCTCGAGTACTCCGCAGGGTAAACAAATAAACGCCAACAAGCGCACACTAGGGAAAACAACTGAGCAAAGTTGATTGGGAGCTGATCTAGGAAGTTTAAATGGATCTAGAAATTGCCCTATATCCTGTGATAGAAGGGCTAGCTCCTCGTTCTCTTCCTGACGACTCAATCAATACGCTATGCCATGAGCTGGCGGGGCTTTTAAAGCTGCCTACAAAGTCGATAAATCAACTGCAAACTCTGTTAGACTCCTACAAGATGCAAATACCATATAGCCCAGGCAATATTCTAAAATGGCAGAATTTGTTGAATGTGATGCAATTGATGTTAAATATTGAACAGACTGAAGAGATGGTGAGGTACCTTTCCGCATTCCAGTCAATGCTATCCGAAAACATACCAATACAATCTACCTCACTCAGCAGACCTAGTCTTCCTACTCTAAACATGAGTGGGCTAGAAACTCATGACAAATTACTGAGCCCCTTGCGACCATTAAGTCTTCATGCGGAATCTTTCGAAAATTTGGACAGACTTTCTGATAGAAGGTCCCTCATGTCGTCTCAGAAAGGATATGCTCTAAATAGAGGCTACAACTCTGTCACATTAGATAAACTTTCAGATCCATATTATGCGAAAATGGTCTCTGAAGAAGAGATCCTGAAATATCTTCCCTACACTTTACTGGCGACCACTTCAGACTTATTCCCCGTTGATTTGCATCGAATTAAAATTCCTCACAATATTCCAAACGCTGATAGTGGAATGTTACACCTAGTTTTCGAAGCAGCCTTGCTTTATCAGAATCTAAGGTGGAAAGTAGACCAACACAGAAGTAGTGATATTTCGCCAATGAAGAAGGCACTTATAATCCAACTTGAAAAAGAGTTAAGAAGTTATACCGCATTCGTAAATGGCTTGTCTGCTTCCTCAAGAATAGCTTCCCTAAAATTGGTCTATTTTGAACTGTACGATTATATTATGTCATTGAGGTTTTATGACGGATTCATAAGGAACTTCGAAGATACCACTGGCGATTCCTTCCTTTCTAAATCGAGTTCCTTGAAATCTCATGGCGACTTGCTCGTCAGACGAATCTGCAATGACATATTTAGAAATTTACTATCATTATACTATGAGTATTTGATCAATTGGCTAACCTTAGGCAAATTAGACGCTACCTATGGAGAATTTTTTATTATGGAAACGAATTCAGATGATCCAATCCCTATGCAACTAGACAAAGACAAGATTCCTGGTTTTATTCCATCGAATGTTGCTTGCGAAATACTGATGATAGGGAAAACATACATTTTTCTCGGAAAGTATTGTAAAGAACTTCAATGGACCAATGATATGTCTAAGAAGTATGCGAGCCGTTACCGAGCGATGGAATCGAATGGCATATATGCTGAATTTTATGACCTTGTTCACGAGCAATATAGGGAGGTTGTGAACTTCAGCAATGAAACGCTACTGCGAAAGCTATACTATAAGCAGGTTATCTTCGCGCTAAAGGATATTTTATTAATGGGAAAAAGCGACTTGATCGATACTCTCATACACAAAGCCAGTGATGTTCTTACTACGCCTTCTGCTTCGCTCTCTAGTTATAGATTAACAAGGTATTTACAAGAGGCAGTGCAACAGTCTTCGCTACGAAATCTTCTTAATCGCGAAGATTCCAACTATATTATCAACGGACTTGATGCAAGGGTGCTTGACCTTGGTCATGGATCCATTGGTTGGGATGTTTTCACGCTGGACTATCTAATTGATGCCCCTTTGTCCATTGTACTAAATGTAAACCGTCAGAATGGTAAAAAGGAATACTTGCGGATTTTCAATTTTCTATGGCGGTTTAAGAAGAACAACTACTTTTATAACGAGGAATGGCTTAGATCGAATCAGCTGATGAAAGATTTCAAAAAATTATACAGGCATAGACCCTTAGTGAGAGACATATTAACCAAATTGTCGAAAATCAACGTCCTACGGTCTCAATTGCAGCAATTCAATCTAAAACTAGAAGCATACTGCTTTAGATATATTATTGATAAAAATTTCCAAGATTTTGAACAAATGCTAATGCTTACTAATGAAACAAATGACCAGCATAATATTAGTACTGTGACATTGAAGGGTGGATTAAGAATGCTTGATGGTGTTTTGAAACCCCAAAAATGTTTTATGGATAACGCTAGTGGCACTGATTGCGAGGAACTTTCCAAATCATTCAATATTGATGAGCTTGATATGATGCATAATCAGTATTTGGATGCCATAATTTCTAGCAAACTTTTGGCTTCGAGCGCAGACAAAAAAGTGGGGAACTTTTCGGGTCGACCTTATCCCACATCATTGATACTGTTGTTGAACATGGTGTTTGAGTTCATTACATATTATTCTGCGATGAACGATGTTGCTCATGAGGTATTAATTCAGTTAAACCTTCAAAGCCAGCAACATCAACTGAACGATTTGCTAAAACGATTCAATTCCGTATTACGGAATATAGTTTCGCACTATAAGAGATTTCTCGATGATTCGTATGTATTCATGAAGGATTTGAGATCAGATGGAGATGAAGATCTGGCCAAATTGAGTAGAATATTACGTTAAGGCTCTAAAGACAAAACTCCCTTTAATTCCCATATATCCTTATAAAATTTTATGTAACATTATACCTTCATTGGGTAAATCATTCTAAGAAAATATTTTTTGATTCCTGGCCCCAATAAGAGATCATACTTTATTTTTCGTTCATTCAAAGGCTCCCATTCGTCATCTGACATTTGATCAGCTTCAAGCTTGTATTCATTTAATTTCGTGTTAGTTAATACTTGACGTTCTGTTAACTTAGCACGAACTGCGAATTCTCTCAAGATGATTATCAAAATGAGGGCACATGAAAAACAAGCCCCTGCAAAGCATTGGGTATGCAAATATGGATTACTTTTCATCTTAGGGACGGTTAGAGCTTGAGCAACAACCTCGCACACAAGGAAGAATGGTGCTCCGAAGTAGTTGACAAAAGACCACGAAGGTAAAAATTGATCTGGTTGGACGAAATCTGCAATAAGTACAGTATTCATGACGTTTGCAACACCAACGCAACCACCTATGCAGATCGAAAAGAATAGTAATTGAACAAAGTTGTGTGCGGGAATCCAGAATGCAAATAAAAATATTGTTAGCAGGAATGTTAGAACTATTGTAACATTTGCTCTCCCGAATCTATCACCAGCAAGACCCATGAGAGGCCTACCAATACATTGTGCACCGTTCAGGACTGCGGTCAAGACGGAACCTTGATGTGGGGTCATACCACGAGCGATCGCATAGGATGATAGCGTGAAGATCATTAGATTATATCCGAATAATGCAAATGCGCACCATATAGCAATAAGCGGTACGAAGGGATTTTTAAGCACTCTTAGAGCAAACATTTGTTTAAATTGGAGGACAATGAGTTTCCATGATTTCAAACCAACAGACGGCACAGGATTACGTTGCTTAATGAGGAAGATTGCCACAAGACAACTTATTGTACAGCTGATTCCTAAGACACGTAAAGCCCACCTGGGATTACCATCTTCTTGAATCATTTTATTGACGGCTAAGCCGTAAGTTACACCACCTGCACCTGTTCCAAGTAATGACAACCCCATTGAAACTGCTCTTTTTTTCAAGAACCAGCCTGGCAAGACGGTTGTTGCAGGAACAAAAATAAAAGAAATTGATGCGCCGATCATGAATCCTTGAGTTATGTAAAGCTGCCAAAGCTTGGTTGTAAATGATGCCAAAATGAAACCTGCTAACATTAATGCGGTACCAAATAGCATAGTTACTTTGAACCCGATAATTCGCATAATGGACATGACAAACGGTGATAATCCTTGACCGAAGAACACTGTCATTCCGGCAATTAATGCATAATCATACTTGGTGGCGCCTGCATAAGTATTTTCAGTTAAATAAAACGCTAGAAAGACACCAAAACCAGAATTGCAACCCCAAGTAGAGAACATAATCAAGCCAACACAGAATGTTACAACCCAACCATATCCACCATCGGGTGGTAATTCAACACCGCCTGTTGATCTATTTGTGAAAACTTTCTTGATGGTTGTATGGTCTGAATCATCGGATTGTGCCAGAGGTTCTGTTTTGTTCTTATGTAAATGACTTCCGCCGTCCCAGGAAAGTGCTGATTCTTCATCATTATACGAATATGCAGTAGTGCTGGCTGGCTCCGAATGGTTCCTATTATGCTCCAAACGAATAGCATCACCAACGTCAAATCTCGATTTAAGAACTCTATCCAAATCGTTTTTATCCCTATCAGTTTGCTCGTTATCATCCTGCACAGCCTTTACTATCTTCGTAACAGTTCTTGTCAGTGTTAATCCCAAAGATTCATTTGCGTTTGAATAATTCGATGCTGTGCTTTTCCCCCTTCTTCTTCCTGTACTTTCTTTCACCAGTGGCAACGGCTCCATACCACTACCACTTCTCCCAGCTTTATCTCTATTTATGGATGCAATTTTACCAGGCCCAGCAGGACTACTACTACTATATAATGAAGTAATTTCATTTTCGCCTTCACGACGTCCATTTGTGAACGACCGATCATCCTCATCTGAGGAAAATGAAGAGGAGCTCCTTTCAGATGACATGAGTGAATATTTTTCCTTACCTAGGACACCGTTACTGGTACAAAATGTGTACTGCTTCTATAAAGTAAACGACCTCAGCTAAATGGGACCAGCACAAAATGCGGAGAACAACTATATTTGAATATCGAAAAACGCAGATCTATAAAAACAGAAGCCAATACTAATGATTTTACAATATAGACTAGTGGGATGTGCTATTCGAACATGAGGTTTTAATGCATATATGGTACAAATCTTGATAGACGAACAAATAAACTCGATCACACTATTTATATTGAAAAGCTTAATAATACCTCCACCGCTCCTCATGACACCTTCGAGTCATTCTACTATTATCGAAGTATTTTCAGATACAGACAAGGGCTCGTAGCGGGCAAGAGCCCAAACACCGCAGCCGCTGCCCCTCATCTAGGCAAGGGACATCTCTACTCTCGTTACCCGAACATATATAATCTACTAATTAAATGCCAAAGACTATCGCTAAGTTACTAAAGGCTTAGTCAGAGAGGTTGACTCGAGAGACCTTAACACAGTTTCAGAGGAAATTGCTGATCTGCATTGATTTTTTTTACGGTTTTCCGAGCTCTCTGCATACTACAGTGAGAGAAACAATTCACACTTCAGCTTACGCCTGATACGGAACACTGGATAGTAGCGCTTTGCCTCAAAAACTGTTGGGTGGTAGTGTTTCACCCAAAGAGCATATCTTAATGGGTATACTGGGTATACATATACGTGAAATGTGTATGTTGTCTGTTCGAGGTTGCCTGCATCGATCGGAATTTTCGCAGTTTACCAAGCCGCAATGAAGAATGTTACCCGCAGCAATCCCTGGCAAGAAAAAGTGGGGGGAAAATGTTACGTATATAGTGATAAGATCCGTTTTTGTGCCAAGCTAAGTGGGGGGCACTGCCAGTCCATTTTAGGCGCTATGGAGCGGCTATCCAGTTTTCACGTATGAAGTTACAAATGGAAGTGGATGTATGGGTCTGGTGAAATATTTTAGCAGTTATCATCAAGTTGCATGTCATCTCATCAAATAAGACTATTATTCATTCTGAGATTATCACACATATACTTACGTAGAAGTAGGTGGTTTCAGGGAAATGACAAACGAAGATCTTTTTAGCAAAGCACTGGAAGAGCCAGCTGGAAATCTGGACTTGACTCTACCGAAAGACGATGTGGAGGTTGGTATAATAAGCAGTGACGAAGAAGTGGTTACTAAGGAAGTTGGAGGCTCAGTATCTTCCAGTTCCTCTCCTTCTTCCTCAGACAACGAAGATGAAGATGAAGATGATGAGGATAAAAAAACGATCCAGGAAGGAACAGTTGAAGATGAAGATGAGGATGAAGAGGATCCGAGTTCTGTTGGGGCTATTAGATCCAAGCACGAGGTAGCTGAAGAGCCTATTCCTGAAATTCCTGACGATTATCATATCGATCCAAATACAAACATTTCTGAAATAGGTGTTATAAAGTCTGCATTTGAGAACAATATTGTCATTCATGCTGTTACGTCTGGTGAAAGAAGAGTATTAAAGGAAGGATCCATTCTCTGCTTGGAGGATCGTACTTTAATCGGATCACTTTGTGAGGTATTTGGGAAATTGCAGGATCCATTTTATAGAATAAGCCTACCATCATCTAGACAGGAGAAATTTGATGAACTGAAGGGCCGCATTGGTGAAAAAGCCTATATCGTAGTGCCGGATGCTCATTGGGTTGACACTTTTGAATTGAGAAAACTAAAAGGTACAGATGCTTCTAATGGTTACGATGAGGAACTATCAGAGGGTGAGCAAGAATTTTCAGATGATGAAAAGGAAGCAATGTATAAGAAAATGAAAAAGGAACAAAAAAAGAGAAAGGACGGTAGCAATAAGATGGCAGTAGAGAAGAAAGAAGAGTCAGGTAACCCTAAGAAGCAGAAGCAACAAAGGAATCAACAACAATTTCCTTCTATGAGGGCCCCAGCAGGGATGACACATGGCTATAGATCAAGAAACTCTCGTCAAGGAAACACGAATTCTCGAGAAAACCATAATACATCATACGAACAAGCACAACCCTCACATTTGCCACCAATGCCTTATCAGCAGCAAATGCCTTTCATGCAACAGACAGGATACTATATTCCGAATCAGCAATCGTCACCACCACAAGCGGCAATAAATCCGCAGCAGCAGCAGCAGCCTTTATATGACTACAATTTGTCTTATGCTCAACATCTGCAACAACAACAGCCTTATCCTCAAAATCCACAGCAGCAACAGACTTATCCTCAACATCCGCAACAGCAACAGCAGCAAATGCAACAGCCACCATTCTTCCAAAATATTCAACAAACATACCCTAACTCAGCATATTATCAACCGCCACAGCAACAATTTTCTTATCCTGTCAGTCAATATGCACAACCGGGGCAACAAGCAAATATGCAACAAGTCCTACAATTGCATCAATTATTATTACAGCAACAAACCTCACAGCAGAAGAAAAATCCTCCTCGAGAATTCGATTACGATGATTAGGGTTGATAATCTTTTTTTGATTATATGGAACTTTTGATAAACGATTTATGTACGTTAAAAATTTTTTTACGAAAGTAATTCTCGTGCACTTTCCAATGCCTTTTCAGGGAATCCTGCAGTTTTGGCGACCCGCACTGCATCAGATTTGGTACATATTCCAGGTTTTAATTTGTGATCGTAGAAAAAATCGTTATATGTTGTCTCAACAATACCACTTTTGTAGAATTGTATTTTTTGTTTTGTCTCCAACGCACATTTTTCTTCGATTATTTGATGCAATTCCTGTCCAAAATGTGTCGCGAATAAAGATCTACAACGATTTTGTTCGATTAGATACTTCAAAGTAGCATACGCTATACTAACTCCTTCTTTACCACTTGTACCGCGCCCTATTTCATCCAATATGGCCAATGATTTACTCGTAGCTCCACGTAGAATAAATGATGTTTCTATCATTTCAACCATAAAGGTACTCATCTCATTGTACAAATCGTCTGCTGACCCAACCCGGCTAAATATTTTATCGACTAAGCCGATATGTGCAGCAGAGCAAGGGACATAACTTCCCATTTGGGCCAATAGGACAATTATAGCATTTTGTCTCAAGTAAGTTGACTTACCTCCCATATTAGGCCCAGTAATCACCCACAAATGCCCGCTTTCCAAACAGCAATCATTCTCTGTGAATTTCTCCAAAGACCTGTTGGAAATACCATCTTCAACCATTAGGTGACGCCCACCAATAATTTCTAGTTTATCACTTCGATCAACTTTTGGGCACACTAGATTTTTTTCCTTCGCTAAAATGGCAAAAGAAGATAAGGCGTCCAAATACCCCAATGTATCAGCAATAATGCGAATCTCCTCACTTTTCTTGATAAAATCGTCTTTAAAGTAGTTTAGAATTCTGGCTTCCTCTTTTTTTATCTTCAGTACGGCTACCTCAAGCTCATATCCAAAGTCGGTCCACAGTTTATGAGACAGCCAGCGTGTCTGCGAGGACTGCTGAATAATATGAAATGGATGTCCTTTCAGATCACCTCCACTTTTAACAAACTCATTTATCTTCTTCAAATTTCCGGACGTTCCCACTATATGAAGTGCATATTCCCCATTTTGCTTCTGTTTTAATGATACATTTTTAGCACCATGCAGACGGATAAATACATCTTCATAAAGTTCGCTTAAGGATTCCCTGGCATCCCACAATTTCTCATATTCTTCATGAAGCTGCTGGAGTCTCTGACTATAAGAAGGATCCACTACCCAGACGCTGAGTTTAGCCATTTCTTCCTGCTTTATATTGCTTGAAGGCACTTCGTTGTTTGCTTCTTCTTCCTCTTCATTGCTTTGGGATTTCATAATTTGGTCTTCGTTCAAGTATTTTAACACATCATCAATTAAATGCAGCTCAAATTCTAATCCAGCCGTCATTGATTTCAAAAATGCTGCTGTGATCTTGTCAGAATCTGAAGTTTCCAGCTGGAGAAACGTTCGCACTTCCATGGCAACCCTTAACGACCTGGCGAGTTGAATAAGTTCCATGGCGTCGCCCTTGCCAAAACTAAATTTTTGTATAATTCTCGGTAAGTCGTATACAACTTTCAACATAGATACTAGCCTGTCTGTGACATCCATATTACGTCGGAAGAAAGTAACTATTTTTTGCCTCTTTTTTATTTCTTTCAGGTCCAGAGAAGGTCCGGATAGCCATTGCGTTAATAACCGAGTACCGGAAGGTGTGACAGTTCTTCGTATTGTCGATAGCAGAGTTCCCTTTTTTCTGTTGTCTCTGACGGTTGAATGCAGCTCCAATGCAGTGCTAGTCCTTGAATCAATTTGCATTATAGAGCCAGTGAGCTGTCGTTGGGGTAATTGAAAGTTCATTGAAAAATCGGGCAAATGATCACTTACATATATCAAGGTGTTTCTAAGCGCTGCAAGCTCCTTTTGCGTAAATTCTTGCAGATTAATTTTCAGTTGGTTCAAGCTTTTCTCTGTGACACCAGCAGAAAATAATCTATAGAATGAATCCATAGTTCGATGCCGCATGGGCAGCTTTTGATATTTAATAAAATATTTCTTTAACTCGACAAGCTCGGAATACCATGCACCAGACTCAATTTTGTGAATAGACAACGAGTCCTCGAGCAAGATTTCTCTTGGCTGAATTCTTGTGATAGCGGAAATCAGATCTTTAAGTAAAACTTGTTGCACGAATATTTCACCGGTAGATATGTCACACCAACAAAGACCTAGCTTTGTATTGGTATCGGCTAACTTTTCTACACAGTTTTCGGGAAATTCAATGCTCAGCAGATAGGTGTTTTCCTGAAGATTCTCAAATGCCTCGTCAATAAATGTTCCAGGAGTTACAATTCTGGTGACCCGTCTATAAAATCGGTTTACTTCATTATCAGCTGGACTCTCCCTTTTAAATTGTTCAGCAATGGTGACACTATAACCATAAGTGTTTACCAGCACCTTCAAATGTCGGCTAAGTTGTTGCACGGGAAATCCAGCGAAAGGGACTTTGCCGTAAGAGTAATGCCTATTTGTGAGAGAAAGGTTTAACTTGGGAGCATACTTTGTAGCCTGCTCAAAATAGAGTTCGTAAAATGAGCCCATTTGTGTGAGCACGACGTGGTCCCTATAATGATCCATTAAGTCGCGCACATACTGTAATGAAGGCGGCAAAGAGATCTTTCTATCGGTATCAGACACCTGCTTTTCAGCTATGATCGAGCGCTTTAGAGATGTTTCAGTAAGAGGTAAGGAATGCGTATCTATAGTTACCTCTCTATCCCGAGCTGTTTGTTTGTTGCCCAACACCACTGTCAATCTTGCTACTTCTGGAGCTTTTGCTGAACTCGTTAACTGATGATTATACCTAACCAGCACTCGTGATAGACTTCCATATATGAACTGCCTCATAGTGCAGTAATACGCATTAGATGAATTGCAATGGATAGCCAAGGAATGAATCAATAGTTCCTGTATATAAGTTTTTTAGACAGCAAGGTTGATGAACCGTGTCACATTTTCAATTGTGGGTGGTACGCGAACTGTAGTCCGATGACTTGTCACAACTTTTGCATACATAAAACGTGCGGAAAGAATATAAAAGCAGGAAGCTTCATTATTTAACTATATATATCCATATAACGGCAAAAAAATCAATTTAGGAAGCCTTTACAACCAGGAGCACCGCATAAGCAGGGTAGTCTCTCCTCATCGTCAATTTCTCGCTCGAACTTATAATCGTAAGTAAGTTCTTCATTCGACGCAATGTCTCTTAGGGCATAAATAACAATTCTTTTCTTGCCTCCAACCTTGATGATCTTGGCTGTACAGCTAGGATCACAGCAATGATTGATGAATCTCGCAATACCACCTTTTTTGGTAGCATCGATGACTGTGTTCTCATCGACTCTAAAGAGATAACTTGAACCAATACCGTTTTTTAAATATCTTACTTCTCTCATTTCAGCGACAGGTTGTCTGATTCTTTCTCCAACATACTCAATAATCATTTCCTTCGCCGCAATTGGTTCTAGTGCATATAAACCCCAATTATGAATGGCCGACCGGGCAAAGGTAACAGGTTTTTTCCGTTTATTCAATTGATTTAGCGACAGCAATTCAGATTCTGTCCCGATCGCGGCTCTTTGAGCTTCAATATCCTGTTGAAATCTCCTGTTTGATGCTCTATTATCTCTTGAGGATGATACTTCCTGCGCGGTTGATTCAGATGCGTCAATGTTTTCTGATTCTTCTCGTAAAACTTCTGGAGTTCCATCCGCACTGTCAGTATGATGACTAACAGTATTTAACGGCTGATGTATCTTTCGACGATGTGGAAGATAGCAGGACTTCAGTCTATCAGGAATTCTTCTAAATCCTTCAGCTTTAACCGATCCATGACGAGATTGCAATTTTATATCGAAGGGAACGTCATTCAATCTTGACTGAGCTTCTTCCGCAATTCTCTGATTTTCATGTTTCGATCTCAGTTTCCAAGCAGTATATTCAAGTTTTGAGTCAAGGTTGGAATCCTCATTTGAGGCTTTAGTACCAAGCATTTTTCTTAATAGTTCTAAGTCTTCAGTATCTTTTACAGTGTTCAGGAAGTCGACTAACGATATATTTTCTTTGAGCGTATCATCTCGAAAAACAGGCTGAGGAGAATCACTTGCCATTGGCCTGTACATTTCAGGAATGTTCATTAACTCTTCTACCTTACCTGCCAAAACTATTGGCTTCATATTATGGTCGAGATCTGAGGTGACAGTTTCGTTTTCAAGCTTAGCGACCTTATCTTTCTGATCTGATATCTGGTCGTAATCAATCTCATTATCACTTGATGTAACAGAGGAAGAGGACATTTCATCGCGCTCGAACTCGGTGAAAGGAGATGTCGAAGTAGTCAAAGGAGTTTGCTCCTTTGAGGTCGAGTCATCGTTTAACATGTGTGCCATAGGCATGGTGATTTTTGAATGCCTTTTCGTCCTGGAATCCAGCTTATCTGAAGAGCTTGGACGACGTCTCTTCAATACATTTCGTTTGGCCGTTGGAACTACACTGCCGTATAGGTTGAATATATCGAAATCATTAGCAGATGTTTGCTTTCTTTTGATTTCCTCTGCTGCTTTAGCAGCGGCTTCCTGTCTTTCTTGCTCCTTGATTTCCTTCTTTGCAATTAATTCCGGAAAGCTGGAAGGATTCAAGGAATCAAATACCGTAGGGCCTATAAGTCTTTTTCTTATATCCACATGCAGAGTTTTTTCTAAATCGTCGAGAATGTATTGTATCGCAGCTTTAACTAACTCTTCTTTGCTGGTAAATACTCTCGTCTTGGATTTTAAGGATTGTTGACTATTAGTTCTGCCATCTGCAGCAGTTCTATCGGCAGTATCCAGTACTTTGGATGAAATCAGCTGCAATTTTATTTCAACGGGAACCCTCTTACTACGGGATATAATGGTCATTTTGCCAGATTCTACTTTCATGCAACTCTTTGCATGCTCAATTTCATTAAAGACGATAAATATCCCCGCGTGATGGTCCAGTATACGTGACCATCTATATCTTCTTAGTTTCAATTTGAAGTCTTCAACCCGGAAACCATGATATGAGCTAAATACTTTGGATACAAAAAGTACAGGTCGATTATTAACCAATTTCATTATATCTAGGGGAATTTTCCTTTCTTGTCGATTTGAAATTTCCGTATTTTTATCCATTATCCTAGCTGCTACAGTTTGCAGTTGTGCATTTTTTCTTTTCATTTCACTTTGAATCTTGTTTGCTTTTCGTAAATTTTCATCCACCAGCTTGGAGATTAATTTTTGAACAATGTTGTCTTTGTTTAGTAGCACCTTAAAGTTACACCCCAAAATAAAGCAGCCTTTCGCTTCATAATCTTTAACAGCCATATAAGCAGCTTCAGAAGCGTCATTTAATTTTCCCTCAGAGCTTGTATACCGTATCAGATAAGCATGCAATGGCAATGCACTGTTAGGGTCTGTAAAAGGTTCAAAATGAGAAATTTCACCATATCTTCTGAAATAATTCTTCACGGAGATATCCTGGGTAATATTTACATCCGATGCGGACATTACTATAACCTCACTAGGCGGAGGTGGGCCTATGGAATACTTGTCATATGAAATCCGGGGTAAAGAAGTCAACTTATCTCTACATTTTCGATGTGTTGCTGAAGCTGAATCCTTCATTCTAGGATCATTGGATGTTTCTTCGGGATGCCTTTCTTTTATTATTGATCGCAGTTGACCTGCATGCATCTCTTGGATAAGTACATAACCCGTTGGCGGAATCTTCGTATCAGTCCTCCAAGAAGACATTTCGTCCATATTTATTAGTCTCTTTGAGATAGGGTCAAAATAGTGATACTTGGACTTGAAAAACTCTGAATCGTATTTTATCGTAGGCGGAGGCCTTTCCAGTTCTTTTTGTTGGAGATTATCGCGCATGGCGGCTTTTTGACCATTATTTAAAGTACTGGGAGCAGTAGTATACCTTAACCGGTTTGGTGGCTTATCTGGAGCCTCTTCGTGGTAGGAATGTTGGCTTTTATCATGCCGGCTATTATCTAACCTTTCGTTGTAGTAACCGCCATTATAAAATTCATCAACATTCCACCTGCTTCCATTATTATGAAGTTTCTGATGAAAAGATTGATAATGCTGCTGTTCGAACTCATCATGGTTGTGAATATGAGTTTGATGCTGTGAATAATAATTGCGATGAGGACCATTAGGAGGAGGATGATATGATCGTCTGTAGTATCCTGACATACATAAAAAGAGCTAGTAGAATGCCGGAAATGTTACAAGATAGCGATGAAATGATAAGCAGACAGTTTTTTATTTCAATAACTGCTTTGCCGGAATGTTCAGTTGCGACTTCTACAATCTTAACTTGCAAAGCTTAAGATACGCGTTAAAGCGGTTTTTCCAAGTGACCTTCGGTTCCATGTATTTTCAACGTACTTAATGATAAAATAGAGCACCAAGGACGAATACGAACGAATTTTACGTCTTACGGATTTCTATTCGTAATGTTACAAATACAATGTCAACAGTATCGAAGTTTGCCATCCACGTCTGAATCGCTGATATTTACCAATTATCAATATGAGATATGATAAACTAGATATATAAAGTATTCAACGAATAAACCATTAGAGAAAGTACGATGTTATTCGTCGTATTCACTGAGATCACTGTCCGAACTGCTAGAGAAAGGGTATGTGATATCATCGGCATCGGCATCGGCATCGGCCACAAACGTCGAACATGCTTCATTTTCTTCGCCTTCGATCCACTGCTCTAGTGATATATCTCTAACCTCTTGCAAGTTGTAACCAATGCCAAAACATTTTAGCCGATTACGGAGAATCATTGTGCGCTTTAAATTCTCTAAGACCCTCCTGCTTACAGAAAAGCATCTCTCCACATCTGCCGTTGATAGTCTTGTGTGATAAAAAGAGAGAGCTAGATGAAAAAGGGTTGGATATTTATCTTGGTTCGCGAGCCAATAATCTAGAAAACCAACGTCTTGCTGGATTGGCTCCTCCAAATACAGCTCCCACTCGTTTTTTGGATTTATTGCCTCGAAACAGACATCTCGATTCTGTCTCCTGCGCAGGTTTTTCAAAACTTTGTATCCTCTTCTTCGCGGTTCAAATTTCCTATCATTTGAGCTTTTTTGGACCCTCTGGCTTCTATTATGACTTGCTTGGTTCTGAAAATGCCCAAGGTAATCGTTCACGTACCTCTTAGTGACCTCGAGAATATTTTGCTGAAATCCATGGTCAAAATTAGCTAGAAGTATTCCTGTCTTACAGAACGGTTGTAAAAAGTGTGCTACCCAATATCCTGGTTCTGCAAGTGCGAAGCTGAGATATTTTTGGAACTTTGGGTATGCATCTTCAATTGTGGAAAAAACGTTGCACCTTATGTTCTCTTCGACAAAATTCAAATGTCTTCTCTTCAGACCCGCATATCGAAGGTGTCTCTCATCAGTTGAACCATCTCTTATTTGCTTGCATGATTTAAAAAAGTCGTCAATTTGAACATAATACTCAACCCCATTAGGCAGGGTATTTAACATGTCATCTTGTAAAAGCATTGTATACTCATGAAAGATGCTAGTAACTCGGAGGAAAAATTCAAGAGTTTCCATTTCAGTCGACTCATAACAAAACAAATATAAATCGTCTGGTGTCAGTTGATATTTGCTGTCTAAACGATTCTCAAAGTAGAAATTTTTGATGGTTCCAGTTAGCTTCAAGAATACTGAAAGTTGACGGTAACGGGATAAAAACCTCGTGCAATCATACGTTGGTATAGTTCTCGACGTGTATTCACTTAATTTATTTCTAATAAAAATGTTGTTCTTCATGATGATAGTAAGCCTATCTATTCTGGATAATAGAGCTTTTTGAGACTTCTCAAACGTGGCCATCACGTCGAAGAAAACTCTATTCAATACATGATTCATGCACCGTATCTTCACCAACCCTCCCTCCTTATTTACTCCTGGTCCGCCTCTTATGTCATTATCCAGCTCGCTAAGCATCGAAATATTGTTAGATCCATTGTCAACCGTAATACTGCCGATCTTGTGGGCGATCGAATACTTTCCTAAAATTGTGAGCAGAGCTTCTCTTAACTTTTCGCCAGTATGTCTCTCATCACTCAAATCCACGAAGTCAATCACATGGGCATTCGGAGTTCCATTCGTAATAACATCTTGGGCTGTAAGCTTATCCCTTCCCTTGCATAAATTAGGGCAAAATGAAACAATCACGGCTAAATAACTTCTTTGATTGGAAGAAGTCCACATATCCAAGAGGATGTTATAGTTGAAAGATGTCGCTAAAGCTTCTTTCATTTGAGAATCGAATGCTTCCTCGTATTTTTTCATCATGTTTACCAATCCTTTTCTTGAGCAGACATAATCGCGATTCCTAGCACCAGAACATTCGAGTAGTTTCTTAAAAGCAGGCGCTTCGACTGTACTGAATGGAATAATGGTCTCGATGAATAGATTCAGTTGGTTTATGTTCAGCTCATTGGCAGTCATGAAATGTATTAGCTCTGATCTAAGCGGGAAAGGTTTCCTGTTCGAAAAAAGAACATTTTCGAGTTCGCTCAATTTAGGTTGTAGCTTCCCCAACTTTGCCTGGAACAAGTCAAAATCATACTTATGATTGCGCCTTAAGTGAGCAATGATATTATAGGGAGTTGGGTTGCCTTCGTAAAAGAACAAGTGCCCACAATTGCTGTATTTACAGATAGCATATGGTTCTTCCGCAGCGTACTTAGTAACCCAAATGCCGTAAGGAGAGTTTTTGAGCCACACGTCAAACTTTTCGGAATATCTTTCTCCTAAGAGGTTTCGATCTGCGTTGGTTCCGATACTTGGTCTCTCGAAGGGATTCATTAAGAATTCGTCAAAGGGGAACCTATATTTCTTTCTAAAGCTCTCCTCCGCTCTCAAAGGTTCATATTTCCCGTTTCTATCACTCAAATATTGGTCATTTTTTTCGTCACTGTCCTGCGTAGAATCAGAATAGTCGTGGCTATATAACTGTTCAGGATGAAGGGATTCGTCATGGGGCTTATCGCCATAGCGCAAATTTTCTGCAGGGAAATTTATAATTTGACGTATTGTTGAGGCGCCTAACCTTTGCAGAGACCTGCCAGATAACTTTTGGCTCACAATCGCTACCGTGCCCTCACTCGAACTGGATGGGATACTGACAGTGTGGTGGATATCCACTGGTGATCCTTCATCGGCTAGACCACGAACGTGCTGCCTCACTTCAAATGGACTTGTTTTAGCATTCGGTTGAATTTGGTGCTTTACTTTATTTGCAGGCGGCAGGATCGCATCGCTGGATGTCATTACAGGGGTATCCTGATTGTAATAGGTGGCGCAGTCAGGCACTAAACCGTGGCCATTGTAACTATCCTTGCTACTACAATTCGATGTATGAGCTGACGTGTCCTCAGGGCTCTTGGGAACAAGGGTATCTGCGTGACTTAGCCCTCCAATGGATTGTCTCCTCATATCTTCACTTCTGCCGGTAGCGCCATTATTCAGCTGCTTGTAGTTTTGTCTCTTTCTAGTTCCAGAATTGAACATTAGGGTAGTACCATAAGAATATGGTTAGATGATGAGCCATAATCGACCTGCTAGGCATTTTAATGTAGAGCCTTGTTCTTTACGCGCCTTTGTTTCCTTTATGAGATGTATTCGCGTCATGTATTCTTCTTTTTTCGTTGTAAAGCAGTCAATTCGCGAATACACTTATCCCTATGTACGACGTATTTCTCTGTCGTATCCATATGGATTCGTCCCCAGTGGGAGTGATTGTTCATCAAGCATAGTGCAGTTTCATTACTTATGCCAGAACAATTGTGCCTTTAAACCAGATCTAAAAACCAAATTCCACTACGGTGCATTTTCATGTTTTGTGGGCCACCGTAGCTTCATTTCCCCGTGCCACCAATCGTATTGAAAATTAAAATCTGTTCGACAGATCGAGAAATAATATTTTTTTAAACTCTTAGACTAGTTCTGAAATTAATTAGTTGTAAGCGTCACAAGAGATGTCCAATCAGCAAATCCAAAGGTGTATACGAGATGTTCTGGGTTTAGATCATGATGAAATTCAAGATTGGACACATGGACATCTGAAGAAGCTCATGTCTGCCACATCGACGCTCTATAACGCATCCTTGACAAAAGTTATGTTGAAACAGGGGGAAGAAGCAGCTAGGTGCCATTTATGTGCATATATTGCTTCGGAAAGATTAGCAGAAAAGTTTAAGCCAGATCTATTATACTATTTGGACCGTGTTCCGATAGAACCACGAAAAGCACGTAAATTAATGGCGCTTTTCGAACAAAACATGTTTCAAACTTCACCACTTAAGAACCTTAGTTGGACTCCTAGTCCCAAGAAGAAAAAAATATCTCCAATCAAAGATGGTGATAGGTTTACTGCAAAGGATCCGAAGGAATTAAGGAAACAGCTTTTCAGCACACCAACAAAAGTCCCTGCAAAGGCTTTATCTCCTGTTGCAGCCCCTTCAACCAAGGAATCTCCATCAAAGAGTGATAGCGTAAAGGCAAGAAGAAAACTAGCTTTCGAAGAAGACGTAGAGGGCGAAAATGAAGTAGAAGGTCACATAACAACTAAAAGTGCTACACCCGGACCAGGCAACTCCCTGACACAATTGTTCGAAATAGCAAGCGAGCAATTAAATGAAGATAAGGATGATGATTCTACAGAACCTGCGGAACGATCAGAGAAGCGAAATTACAAAAAGAGAGGAAATAATTCAGGAGACAGTAAAAGGCAGCAACTCAGCAAAATAAAAGAAGGCACAAAAAATCAAAGCCCACAAAAAAATCGAGGGGAAACACGTCTGCTTGAAAAAAAGTACTACAAAGTCACACCCGCTGAAGTTATTGATTTATGCAATCAGTTCGAGATACCAAAAGAAATTGCTTATAGTATTTTGGACCAGTATATGGAATATGCCTCATATTTAGTATGCCCATGGCAATTAGTATGCGGGTTGGTTCTGAATGCAACCTTTGTTGTATTCACAGAGAGAAGAAGGAAAGACCCCAGAGTGGATCATCTGATCATAGAGAAGATGTGTGGCATCATGAAGGCAAGTGAATTAGAAGATATTGCGGAGTGCGTCAATATAGTGAAAGAGCTGATTGAGGGTGAGAAGTGGTTTCGTGATCTTCAGGTAAAAAATAATTACTATGATGGTGCATGTTACAATGAAGCCATATCCGCAAAACTAGGTTCCATGTTACAACCGAATAATATTTTGGTGTCCGACGAACAGTTTTCCAATTGGAAGAGACGAGTAGAGCAAGATTTGTCCATGAGAGACATGTGAAATCATGTATGGCTTTCTAAACTTTCGAGGCATTCATACCCTGGCGGTCATTGGAAATGGCTTTTCAATGAGACGTTTATAATGATTTGAAATTTTTTTTGACGTCGCACCAACTTGATTTGATCAACAAGGCATACACTCATTGGTAGGTATAAATTAGTAAATAGACGTTTGCAAAGGCCCCAGTCAATTTAGGTGTACATGACTATCGACACATACAATAATAAGAGATCTTTCTCGGAAGTTGGCGAATTAAGCGAAACAGGTCACATTTCCAAGAAGCACATTGATTCCAATGATATATCCGACCTCGATGACGAGGCAATCGCCACCGAGCGTCCATTAGAAACCCCAGTTTTCAGAGATTCCGAAAATTATCTTAAATGGCAAAATACTATTGGTAAAGTAGTTCAATCTGTTGTTTCGATACATTTTGCTCAAGTCGCACCATTTGACTGTGATCCTCCGCTGGTTTCTGAAGCTACCGGATTTGTAGTTGATTCAGAAAAGGGCATAATCCTTACAAATAGACATGTAGTCGGCGCAGGCCCTTTCGTTGGATATGTAGTTTTTGATAATCACGAAGAATGCGATGTCATTCCGATATACAGAGATCCTGTTCATGACTTCGGATTTTTGAAGTTTGATCCCAGAAAAATTAAGTACATGAAGATACAAGCATTAGAACTGAAGCCCTCATTAGCTAAGGTAGGTTCAGAAATCAGAGTAGTAGGCAATGACGCCGGTGAAAAGTTAAGCATTTTGGCAGGTTTCATCAGTAGACTAGACAGAAATGCACCTGACTATGGGGAATTAACTTATAATGATTTCAACACGGAATATATACAGGCAGCAGCAGCAGCCTCTGGGGGGTCTAGTGGATCACCAGTGGTTAATATTGATGGATGTGCAGTTGCACTTCAGGCTGGCGGATCTACTGAAGCATCGACTGACTTTTTCCTACCTTTGGATAGGGTTCTGAGAGCCTTGAAATGCGTTCAGAATAAGAAAATAATTTCTCGCGGTTCTATTCAAACACAATTTCTTTTGAAACCATACGACGAATGCAGAAGGCTGGGTTTAACTCCAGATCGCGAAGATGCTGCCCGTAAGAACTTTCCTGAGAAAATCGGATTGCTAGTGGCCGAAACAGTGCTAAGACAAGGCCCGGCAGATGGGAAAATCAAAGAAGGTGACACTCTAATATCAATTAATGACCAACCCATATCTTCTTTCATCGAGGTTGACGATATTTTAGACGAGAACGTTGGCAAGGCGATTCATATACTAGTCCAGCGTGGTGGTGTTGACCATGAAATCCATTGCACCGTTGGTGATCTGCATAAAATTACTCCTGCTCGCTATGTGGAAGTTTGTGGGGCAACGTTTAACGAGTTGTCATACCAGATGGCAAGATTCTACGCCTTGCCTGTAAAAGGTGTGTTTTTGAGTAGTGCTTCTGGATCCTTCAATTTTGATTCTAAGGAAAAGATAGGTTGGATTATAGGAACCATTAACAATAAAGAAACACCTGATCTGGATACATTTATTGAGGTGATGAAGACAATTCCGGATCGCCAACGCATAACAGTAAAATATCATCATTTGACAGATCAGCATTCTCCCCATGTTGCTTCGATTTATATAGATCGTCATTGGTGTAATGAGTTTAGAATCTACCAGAGAAATGATGTAACAGGTATATGGGATTATCAAAATGTAGCTGACCCACTACCAGCAGAACCATTAAGCCCCCACACTGCGAAGTTCATTGATGTGCCTAGTGAAAATCCTGAAATTGCAAAATTATCTCGTTCTCTATGCATGGTCACTACAGTTTGCGCTATCCCATTAGACTCTCTTTCTGCCGAAACTCAGAAGACTTCTGGATTGGTCATTGATGCAGAAAACGGTTATGTTATCGTATCTCGTAGAGTAGTGTCCCATGACTGTTTGGACGCTTTTGTAACAATCGCCGATTCAGTAATGGTCCCTGCCGAAGTCATATTTTTACATCCAACACAGAACTATGCAGTTGTGAAATATAACCCTGCCTTGATCGATGCTCCTGTGATAACGCCAAAACTTTCTAGCAAGAGATTACAACGCGGGGATAAAATCCAGTTTGTGGGCTTCACACATAACAATAGATTGGTTACATCGGAAACCAATGTCAGTGATATATCTTCTGTAAGCATACCAAGCAACCTGATTCCCAGGTATAGAGCCACAAACTTGGAAGCTATCTCTATTGACTGCAATGTCAGTACTAAATGCAATTCAGGTATCTTGGCAGATAACGATGGAACAGTGAGAGCATTGTGGCTTTCTTTTCTCGGTGAAAGACAAGAGAGTAAAGAGAAGGTTTATTTGATGGGACTTGATATCATAGAGTGCATCAAAGTCATAGAAGTCCTCAAGCAAGGAAAGAAGCCAAAAGTAAGCATAGTGGACGCTGGCTTTGGCTCTATCTCAGTTCTTCATGCCAGAATTAGAGGTGTCCCTGAGGACTGGATAAAAAAAATGGAGAATGAGTCCGATAACAGACTGCAATTTATTACAGTTACCAGAGTTTCTTACACAGCAGCTGATATGAAACTACAGACAGGTGATGTTATATTATCCGTGGATGATAAATTAGTCATTAGCATGAACGATTTAGATGGAGTCGTTACGACATCAAACGATGAGACTATATCCCAAAAAATGCGGTTCAAGATTGTACGTGAGGGCGAAGTAATCGATTTAGATATCAGTCTAATAGACGTAAAAGAAACCGATCAGCTTGTCATATTTGCAGGCAGCATCATTCAGAAGCCCCACCATGCTGTTCTTCAAGCTATGACAAACCCACCTAGCGAAGTTTATTGTACATTTAGGGGGGAATCTTCACCGGCAGTTCAATATGGTATCTCTGCTACAAATTTTATAACGCATGTGAATGAAGTCGAAACTCCAGATATAGATACCTTTTTGAAAGCTGTAAAAAACATTCCTGACAATAGCTATTGTAAAATGAGACTGGTGACCTTCGATGATGTGCCTTTTGCTATTTCTTTGAAGACGAATTATCATTATTTCCCCACAGCAGAGCTGAAGAAAGATAAGGATTCAAATGAATGGATTGAAAAGGAGTACAATAAATCAGATGAAAAGAAGGAAATCATTTCATCACCAGTATCCTCGTCCTCCCCGAAGTAGCGTTATATAACACGTTGAAAGAAACGGCACAAAAGTACTTCCTATAGTATGATCTCATTTTCTCCTATTTATTTTCTTATTTATCTTAAATGAAAGACATGATAAACATGCGCATTATATATACTTATTTACAAGCGATAAGTTATGCTTACGAAATACCGTAAATGCAACGTCGACGATCAATAGGGAAGCAATCTTTTCAGACGATGTATGTGAGTGTCATCGGCAAGAGTTTTCCCACTCAGAGCTTTTAATGACCTTCGAGACCACCCCGCATTACCATGACTTCTCCCAGCTTTTCCCCGTTTGAAGCTATCAGCCGTTTTCCTCCATCTCTTAGCTGCTCCTTTGTGTGTTTTCATCAAATTCCTGGTAACAATCAATGATGGTGATTCCGCTCTCGTCAGAACTCCAAAACAAGTTCTAAACATAGGGTTAACGAGAGAGCTGAAGAACATTTTAGAGTGTGTTATCAGGTAGTGTTTTGCTGATATGTAACAATAAATGTCGATCCCTGTATTGCCCTTTTGTGCCTCTTGTTCGAACTTGCGAAACTGCCTAAGCAAGAAAGTTTTTTCAAAATTTAGCGCCACGAAATCGACAGATCAGGTTGACTCATAACTGGAATCTGAAGAGAAACAGAGAGTGAAGAAACAGTTTGAAGTAAATTGAGAAATTAAAGCATCTTTAGATGACGAAATCTAGTCGTTTGAGATTTGCGAAGCGTAAGGGTTATCAGTGACTTCGGTACTAATTGCAATAACGATGATCTATCGTCAATTGCAAATGGATCTGAAGTAACTAGGCCATTTGCATCAGGGATTACCTATTTTCTATGCAATGCTGTATGTATTGAATGTAATGAAGGTCTTTTTAGAGACCTTGTCACCCGTTGTCTTCTTCTTTGTCGTTGTAGGGAAGGGAATGCATCTTTTAATACAATATCTGGCACTGCAATATTGCCAAAAAGCGATTGATGCCTTTCTTATGATGAAATGTTGGGCTGACTAGTTAGTTTTAAGCTAGGATATTCATTATTTACAGACATAACATTGTAAACTAATATAAAAAGAAACAAGTTTCGTAAAACAACAATGCGGTTCGAAAATTGATGACATCAAATCATTCCTTGAGCACGATAAGCGGCCAATGTTTCTTCGATCTTTGCGCTCACAACTGGATCGGCTCTAATTCTCTTTTGAACTTTTGCGGCTTCAGCGAATGTAGTAGCTTGCAGTTTTTCATCGACGGTTCTGGCTAGATGAGCAGCCTCCTCAAATAAGGCAATAGCTTCGTCGATAGCTTCTTGTTGTAACTTCAATTGTGCCAAACCGACCTTTGCTTGTTCAGACCTAGGATCTTTTTCACACGCTTCCTCCAATAACTTAGTAGCTTCGAGGAAATTTTCGACACTTGGTTGCCTTGCCAATAATGTTGCTTTACCAACCAATGGGGATACACCGACGTGAATTCCGTCAAGGGCTTCTTCTAACCTTTTGGCAATTTCGTATTGTTTCAATGCTGCCTCCAAATCGCCTTTATCAGATAAGATTTCAGCGTAGAAGTTAGGAACTTCGGGGGCAGTTGGGAATTTCCTCTTTGCTTCACTAAACAAAGTTTCGCAATCATCGAATTTGTCTTCACGATATGCCAAACAAGCTAATTGAATGTAAGGGAAAATGTTATTTTCATCACACTCCTTAGCTTTGTCAAAATCTTTGCCAGCTTTTTCGTATTGCCCAGTGATAAAGTACATTTGACCTCTGTGGTAATACACAGGACCGTAATTTGCATCCAATTTGATAGCTTTATCGAAATATTGATAATATTCCTCTGCTTGACCTTTGTCTGCCATTATCAATGCCATATAGATGTAGGAGTTCAGTCTTGGATGCAATTCTAGAGCTTTTTGAATATCATCATGAGCACCAAGTGGATCATTCTTTAAGAACTTGAAAATACCATTGTGTTCCAGAGCAATCGCAGTTTTTTCTTTCAAAACCGTCTCTTCTGGTGATGCATTCAATCTAGTCGTAAATAGAGAGGCTGCCTTTGCAAAAGATTCATCAGCAGTTTGGTAACCTTCAGCAGTCCTCTTGTATAGGCTCTCTAAACCTTCCAATAATGCTCTGTCAGCATTACTAGATTCTTCAAAGCTTGCAAATGTGGTCTCTGGAGAAAAGATACCGAAAAAAGAAGCCAATGAAGTATCAGATGGAAGTTGTTGACTGGTACTGTTGCCTAATTTATCCTTCAAAACAAACATAGCTTGCTTATTCAAGTTTCTTTCCAACATTGGCTCAATTGAAGCACCATTGAAATCGCCGTTCAAAGATAGGACTGATAAATCAAACATTGCATCCGCATAGTTTTCTAAACTTTCATTAGCAGACGCCCTACGCAATAGAGCTTTTGAGTAATCTGGTTTCAATTCCAAGGCTTTAGTACTATTTTCAACTACCTTATCCAATTGACCAAGGGAAACATAACAAGCGGAAATGTTAGAATAAAACACAGGATCCTTCTTCATAATTAGTGCATAATTGTAGTACTTAAGAGCATTGTCATAGCTTTTGTCTTTGAAAAATTCATTACCTCTATCTTTCAAAGCAGTAGCATATGCTTCCTTCTGCTCCTGAGAAAGTTCATCAACATTATCCAATTTAGGTTCACCATTTTCGTCAACAGGATATACAGGTTGGTTTGTTCCAGTGTTTTTCTTCTTCTTGTTTTTCTTCTTCTTTTTTGAAATCGAACTGGCATTTGGACTATCACTCTTCTTTTCTTCATCAGATACGGCATTTTGTAACTGACGGTAATAATAATATGCACCTAATGCCGCTGTACCAGCAGCTGCTGTAGCAATGATTGCTGTCTTGTTTCTAGATACAAAGCCTGCCACGGAATTGTCGGATGACATATTAGGGATCGAAAAAGCTTGTATTTAATATGAATATTCAAATAACAATGGTTAACAATGTTTTCAACTCTACCAATTACTAGCAATTGAATGTTCCTAATTGTTATTACCTCAAACAGAATAGCTTACGGCGTTTATTTCTTCAAGATTCCAGGAACTCTCCATTAATTCATAGATTTAGCAATCGCTCGCACCCTTTGTGGTTTTCTTTCAGGCTCCAATAGAATATAAAAATTTTCAATCACCCCTTACGAGCGGCACAGAAGCTCTAACAGGGTAACATCATATTGACAAGTGAAATCATGCTATTTACAATGTTATTATTAAATTGGTTCATATGTACAGGTTGAATAATGTAGTATGGTGCTTCCTTTACTCCCATTGTGATCTGTCTTGTCTTCTCGCCTTTAGCCATTGCTTTTTGCATTCTCTGTATGCGTCAAAATATTCTTTACACTTATCCCTGTCGTAATCATTACGATCTAAGCAATTAAAACTCATCTTGGCGGACTCTTGGCATGGATCGAAGTATTCACTGGGGCCTTTCATGGCAAATCTATATTTATTCAATCCGGATTCAGGATTATCGGGATAATACTTGAACGAGTTGGGGTCATGACCCTGTGGGGCAAAGTCGATTTTAGTCCTCTCTGTCACCAAACCAGGATCCACATTCCCATTTTTTATTGCACTAGCCTTATCATTAGAACTTCCATTATCCGCACCATCTTTAGTTGAGTCACTATCAGTCTTTGTCATTCCCATATATCTAACAACGTTAGCTCACTTGTTCCTATTTGATGCAACTTGAAAAATAATCCGCGGCAGCTATTTCACTATAAGTTTACCAACAAACTTACCTGGCCTAGTACTTCAAAAAGAATCCCACAAAATGGGACAGCTCAATTCCTATGTTGAGTTATTAAAGAGTAATATGATAATACGTCAATGAAACATACTTGGACGTATACCAAAGGACTTGATAGCTCAATTCATCGCACACTCTTCGGGCAGATTCAAGAATTACATCTCGTATATGATGATAATAAATTTTTTGTCATGGGATGCGATGAGCCCATCCTCTGAGAGCATATTATATTATAATACTCTGAAAACCCAATAGGATTACTGTGCTTCTGTGACTGACATATTAATATACTTCAGGCCTTTGATTATGAAAGAAATTTCAGTTGAAGTAGTTTGCGAAAGATGTCGTGAAGAAAGTGCCATGGTTGTAACTCGAAAAGAGAAGTTTTGCCGTAAATGTTTCCAAAAGTTTGTGTCAGCCAAGCAGCGTAGACAGATGATGTCAGATCCCTACTTCCAGGATATTTTTAAGGTCATGTACCAGGATAAGGTGAGGACAGCTGAAGAAGCGGCGTTACAAAACAGTCGATCGAACATTCTAGTTCCCTTATCTTTTGGTTCTTCGTCGCTCGTCATGCTCGACATTCTGAATGACACTTTGACCGAACAGAAAGATAGCCAAAGAGGTAAGACGGGTTTCCAAATAGATGTTCTCATATGTTTTAGAGAAGCTGAAGAGGAGCTTAAGCTCAGACAGCTCATTAATGAACTTTCAAATACGAGATTCGCATCAAACAAAGAGAAGCTATCCTTTCATTTCATACATACCGACTCGTTTTACGATCGCCCCGATGGTGAGCTTGAAACGATAATATTGGATAATGAGGATTTTGTATCGATGGCAATCAACGGTAGTAACGAGCCTTCCGAGAAATACAGCTTATCGAAGTTATTAGCTCAATGTGTTGACAGATCATCTCGAGAAGACCTATTATCATTCATCAAGAGACACTTAATCAAGAAATTTGCATATAAAAACGGTCATAAAGTCATTTTATGGGGGAATTCTATGACGAAACTAGCAGATGAAACCATATCTTTGGTCGTTAAGGGTAGAGGAGCACAAATCGCTGCCCATTTGGATAGTTCACAACTGGACAGTGATTACCAGAATAAGTTCAAAAATTTATATCCAATGAGGGATATCTTGCTCTCTGAGATAGATGCCTATTGTTGCGTTACGGGACTTGATAAATATCTAAATGGTTATACTGCGCAGCAGACGCTTCTGATAGAAAAAATTCCTAACGAAGAGAATGGAAATAAATCCACGTTGATCAAAAATATGACAATCAATGAGCTTGCTCGAAAATACTTCGATGATATCGAGGGTGATTATTCGAATGTCATATCTACTGTAGTCCGGACAGCAGATAAGCTGATGGAACCTAGAAGTTCCAATACCTCCTCTGCTGGCTGTCTAATATGTCTTGCAAATATTACTACTGACGGTTCGAGTTGGTTGCGTGCGATCACCGTGAATAATGGACACCCTGTTGAAACTGAAGAGGAATCCACATTACTCGAAAAATGGAAGAATACAGAACTAGGGAATGAGTTCTCAGAGTATTTGAGCTTAAAGAAATATATCTTCGACAATGGTGATAATGTTAACCTCTGTTATGGATGTATAATCAATTTGAATAGGATGAAAAAAAAGTTTATTACATGGCCCCTGCAAAATGATAGTGAACTAGAACGCGTATTGAACGAATTTACACTTACCGATGTTAGCGATTAACACCATTTACTTATCTCAAGTGTGCCAGGGAGGAAACATTATTTAATATATAACAATGGAAGTAACTGTTTGAGAATAGCTCAAACAGATCTTCTGATTGTGCTAGCATTCCATTTTTAAGTTAAATATTCATCTTCTATGCAAAATATCCAGTAGTTCATTAGATGCAGGTTTGTTGTATGCAGTGCCCTGCAAGAGAGGGTCATTGATCATTTCATGTGGTGATGAAATGTTTCTAACATTTGCGTTTATCTGCGTTGCATTACCAATAGATGGACGCTTCAAGATACCCAATAGTTCTGATGATGCAGCTTGTGAATTTATCCTACCCGTGCCATTATCATTCAAACTAATGTCCTGGTGGCTAGGGAATTGTATATTATTTGTTGTTTGAGAATAATCTGGTTGCGCCGGTGAACCATTCTTGAGAAAATCCAAAAGGTTGGAAGATGGCGACGGTGGTGATACATGGGAATTCATCTGATTAATTTCAGGCACGACTCTATTTGGATTTTTGTTTTTTTTCAGCATTCCCATCAGTTCTTCCTCAGGAGATTGTTGCTTTTCAAACTCTGCGGGGGCTTGCTGGTGTGTTTGATTATCATCTACTGGGGCTCTCCTTAAAATATCTAACAAGGGGTTGTTTGAAAGTGATTCAATGGCTGCAGGATGCAGTGGAGAGGAAGGTGCGGGCTGACCGTCCGGTAAAATATCATCCAAGTTTTCGCCACGTTTCAACAACTTGAACTTTGGTTTTGGCTTCGTGCTGTCCGTCGGCGCCTGTTTTCCGTCAGTGGACGCAGCACTTTCATTATGTTCATCCTTGTGGGGAACATCTCCATCCTTAAATCTATTTTCCTTTAGGACTTCACGAGCGGTAGACCCCAGTGAAGGCTTTTCTTCTCTCTCCACTTCTTCTAATTCGTCTTCCTCATCTGCTTCGGAGCTACTCTCAAAATCCTCATATTCATCATTATCAGACCCATTTTTGAGAGAGCCGTTCGTGTCAGATGGTTGTCTCCTGATCTCAACTTCATCTTCATCTTCATCAATTTCATTGTTTGAACTATCCTCAAATCCTTCGGATTCATGATTTGTAATTTCATCCAGCAGGGAGGCTTCTTCATCTAGAGCTTTCGCATAATTATCACTTAGATAGCGCTGAGTACCTGTAGATTCCTTATTATTCTGATGCTGTGCGGGCCTTTTTAAGATCTTTAACAATGTTTCAGAGTCAGAAGAGTTTGAGAGTTGGTTCTTTTCAGCGATTTCTGAAGTTCTACCCGGTCTTTTTATTATGTTCAATAAGTCTGCTGATGCGCTATCTTCTGATTCCATTTTCGGGTGTTCTCTCTTTAAGATTGTGACCTTCGGTTTCGCATTTGTTGAAATGATAGGAGAAGACTCTTCTTTTTTCCTGGTATTCAGTAAGTCTAACAATTGCTTGGACGTTGATGGACTGGAAGCAGTTTGCTGTTGTGCGAAAACTGGTTTTGACAAAGAAGACACATCCGGTGTAGGCAAAATATTTTCGGGTGTCGGAATGGGTATACCTCCATTTCCGTGTGGCATTTGAGTCATTGGATGTAGTGGTGGCATCCCTGAAGGTACCATTTGAGGGGGTATAAATTTCAAAGTGCCATTTAAGAAGGGGAAAGGAGCGAAAGGTTGAAATCCCATTGGAGGTCCAAAAGGTTGAGAGAATCCTGGTGGTGGCGGCGGTGGTGGTCCACCTAAGTTTGTAGGCATCATTAATGTTGGTGCAATCTGAGCCGTATCGTTTGAGATATTGTCTGATAAGGCTTGAGATGGTTCTGTCTTATCTTCGTTGGACTGAACCGCTGTATGCAACATATTCAACAGCTCTCTACCTGGGTCCACTTGCTCCTCTTTAGTGATACCTAAAAGTAGTTTCAATTGTTCTTCAGCGTATGATTTTAGTTGATCATCGCCTACAATTTGTTTCTGACGTCTTAGCCACATCGATAACGGTCTCATCATTGAGTTTACTAAATAGTATTTCACATTTGATTTCGACATCGTTCTTGACATTTTCTTGAAGTCGCGCCATTCGATTTTTGCAATTTCGTTCCTAACTTGTGGTTTGAAATGGTAATCCTCTGGAACCCCAGAAACAATGTAAATTTTATAGTTTTTACCTTGAATATTTCTTTCAATAAATTGATTTTCATCGATATAATCCGTTATATCAAATCCGATTTCTTCTCTAACCTCACGTATACAACATGCCACATCATCTTCATCTTTTGAAATTTTACCACGAGGAAATGACCATGAATCAGATTCTGTCCCCTGGACTAATAGAATCTTACTAAGTTTCTCATTGAATATTGCTGCACCTCTAACAGGAATACTTTTCTTATATTGAGAAAATTTTTGCAAAGCTTCATCAGCCTTTATGTCCCATTTCCAGACGAGGGGACAAAGTCTAATGACATTTTGAGCAAAAGATTTTATCTTTAAAGAAGGTAATGTAGGATTCATTATTTTAACAAAATCTGTATAAAACCATGATGCTTCTTCAAAATGAAACAATTCCCTTTCAACGCTCGATAAGTCTTCAGGCGGGCAATTAATTATGAAACGTACCAATAAATCTTCTAATACTCGATCCGGTGAGGTGACGTTTTCTAACGCGTGTCGTAGAGGTAATGACATGATGATTTCTGGTACAGTCTAGTCCTGTAATTTGAGTGTCCCTTAGCCTTACTGCTTTTTTGGTTTATTTACCTCGTTACGTTTCCTTTAAGATGTTGCTGAGTTCACCTTGCTGCTCCGCCAATTTTTCAAAGTGTATCACTATATACGCCGAACATCTTTCACTACCGAGGTATAAATATATCATGGATGCGCATAGGTCCTTAAGTATAAAATCATCCTTATGCTCAAGAGATAGTAAAGATGCCTGGCTCAAGCGCTGTTAGGGTTGGATATATACCAGAACATTTCTCTACTCCAATTCAATTTGCCCAAGCTAAGGATTACTTTACCGAGAACGGAATTTCTGTTGACTTGATCCCATTTCTTAGCGGTTCAGGACACCTGATTCAATCGTTAAATAATGATGAGATTGACATCGCCATCGGTTTGACCGAAGCTTTTGTACGTGGCCTTGCTGATACCGAGAAGGATGAAGTCTTGAAATATCAAATAGTTGGTACATATGTAAACTCTCCACTAAATTGGGCGGTATCTACAGGTATAAACCGAGATGATGTGAACAATTTGAAACAATTGGAAGGTGGTAACATCGGAGTCTCGAGAATCGGCAGTGGATCATACGTGATGTCATACGTTCTAGCCCTTGATCAAGGCTTCAAAAAATCTCCACCGTTCAAGGATTTCCCAGTATGCCATACTTTTGAACAATTGAGAAAAAGCGTCAACGACAGTTCATGCGATGCATTTATGTGGGAATACTTCACTACCAAGAAATATTACGATAATCCAAAAGAGTTGAAAATGATAGGAAACATATACACGCCATGGCCATCATGGGTCATTGTAAGAAACACGAAATTATCGCATGACGTAACCTTAAAATTCACCAAGGGTTTAGATCAAGGTATCAGCTATTTCAATGAGAATCGTGAAGAGGCAATAAAGTACATCCATGAGAACCTAGACTACACAGAAGAAGATGCACGTGAATGGATCAAGACAGTCGAGTTCAACGACGACGGTTGCCATATCTTTGTTGATGGTCCAAACGTCATAAAGAAGACGATCAACGTGCTCTCTACCGCTAAAGTGTTGAAACAGGGTAACCAGGAAACCCTTGAAGAGCTCATTGACCGGGTAGCAAGCTAGAAGACAACAACGTAACTAAATAAATAGATCGTCAATATATGTCGCAATAGACGGGTTTTTAATTTGTGTTCGCCGTTCGTTGCCCTTTCTATTTCGGACGAATGCTAAACGTGTTTTCGGAAAATGCCGAGAAAAACCAGATTCTCGCATTAGGCCGAATGGAACTCTGTTGGTTTATTTCTTTGTTTTCACCCGGCGCAGAAGCGCTGATGAAACGATTAAGGCAAGGCAGGCTAATTATGACGATGATGCTGTCTGTCACCGAGAACAACGAATCGAAGTGTTACGATAATGATTAGCACAGTTTGCAATTCTGCAATGGTCATTCGTTTGTTCTTCCGTCTATTTATGCAATGCTTTAAAGGAGGCTCGGACTTAATGCGTTTATCTTAGTGGATGTAGTTTCGGATATATATATATATATATATCCATTTGTTCATTTGCAGAGTAAACTTCTCCTAACCAGTGCGTATACCATACTATAGTTATTGCAGTCTCTTCATTGAACAACACAAGAAAGATTTATAACAAAGTAAAAAGGTAAAGATGGTTAAGGTGACTTTGGATAACGTTAAGCTATTGGTTGATATCGACAAGGAACCACAATTTAGTCCTTCAAGAACGACGGTTGCAGACATTTTGACAAAAGATGCTTTGGAGTTCATTGTGTTATTGCATAGGACTTTCGACAGTAGGCGTAAGCAATTGTTGGAAAATAGGCAAATAATTCAGAAAAAATTGGATTCTGGTTCTTATAAGTTGGATTTTCTTCCAGAAACTGCCAAGATCAGAGATGATCCAACCTGGCAAGGTAATATTTTGGCACCGGGGATGATCGATAGATCTACAGAGATAACTGGTCCACCATTGAGAAATATGTTGGTGAATGCATTGAACGCTGATGTCAACACTTATATGACGGATTTTGAAGATTCTGCGTCTCCAACGTGGAATAACCAGATTTATGGTCAGGTCAATTTATATGATGCTATTAGAAATAAGGTTGATTTTAAGACTGCCAAGAAAGAATATAAATTGAAACGTCCAATTGGGGAACTTCCAACTTTGATCGTTAGACCTCGTGGTTGGCATATGGTTGAAAAGCATTTATATGTCGACGATTCACCAATCAGTGCATCCATCTTTGATTTTGGGTTATTCTTTTATCACAATGCTCATGAATTGATCAAAATGGGTAAAGGTCCATACTTCTATTTACCAAAGATGGAACATCATCTTGAAGCTAAACTGTGGAATGACA
Organism: Torulaspora microellipsoides; assembly: GCA_900186055.1. Classification (NCBI taxonomy): domain Eukaryota; kingdom Fungi; phylum Ascomycota; class Saccharomycetes; order Saccharomycetales; family Saccharomycetaceae; genus Torulaspora; species Torulaspora microellipsoides. The sequence goes on along the minus strand of FYBL01000005.1, from coordinate 691,714 downwards.
TTTTTAATGTTTCGCAAGATTATGTTGGAATTCCTCGTGGAACAATTAGAGCTACTGTTTTGATTGAAACTTTACCGGCCGCTTTCCAAATGGAAGAAATTATTTATCAACTAAGGCAACACTCGAGTGGATTAAATTGTGGTCGTTGGGATTATATCTTTTCAACTATCAAAAGGTTAAGAAATTTACCACAACATGTGTTACCAGATAGAGATCAGGTCAATATGACTTCTCCTTTCATGAATGCTTACGTTAAAAGATTGATTAATACATGCCATCGTCGTGGTGTTCATGCCATGGGTGGTATGGCTGCTCAGATTCCAATCAAAACTGATCCCGTTGCAAATGAAAAAGCTATGACCAAAGTTCGCAAAGATAAAATTAGGGAATTAACAAATGGCCATGATGGATCGTGGGTTGCTCATCCTGCATTGGCCGCAATCTGTAACGAAGTTTTCGCTAACATGGGTACTCGTAACCAGATTCATTTCATTCCAGAAACTAAGGTAACCGCACAAGATTTGGTCAACACCAAAATCGAGGGCGGTGAAGTCACCACTGAAGGTATCATTCAAAACTTGGATATCGGTTTACAGTATATGGAAGCTTGGCTAAGGGGTTCAGGATGTGTTCCAATAAATAATCTAATGGAAGATGCAGCCACCGCTGAAGTTTCACGTTGTCAATTACATCAATGGGTTAAACATGGTGTTATCTTAAAGGATACTGGCGAAAGAGTCACACCGGCCCTTACCGCTAAAATATTACAAGATCAAGTAGCAAAATTATCCGCAACTAGTTCTGTTGGTAATAAGAATAAATTTGCATTAGCTGCAAAATACTTCCTACCAGAAATAACAGGAGAGAAATTCAGCGAATTCTTAACAACTTTATTGTACGATGAAATCGTTACCATTAAAGATGCTCCTACTGACCTAAGCAAACTATAAGCAATTGCGAAACTAATATCGACTAAACCCCACCAATAAAATAAATACAATCATAAAATAACTTACTACTTACTTTATAATGTGTAAACTACGAATCGATTTCGTTGCTAGTGATGTCGCTTGAACTTTGGGCGCGCCGTGTATAATGATGTTGAGCCGCGTCACGATCACTGCGTACGACGTGGCAAGGCCCCATCCTGTTTCTTTTTCTTTTTCTTGTTCAAAAGTCGTTGCATCCAGAAAAGAAAAGAATGGAGAAGGAGGGTTTGCGAGGAGGAAGGAAGGAAGGATTGTGATTTGGAAAGGTGTTAGCAAACAACATTGGCACATTCTACCGAATTGGGAGGGTCAGTGTGTTAGAATTTAAAATAAGAAAGGAAACGAGGTTGATAGATACTCGTTTTTCGTTTATGGCTGTGTATTGATTATTCAAATATAGATGATGAACAATTCCGTCGCGTTTTCTCCAAATAATACGCAAACATCTACTTCACTACCAACGTCTAGCAACGTTAACAATAATTCTCGAAGTACACTTGGAACGATTAATGGTGGTGCAAGCAACAATATCATGACTAATACAAGTGCAACTGCAACCGCGACTGCCAACGGCACGGCTACAACACAAAGAAGGAGAAGTTCTGGTTTGAATTCCTTTTTGAATACCTTTGGTATCAGACAAAATAACAATAACAATAACGCTAACGCTAACAATACTTATAATAATACCAACGGCAATGTTCCTTCATCGGTAGCAAATGTTGAAAATAGTAGCGCTGTTCGTTTTGATCCAAATGAATCTTTGAATGCAAACTCTGATTTCTCTTCTGCACAAATTCAAGTTCCTGCACAGGCACACACATTACCGCACGGTCAAAGTTTTCATCATTTACCTATCTCCATATCGCTAACAGGGCATGCAGAACCAAGCATGTTACAGCCTGCACAATTACAACAACGGTCCTCCGTGTCCGCGTCTACATCTCCTATCGGTGCATTAGATCCAATATCGCATGCGTATAGTAATACAGTTTCCGTGCATGCTCCTCTTGCAGACATCGATCCAAATAGCCCAGAAAATCATGGAACCTTTACCAATAATACCACCAATGCAAATAATGCCACGGCACCTTTGCAAACACCAAACACAGCAGTTGATAATATTGCTTCGTTGAAAAATTTGCGTCATTATATCTACTCTGCGGATCAGCCAAATGCTGATGAACTTCTAAACTTAGATTTGGCAAGAAACGGTCCCTTCCCTGAAACAGTTGATGAGGAAACCTTACAACAACGTAAAGATAAGCATGGACTGTTTAGTATAAGGTTAACTCCCTTTATCGATAGTTCATTTTCAACAAATCCAGGTTTGTCCTTTGATCCAGTTATACGAACCGCAGGTCCAGGTTCTCAGCTGGTCATTGGACGTTACACAGAAAGAGTTCGTGAAGCGATCGCTAAAATTCCAGAACAATATCATCCAGTAGTTTTCAAATCAAAAGTTGTATCAAGGACACATGGTTGTTTCAAGGTAGATAGCCAAGGTAATTGGTACGTCAGAGATGTTAGATCTTCGAGTGGTACATTTTTAAATCATCAAAGGCTATCACCTGCTTCTACTTTATCTAAGGATACATTGATTCATGATGGTGATGTTTTACAATTAGGAATGGATTTCCGCGGTGGAACTGAGGAGATTTATCGTTGCGTCAAGATAAGAGTGGAAATAAACAGATCATGGAAACGAAGAGCTAATGCGTTCAATAAAGAGGCATTACAACGAATAAGGAATTTACAAATGACTATGGGGCTAGAAGAAGAAGATTGTTCCATATGCCTATCGAAGATCAAACCATGTCAAGCAATGTTTATATCTCCATGTTCTCATAGTTGGCATTTTCAATGTATTCGTAGATTGGTAATGACTTCTTACCCTCAGTTTGTTTGTCCGAATTGTAGATGCACCTGCGATTTGGAAGCATCTTTGGAAAACAGTGATACAGAGAGTGAAACTGAAAGCGATGGCGGTCAGTTGGTGGATGAACTAGGGGTATTGTTAGAGGATCCAAAGGATATCAATATGGGGTGAATAATTTGAATGAGAAGAATTCTCTACCTGAGGTTCGATTTTTGCTATGACTCATAAATTTTTCTGCGTGGTTCTGCCGCTCCCCTGTATATCCTCGTATTAATTTTTTAGATTATTTATCTTTATATTCGACACAGTTAGCGAATACTTCAAGTTACAAAATTATTTCAAGATCAGTCCTTTAGATAGGGAACGTTGTTCAGCGTACATTTCTTCTTCTTTCCATCACTTATATATCTACATACTCATTAATACCTATCCTTTTCACCAATCAACCTTAATAATACATCTTGTGTTTGCTGCTTACCAAGTTCATATTTGTAAACATCGTGACCACCATCGACGAGCTTCCATTCTTGAGTTTTCGAAGAAATTTTAGAAAGTTCACGTTGCCAATTTCCCCATTGTGGAGATTTTTTAGCCATTTCTTTCGAACTTACAACGCTGGTCTTTACCTTATTCAACTTTTCTTTAGAGTTCAGAACATCTTTATAGCTTAATAAGGAACTAGTAACACTCTCCAAAAACTTCGCTCTCAAGAATCTACCTTGAAATTGCATATCACGACCATAGATACGTTCGTTCGAACCATGATGCGCTAAAAGCCATGATGTTTGTAATTTAATACCAAGTGTTGACCATATTCCATGCCACCATATCTTGAATTCATTGTACCTTCTGATCTCAGGAGGCAACCAACTAATATCATCAGGATCTCTACCTGGTTTATCATTATCGTCACCATCATTGTCACCGCCACGATCAGGGGGCAGCAGCCTCTGTAAGTAATTCTTCAACAACAAATCTTCGTGCCAGGATTCAACCAGCATCATTCCTTCCACAAGGTCGATATTTTTAGCAGTGAACACCTGAGTGAACAGTCCTCCTACATCATAACCCACGGTAACGAATGGCCCCTTGATCTTAGCTTCCCTTAGTAGAGCATGCTTCAAAGCGTCCGCTACCATTGCAATAGATATTGGGGCTGGAGCAGAATCACTCAACCCATATCCTGGTCTCTCGTACGTACAATATCTTTGAACTCTGTTCAAATGAAACAATTCTTGAATCCATGTTCCAGATAAGTAGCTCGTATCAAATCCGCCATGCTCGTACAACAAAATCGCTTGCTTCTTTTCATCATCCTCAGAAGCAGGGTCATTGAACACGTCACCATAGCATTTAATATGCAATTTATACGAATGATTATCATCGACCCAATGAAATGCATCATATGAAGCAGCTTCAGTCGTGACATCGCCCACCCGTCCAGTAACACGGTGTATGTCCCAAGCTGCAAGTAAATTATTCAGGGTGAATAACAAGAAAAATATCAGGAGCAAGCTCTTCACCACATTTCTAGCTCCGATAAAGACCCACTCTGTTAATGTATGCTTTCCAGAAGTCTCCGAAGGATCTCCATTACGACGACTTCTCCGGCCCTCCACTTGGCTGATATCCTCGGCATTATCTTCATCAAAAGGTTTGTATATTTGCTTATTGTAGTCTAACAAATACCAATCCAATACAACACCGATGAAAAAAGAGAATGCTGCCCAAAGATAAGTGAAAGTACCCATAAAGCCGATCCTTCGACGTGTGTAAGCGATGATATAAATTAGCTCCAGATTGAATAGTGTTAGAAGACAAAGAATAATGTTCAGAACATAATCTAACGAGGAGTATAATCCCAACTTGTTAAACCACAAATTGAAGGCATTGGCAATAATTGAAATGAATATCAAAGTTAGATCGTCAAAACTACCATATCTGTCACTGCTTCGAAAAATGTTGATATCGAAGAAAAAATCACTAATCAACGTTATGACTAGCCAAACAGTATTGATCAAGATGAGGATATTGATTATCCATTTCGAATTGTGTAGGAATATTTGATATTTTTTGTGAATGTTGTAGAGCTTTCTTTGAAACTGGGATTCAGCATCAAAGTCGTGCCCTTCCACTTCATCACTGTTGGAAACGCCGCGAGGTTGGGCACCAATAACCCTATGAGATGGTTTCGTCTGTGTGGCCGCGCTCCCTTCCAACAAAGGCTGTTGCTCGTTACTTTCAATTGGTGAATGATTGGGTGAAATTTCGTCGACCCCATGGTGTTGACCATTGGGATTGTCACCTAAGGCCCCAGAAGGTGCTGAGCCTTCGAGAGATCTACTGCTGGTAGTTATTGACTTACTAGCCATAATCGTACTTCGCACCTGCCTTTCGCAAATAGAAAGGTTAAGGATATGATTAGTTGCGGTGAAGTGACAAGCTATTTAATAGCAATATTTCTTGGTGAAGAAAGCTTTCTTGCTAATAAGGGACCGCCCCCTTGTCCGGGCAACGAGTCCGTTTTTCAAAGTTGGCACAGCAACGCGACGCTAAATAAAATGAAAGAAATAATAAGTGATAATAGTAAGACGTGATATTCGTTTTTATTTAACACCAAGATTTTCCACATGTACTTACCCCCGTGCTTGTATATAAGATGTAAATATTTTCAATAAAAGGATAAAGTGAGCAGACTGCTCGAATTGAATGGGCAAAAAAGCAGTCACAGTAACAATGATTTGTCAATTATCTACAATAGCTTGTTGGGAACAAGCCCTTTTGTCCATGGATTTGACCGTAGGTCCAACCACTTCCATCATCCCCTTTTATCACCTCGATTACATCGTTCACACTGATGGATATCTCATCGTCACCTTGTGCCTCGTAGTCATACTGCGCTTGTAATGTACGCGTGGGTAACGTTGTGCGTCTTGGTGGAGGAACTTGTGGTGCTGGAGGTTTCTCTTCCACTGCGTTTTTCTCGTTTATCTCTACGTATGTAGTTGGTACCAATCCCACCCCACCAGTCGTGTTGTTTCTAATTTTGGTCCAGCCAGAGCCGGTATCAGATGATTCCAGTGCTATCGAATCGCCAACGTTAATGGATACTTCATCATCATCCTTCTTAGAATAGGGAAAGAGAACTTTATTATGATCGGATGTTGTGGTGGTCATGAAGCTGGAGGGACCAGACCCAGCAGTAGATATTGAGTTTGTGTCATTATCTATACTTTGTATAGAGGATGCTCTCTTTTCAGAGCTGTTTGAACCGTTTCCAAATAAACCGATTCTGTGATTTGCCTTCATCCCTTTTGTTTCAGGATTCAAAAGGTTATGTTTTATTTTGCTAAATAGACCAGATTTCTTCTTCACTCGTGACAAATCGATGTCATCGGTCGATAAATCTATGTCAGAAGGCACATTATTTTGGATACTTTCGATCTGAACCTCAGCTTTTAACTTTAAGGTCTCATGACCAGTGAAAGGAGTTATAATTGATAAGTAGGTTTTCAAAGTCTCATAAAATGCTTGACCATCCATCTTAGCCTCGTTAGACTTCAACTCTTGTTTTCTTTTGTTTAAAGAAGATAATTTGGATAGCTCTGAATGGGTCAAGTCTTGTAATCTATTATACTCTTTTTCTGCCTGTGCAAGCTTTATCTTCAGATCAGTTAATTCAGCCTGCGTTGGAACCACGAATTTCTCATCGTCATGCCACACCGGGGAGGGCTGAAATCGAAAATCATTCGGCTCCTTCCATTGCTTAAGGTTATGTTTAATGAACATCGCTGTACTTAAGGAGGGTTTGTTCTGGAGTATCACAGAATTGGCGCTATCTAGCCTCTTCGCAATTCTATTACCGGCGTCGATCTCCACAGAGCTGGCTACACCCCATAGATCATTAAGGAAAAGAGTGCGAGCCTCATTCAAATCCTGTAGTAAATCCAACACTTCGGGGATATCTTGAAAGTAGTACTTATCTTTAATTCTGTTGGACTGATTGATAGTGATTAAATATTCGTTTTTAGCAATATTCATTTCAGACTCTTTTTCCTCTACTTTACGTTTGTTTCTTTCACTAGAAGATTTCGTCTGAGTGCTCCTTGCCTTTTCCATGGTAACACATGCATCGTCATATTTTTTTTTGGCCTTTTCCAGTTCATGATATATGTTATCACGCTTGTCTACCATTTCGTTATTAAATCCGCCAATCTTAGTAAGAGTCATGTCTAGCTTAGCATACAGTCCGGACAACTGATCTGCTACTTGGCCATCAAAGTCCTGTGCCAACTTATTATGGTCTTTGGATATCATCTCTGTTTGAGAGATCACTTCATTCCATGCGACCACGCCTGCAGCTTCAAGGGAGCCCGGAGTAACTTTAGGAGTATCTCCAACAGATAATGAAACTGCTGAACCACTCTTTTTATTGAGAAATTCCTTTGTCAGGTTACCTAACTTTTCACTGTACTCTCTCTCCAGTTTGGATCTTTCACGATAGAACAGCTCAATATCTTTTAGCCACTTGATATTGTTCTGCACCCATTTCTGTGTTTCTTGGAAGGAATCCTTTATCTCGTTACCAATTGATAGCTTATCACTCATAATAAGTCTTCAAAATGCCTTCAGAAGACTTCAAAAATAGCTAATGGTTCTTATTATTATGTTTTGAGACAAAACATATTTCTTATCCACTAGAATTGTAAACACGCACAACAAATGTGCTTATTCACATATCTTGAATTTCTCAAAAAACAGTCCGCACCTGGGCGGCGAAGTAAAATGAAGTTCATAGATTTGAAAGAAATGGATATGACAAGGAAGGGAACCTTTAAGATTTGATCGAGTGCAAAAATCGTACATATTCAACCTTTAAATGGATAGAGCGATGGCAGTAGGCGGGAAACCGACGACAGGAGCAGTAATAGCTGGTCAGGAAACGATGACTGAACAACAAAGGATCCAGCAACAATTGCAACTATTTCAGAACTCTTTGCCAAAGGTAAATCAAATTGCATATCAAATGCTTTTAAATGAAATTGTGCCGCTTTCAGTTTCAGTTGAGAAGAAGCTTATCGATTATGATTCGGATTTAAAGAATTATGAAGATGAAAACAAAGAGACAGAAGAAATGCTCGAAAGGCTACATATAAATCCTCCTTTGGACCCACCATCGCATAAGTTATGTCGAGATTTGTTTGAGGCTGATGAAGAGGAACATGAAAAGGTGTTGGAAAGGTTAAGAAGTATTGGCTTTCAGATTGGCAATAAGGTCACAGAGCTGCTTGTATTTACAAACAATCCCAATTTGCATTTTAAGGATATGGATTTATTAGCCGTTATGAAATTTATATGTCGAGATGTTTGGAAGCAGATGTTTGGCAAGCAAATTGACAATCTGAAAACGAATCACAGGGGAACGTTTTATTTATTTGATTATGAATATCGACCTATTCAACCTTTTTCATTAAGTGATGACTCTGACGAAGAAGAGTTGAAAATGGCTAAGCCGTTTTTGGAAATTCCCATGGGGGTGATCAAAGGCGTTTTATCTTCATTAGGCTATTCGCCTGATGAAGTAGTCTGTTTAGCATCCTACGTTGACAGGCCTGAAGATCGGCCCAAAGCAACCTTTCATAAAGGTGTCAGTTTCCACGTTCAGGTGAACATGCAGTAGTGAATTGTTTTCAACCTATTGAGATCTTAATATATACATACAAAATTTCGATAGATAAAGTCAATGGAATGATATCGTTTTCAGCAATGGTTGCGTCATTTTTTCTTGTGAAATTGAAAGGGCAACACTATTACAGATGCAGCTTCAGATTCAATTGTTTGTGTAACAGGTCTCTCTACGAGCAGAGATTTCGGACCCAACTTCACCTGTATCAATTTCTTGAGGTTATATTCTAAGATTTCAGTTTCTTGATCCAATTTAAGGTCGAATTGGTGTTTCTGATCTTCCCACTTGTTTTTAATTTCGAACTTTTGTTCATCAGTGACTTTTTCATTCCAAACGTGTCGGCATTCTCTGCACATTTTTTGAAATCTTTCAATCAAATTTGTGAGTTCCTCCTCGCCTGAATTGCTAGTAGAGTTTAGATCTTTAACCTTACCAGAAATAATTATTCTGTGACCACTACCAATGGCATTATGCCTCAAGATAATACCTGTTTTTCGCTTGTTTTTCATGTTTTCTTCTTGCCAAATACGATCAAACTTATATTTGAATTTACTCCTAAATAACATGTATTCACTGGTCGCAGGAGTTGGAATCTCCATGACTTTTGCCAGCTCGTACCTGTTTAAAACTTTATGATTGATTTTTGTAAAATGGAAAAAAAATGCATAGTACAGCCTCCTCTTTGTATTAGATAACGATTCCCATTCTTTACGGATATGCCTCTTGAATGCAGTATTTTGTTGAGAACCACTCAGGAAATCATTGGACAATAGATTACAAGAATTTTGCTGTAGTTCTTTGATTCTCGACTGGTAATAATAATCGAAAGCAGTAGCTGGTAAACTATCCAACTGTTTTTTGAACGATTTCTTCGTACTGTAAATTATTTGAGACAGTTGTGCCCTGATCACTCTGGAGCCATGCATTCGTACCTCTTGTTAATATATACAGAGTGGTTCCTCGGTGAGATAGGAATTTGATGACCGTTTAATATGTATGCGTATATATACATAGTTGCCTAATATGCTTGATTTTTTTTGCCCCTAGATCGATCCAGGGCATTACCCGTTTTCGTGTTTTATTTACCTTTTGACTATGATGCAAAATGTTACACGAAACGAGAAAAAAGTTCCAGTGAAAATCTACGTGATTGGTTTAAAGAAAAGAAAAGAAGAGAAAACAGAAAACAATTAACGATTATTATAAATAATAAAACGAAACGAGATACAAAGTGATGGTGTTGTGAAACGCTTAACTTTTCTTATTTGTCGCCTTCAAGTTCGGTGTCCACTAGCCCTTGTAGTTCACATTCTTGAATTGAACTTCTCCCCCTGTCGATGTGTTGGGTATGCTAGATGTAGGGTCATCAAGCTTATCAGATTGATCCAAAGAAAACGCAAACCCATTATTTGATGCAGCAGATGCAGATGAGGGGGGTGGTAATGGCATTGATGAAATGGAGTTCGCATTTGATGGCTCAGATACTTGTTGAGAAGTTTGCTGTCGAATAGTAGGATAACCGTAATTGATTATCTGTTCATTTTTCAAATCGAGCTGTGGAGGTGCTAGATGCTGCTGTTCTTGTTGTTGCTTTTGAGAAAGTTGACTCTTAATTGAACCTAAAGCTCTTGCGGCTAATGAGTTTTCGTACCGGTTTTTATCCTGATTAGTAGTTGTCACTCCAACTTGAGGTTGATTTTGAGAGAGAGTGGAGGATGGTGATGCAGATGATTGATCCAAGTCGGATGGGGTTATTCTGGTACTACCTTTACCTCTACCTTTTATACCTTTATTGGAATTTTTGTATAGTGAGGCAAAATATTCTAATAACTCTCTTTCTTTTGGTGCGATATTTTCATTTGGGTCCATTTCAGCCAACCTGTGAGTTAATTCATTCAAAGTACTCAAATGAAAACGATTCTGATGGGCTTTCATATTACCCAGTTGTGTAAAAGTCTTGTTGCAACCATCCAACTTGCATATGAATGGTTTTAATTTTTGATGTGTAACAATGTGTGCGGCTAGATTACCCTTTCTTGAAAATCGTTTACCACATAGCTCGCATTCGTATGGTTTTTCACCGGTATGAAGTCTTTGATGGGTTCTTAAATTACCACCTTGAGTAAACCTTTTACCACAGTATTCACATTGAAAAGGCTTATAACCAATATGTGAACGTACGTGAACTTCTAAGTGTGTAGATTGTGTAAAGAAACGATGACAGTAAGGACATTCATGCTGTTTGACACCGTGTGATCCTTTTGGTTTTTCTACACCTCCAACTAATTGAGTAGATGGAGGTAAAATATCTGAATTTTCATCAATCAATAATCTACCATCCGCCGTTGTTGGAACCTTTTCAGTAACACCTTTTTTCCTTGCTTGAATCATTAACATCAATTGATCAACTTTAGTGACACCTAATAGTGATTTTGAATCGTCCAATGGAGTACCATCATTTGAATCCAATATAGGATTTTGCAGTTTGGAAAGGGTATCATGTGTGGTATTTGCAGATATTATATCATTTACATTATTTTTGATTGATCGTTTTTGTCTCTTTGTACCAATGTCACCGTTTCCTTTCAGTGTATTATCATCCACTACATCTGCATTTGGATCCTCGATCAACTCTCCGGCATTTGTATTTGAACCATTTTGAGAATATGGTCTAGAGCCAGATACATAATTCTGATTATCTAAAGTTCCTCTAACAGATGAATCACGTCTCTTGAATTGAAAATCAAAATCATCAGCATTAAATTTCAAAGAATTATTTCTTGAACCTAACAAAGGATGTGTGCCATTACCTGCTGCAGCTGAAAAGAGTGTGTCAAACTCTGGATTATGATTGTTCGATTGCTGTGCATTATTGTTATTATTATTGTACTGCGCTTTGTTGATGGTATTATTAGTATTGTTATTATTACTGTTGTTGTTGGTGTTGTTGTTGTTGTTGTTGTTGCTGACGATTGGAGTTATACTGCCGCTTGATAGAGGTACTAATAGTGGTGGCTTCATTGGATTGGCAGATGCGGAATCTGTCTTATTTGCATTTTGTTGTTGTTGCTGCTGCTGCTGTGGCTGCTGTTGCTGTGGCTGTTGCTGTTGCTGTTGCTGAGCGTTATGAAAGAATTCTAACTCCGGAGCATCGTTCGAACCAAAGTAAAGCGAATTTCTCTTTGACGACGGTTGTGAAGGAGGGTTGAATCTATATTGCTGAGATGACGAAGATGCATTACTACTGCTAGTATTATTTTGTTGTTGCTGTTGCTGTTGTGGCAGCGCAGGCTGCTGCTGCTGGTTGCTCTGCTGTTGAGTATTCGTCTTTGACGAAAAAGAAGGTGTCTTAAACCTCGGAGGCATGAACGGCTCTAATGTTTCACTTTGTCGTCTAACGGTGGTAAACTGGCCTGCACTTCCACTTGGAACATTTCCAACATCGGAGTTTTTTGTAGAGCTACCTTGCTGTTGATTTGGCCATAAGTTATTAACTATCGAAAACCCTCTGCCAATTTGTGAAAGATCATTTGGAGCGCTTATAGAAGGACGATCCGAAATATTCAAAAAAGAAGATATAGAAGCATCCGTTGAGAATCTCGGCTGGTTAAAATTCGTAAACATAGACATGGAATCCTGCCTTGGTTGTTTAAGCATCCCATTAACCTGAGTTCCACGTGAAAACGAAGATGGAGGCTGTGTCACATGATTGTTGTCATTATCACTACTCCGTACCATGACAGCACTAGGAGATGCTGAACTGGAATCACCATTGGAACCTATTACGTTTTTGTTTTTATTATTTTCGTCGTCCATTATACTCCGAAAACAAACTGTCCATATACTCTTGACTATGTCTGCTCTTTGATCGTTCTACACTTCTTTTCTTTTACTGACAAATACACAATTATACGCCTTCTTGTTGTCCTTGTTAATAAAGTTCAGTATACACGCTTCTAGAAGGCCACCTTCGTATTTTTTTCTTATTTCAATATTTACGAAATGTCCAGCTGATTTTCCTACCCCGGCTCTTATCGTGTCGTGAACCACTTTGTTTGTTTGTTTGTTTTTTTTTCCTTTGTTTTTCCTTTTATTTATTTATTGACCTTCTAAGTGATCCCTCAAAGTTTCGTTGCTTTGGTCTTTGCTTTTTCTGAGAATACTTCAGTGTCCCTTTAAAAAAAAAAATAACAAAAGCAAGCGATGAGCCGGGTAACAAATATGACAGAGGCAAAGCACGTGAGCACGCAAATTTTTTGAAAAAATCAATGGTAACATTTCTAGCTGCTTTGATGTGACACGATTGATTGCTCAAGGATGTGCAACGTATTGGGAACGAATTTGGATGAAGAGATGGATCAGATTTTTGGTCACGTGGTGCTACTGTCAGGGTAACCTCAGCGTGTTTCGTACGGGATGATACATGCTCTCTCATCTACTCGAATGAAATTTGTAGCGGATATTGGGATATTACAATTATACCAAATTAGTATAATGTGGTATTAACATAACGAGCTAGCTAGCGTGGCATAGGAAAGGATGGCTGAAATAGAGAAAGAGATTGTACATGACGCCATTGTTGAGGAGGATGTGGATATGATAGAAGAGGAGCAAGAGGTCGAAGATGAACCAGATAAAGAAAAGATCAAACTATTACCGCAGGCTACTTCAGAAGATGGTACATGTGCGTCTTTTCAAATAACGGAAGAGGATCATACTCTGGGCAATGCCTTACGTTACATAATAATGAAGAATCCAGATGTTGAGTTTTGTGGGTACTCTATACCACATCCATCTGAAAATTTACTAAACATAAGAATTCAAACGTACGGCGAATCGACTGCGGTTGATGTCTTACAAAAGGGTCTCAAAGATTTAATGGATCTTTGCGATGTGGTCGAAGATAAATTCACCCAGAGGATTAGAGAATTGTAACACTTCACATACTATATATTAAATATATACACTATCTTATTACTATTATCATTTATTACTATTGTCGTTTCTTTTTTTTTAGCTTGTACGGGAAAAAAAATTTTCATGCGATGAGCATCTCAGATTTTCAACAGTATAAGAACGAGCCATAATAACTTTCCTTCCTCAGATTTCGTGCCATTGATACTGTTCCTTTTTTGTCAGTTTATCAAGTCAAAAGAGCCATACTAGTCTTAACATCTAATAATAATGTCTAGAGATTCGCAATTTAACAGGTCAAACTATAACTCCCGTGGTGGTGATTTCCGTGGGGGTAGAGGTTCTGACAGAAACTCTTACAACAGAGACGGAAACGGTAATGGTGGTGGTTATCAAAATTCTCGTTCATTCCAACAGGGTCCACAAGAGTTGGTGAAACCAAATTGGGATGATGAGTTATCCTCCTTGCCTACTTTTGAGAAAAACTTTTATGTTGAACACGAAACTGTTCGTGCTAGGTCAGATTCCGAGATTGCTCAGTTTAGGAAAGAAAATGAAATGACCATCTCTGGTCACGACATTCCTAAACCAATCACTTCTTTCGATGAAGCTGGTTTCCCAGAATACGTTCTAAAAGAAGTTAAAGCTGAAGGCTTTGACAAGCCAACTGGTATTCAATGTCAAGGTTGGCCAATGGCTTTATCAGGTAGAGATATGGTTGGTATTGCTGCTACAGGTTCCGGTAAGACTTTATCTTACTGTTTGCCAGCTATTGTTCATATAAATGCTCAGCCTTTATTGGCTCCTGGTGATGGTCCAATTGTTTTGGTGTTGTCACCAACAAGAGAATTGGCCGTTCAAATTCAACAAGAGTGCTCTAAATTCGGTAGAACTTCAAGAATCAGAAACACTTGTGTTTATGGTGGTGTTCCTCGTGGTCAACAAATTAGAGATTTATCTCGTGGTTCTGAAATTGTCATTGCTACCCCAGGTAGATTGATTGACATGTTAGAAATCGGTAAGACTAATTTGAAAAGAGTTACTTATTTGGTTTTAGATGAAGCTGATAGAATGTTAGATATGGGTTTCGAACCACAAATCAGAAAAATCGTTGACCAAATTAGACCTGACAGACAAACTTTGATGTGGTCCGCTACTTGGCCAAAAGAGGTTAAACAATTAGCTAGCGATTATTTGAATGATCCAATTCAGGTTCAAATCGGTTCTTTGGAACTATCTGCTTCTCATACCATTACTCAAATTGTTGAAGTCGTTACCGATTATGAGAAAAGAGATCATTTAGCAAAACATTTAGAAATTGCTTCTCAAGATAAAGACAGCAAAATTTTGGTTTTTGCCTCTACAAAGAGAACTTGTGACGAGATTACAAAGTATTTAAGGGAAGACGGTTGGTCTGCTCTTGCCATTCATGGTGATAAGGACCAAAGAGAACGTGACTGGGTTCTAAATGAATTCAGAGAGGGTAGATCACCAATCATGGTTGCTACAGATGTTGCAGCCAGAGGTATTGGTATGTGTTTATGAATTTTTTTTTTCCAATTACTACTAATCATTACTATTCAAACAGCAAACAGGTGTTGGTGTTTTTGCGTGCATATTTAGCACAGTGTATGGAGATTGCCTTACAAATCTAGGTTTTGTTCAAAAAAAGGCTATTTCCATTATACTTCACTATTTTTTTGGTAATTCGAGAGTGGTATCTCGGATTTTTTTTCAAATAAAATAGAAACAAAACTAAAACTGGCAGGAAAATAAAAAAAGATGATGCTAATGATGATAGATAATAAGTGCGATTTTATTCTTGTCTGCTCTTTCCTTTTCCTTTATGTTTTCACAGAGCGCATTACAATGAAAAATCGTAGCGGATTAAAAGAATGTCACGCTATTAAGTGATATTGTTTTAGTGACCCTTCATTCTCTTATTATTTCTTCGAGGCACGTTCATCTTTTTTATTCACAATGTTCTGTAGTTATGCTTTGTTAGCTATGTTTGTGCCCTCTTTGATCCAATATTTCAAAATTTGCATATACGATGTTTGCCCTCCTCCTATTATCCAGCTGGTCTGAAGATAAATTAGAGTATGGCCAATATTATATGTGCAAATTTATTGTATCATATGGGAAACAAATGTGGACTGTGCTTCGTTGAAACAAAATATGACTTTTTTGATGACAAACTTTTCATATTTCCACCAACCTTGCTTGCAAATTTTTTTTCGTAGTGACAATTTAAAAGTAGCAGTAGCTCTTTTACATGCGTAACATATTTTACTAACATTCTTACCATTTTTTATTACAGATGTCAAGGGAATCAATTATGTCATTAACTATGATATGCCAGGTAACATTGAGGATTATGTTCATAGAATTGGTAGAACTGGTAGAGCTGGTGCCACAGGTACTGCTCTATCCTTCTTCACTGAGGGTAACAAAGGCCTTGGTGGAGCACTAATTTCTATTATGAGAGAAGCTAAACAAGTCATTCCACCAGAGTTACTGAAATTTGACAAGAGATCCTACGGTGGTCATCCAAGATATGGTGGTGGTCGCGGTGGTTACGGTGGTGGCCGTGGTCGTGGCCGTGGTGGTTTTGGCGGTGGTCGTGGTCGCGGTGGCTTTGGCGGTGGTCGTGGTGGCGGCTTCAACAGACCAAGAGATAACAACTGGGGTGGTAACAGATATTAATTTCCATATATGAAAATATCTCAAGGTGCTGCTATCCAGTTCTTTCATTCATAAATTGTACATTACAAATTTTTCACTTTTATTATATCATTGCATCGATGCTTTATTAGATATATTCTTATATTATATTACTTTTAAATATGTATGAATCTTTTTGAACTAATTGTTTTTTTTTTCACCATGCAGCATCCCAGGCTTCATCGTCCACATTATTATCATTAAAATCTACTTCAACTTGATTCTTTAATTTTGAAGTTGGCTTATTTTTAGCCCGTGCTCCTATTGAAGGAGTAGCAGTCCTGGAATGGCTACTACTCGATCGCGGTGTCAATATTCCCTGGCTTGGCTTTTTCCCCGTTAAAATACTGGCTTTCTTTACTTCCGTTTTTATTGGCTTATGCGGTTTATCAACTTGTATTTCTGCCTCGTCCCATGCATTATAATCACCCCAGGAAGATACATCAAGATCTCCATCGTCGATTAGTTCGGAATTCCAGGATTTTTCTATTTTGACAGGCGTACCGTTTAAAATGCTTTTTTTTTCAATTTTTCCCCCCATTGTGGCTGAAGTTTCAGTCCAAATATCATCTTCATTATTTCCGTTAGTGTTTTCAAAATTATCCCAAGTATCATTGTCTGCTCCTTTTGGTGTGTTTGATTCAATGTTTTTCCCTTCTGGGGCTGGACTAATCATCACAGTAGCCATAAACTGATTAACAAGTTCTTCGTCATTAGTTTCCTCCTCTTTTCCATACTCGTCGAAGTCGACGTCTTCAGAGCGGTTACCGTTTTCGATGGAATCCTGAAGTGACTTAGCTTCACTTTCCAATTTGTGGAGATATTTCTGGAAAAGATCTTTAGCCTTAGCTCTTACTAAAGGGTCTTTATCGAGCAAGCCAGGAGCAATTACCGTCAAAATTTTGTTGGCAATTGTTGCAACATCAAATAAATTAATCGATTTCTTCAGTCCATATAAGGCAGCTAATCTGGGTTTAATGACGGGATCTTTTAGGGATTTCGTAAAGGCAGTAGCTAAAATGCTTGAGCTGCTACCGGTAGAGAGTAGCGTAGATATTCTTGTAATGATTATGACGGTCCAAGTACGGATTTCAACATCCGAATCCACCTGTGTTTTTGCTAGGTATCTTAACAGTTCATTGTTCAATTGCCTTTCAGTAATGTTAGGGACAATAATAGGAACGCTCTTTAAAGTTTGCAAACGTAAAGTTGGATCGGAATCCGCTAATCCTTGAATGAACCGTGGGTAAATCTTATTTGATATTTCCGATTTTTCCAAATGCTTACTAACCTTTGGTAAATAAATAAGTAACAAAAACCTTACTTGTCGATCCGGCAATGCAAAACAATCGTATATTATTTGTTTAGAGCTTTCTGGGAAATATTGTTTATCTACTGTCAAGTCCAGAAATATTGCTAATAGTGGAATTATTCTGGATAATGCCGAGGCGCTGTTATTTTGAGAAGCTATCAACCAGTTGATGACGTTAGATATTTCGGGAATTATTAAACCTTCAACAAACCCAGGTGTCAAATTATGATACAAACTTCTTTTCTCGAAGAAAGAAGTCTGCAAATTTGACATAACGGCCAATTTTTCCTCCGGACCCTTAATGTGTAATTCTTTTAATTGTTGATACACTGAAATTAATGGATTTGATAGCCACGAGTTCGTGATTTGCAACCTATCTATAAAGTTGCCAATAGTAGTTCTGGCCTGAGCCAAACAATGGACTGGAGACTGCCAATCCTTGGGTATCTTCGAAGTACCTCCAAATAAGTCGCATATGAGTGAGCCTAACTGTATCGAATCAATTTTTTTAGGATCTTCAGACACATTCTGAATACCCATATACCTATTGAAAATGTGCAAATTTGAAACAAAAGTGTTTGGATTAACGTCAGCCTTTTTCGTGCATAATTCTAATCCAAACAATAATGATTGACCTTTTGAATCAATAAAAATGGATTCTTTACCAATAGTCCCCAATACAAAATCATTCAAAAATTTCAACGTTGTCAAAATCTGTACAATTCCAACCTGTAAAGCCTCTTTATTTTTCTGCAAACGGGTCAGGTCATCCCATGGAAATGGTCTTACGCGTTCCGTGATGATGAAAGTGGATTGAGGATCGGAGTCGAAAGTTTCCAAGACATGACATAAACCTGGAATTTTCAATATCTTAGATTTATGGATAGCATTCATAATCAACGCTTCATTTTGCTGCGATCGGTTCGCTTTAAAGATAGTAACCGGTAAGGAATCAGATTTTCTTGTACCGTTGAAAACCTGCCATAGTGCTGTCTCATAAATGGCCTTATCATCTAAAGCATACGGGAATTGGAAATTCGATATCGATTTAAACAAATTGATAAAACTCATTACCCGTGGGCTCGTTTGGCTCTTGTGTATGTATAAAGCGATTGTTCACATTGTGTGCGTTAAAACTCTGGCATCATCTTCTCTTGCCGACGTGTGTTAGCTCATGAAAGATTTTCATCACGTGCCTTTCGATCTTATTCTAAATAGTAACCTGTTTATTATACTGAATCAGAAAATATATATATATAAAAGTGTTGTAGTGCATAAATAATTTGCGGTTATGAGATTGCTGCATTGTAGGAGATAGGGTACGGTGGTGTTCTATAATACATTATTGTCAGTCTTTACCTTCACTTTGTCAAAAGGAAGGAAATAAATATATATGAGTGACGGTGAGCTCCTTACTTCTTGTTGGCAAAATAGTAAGCAACACCAAGGAACACAACAGCACAAGCAATGACCAATACACCGCTGCCTTCTCCGCCAGTAGTGTGAGAACCTTGAGTACTGGTGGTTGTTTGCTCGACCTTGATCGGTTTACTGTTGATATCTAATCTGCCGACACATAGTGTGTTTAATATTCTTAAAGCCTCCTCAGAATGGCCAATATCAGTAAATGGCTCACTAGCATCTTGACCAGCTAGGTCCAAGATGATCTCATCACCACCTGGATGTTCATCTACAAATTTGGTGACGTCGTAAACTTTACCATCTACCACAATCCATACATCTTCTGGCGAGTTGTGTTCAGCGATCTGTTGATACGTGTAAACGTTAGACATATTTATTTCGATTGAGAACCTATGAGAGTATATGTTTGAACTATTCGATACAAGAGATTGAAATAATAAGTAAACGAAAGATTACTGTCTAATCATATTCGTGTCTTCTTCTTCCCAAGAGATTATATATCGATGAGAAACCCAACCGAACCAAATCCTCGAGAACGAAGAAGCTCTGCAAAATCCGACAAACCCATACGAGGCGAGGCGAGGTGAGGCGGCATTGCTCTGTGTCGCGATCTTGCCGTCCAGCTGTCGAACGTGTCGTTTAACTGATTGAACGAAGAGAGAGAGAGTTGAACAAGATTCGTTTAGTTTATGTTTTCTCCTTCAAACGTAGAAACCTGTAATAAAACTGATCATCAAATGAGCACCGGTAAGGAATGATACTCTATAGTGAGATTTACCTCTATTTGATAGTTTACTTGAGTGAAGTATAGCGATATATCCGATGATTTGGGATTTGTGGGTTTATGTCATGTGACTTTAAGCCATAGTCTTGCTATATCAGGTATTTAATGATCTTAATATACAGTGTTCTTAGAGTAACCTCTAGTATTTAGTTATGAATCTCACCATTCGAATTGAATGCCTGCCTTGTGCAATTGTTCCATCCTTTCATCATGTTTGATCTTAGCACCCTCTTTCAATTGATCAGCTGATCTCTTAATTGGAGTCTCTTGGAAAGCTCTTTTCTTGTATTTATACAATTTCTCGATCTTGGAACCTTCTGGTAAGAGACGGACTTGCAATAGATGACCCATGAGTAAGTAGTTGTTCATTGTTTCTTGAGCGATTCTGGCATCGTCTTTATTGGCAAATTCGATGAATCCGTAATGTCTGGAATTTCCATTCTTCTTATTACGCGCTAGTTTTACCTCTTTTAAATCTCCGAATTGCGAGAAGTATTTACTCAGTTCCTTTTCGTGAAAGCCTTGTGGCAATCTACTAACGTATATGATGTTGGAGTAGTCGATGGAATCGGCATTAGCTCCTGATTTTTTGCCGGTTTTTTTCTGTTTACTTACGTCTAATTTTTTAACCTTATGTGTTAAACCAGATCCTTCTGCCTCATCAGCTGATAATAGGCCTTCTATGTCATCCTCTTCTTCTTCGAACTTGGATTCTGAGTCTGATTCTGATGCCGATGAACGTACGTCGACAGTTTCTTCTTCCTGCTGCACCGGTTCCTCAGACTCTTCGATTGCTTTCGATACGGTAGTTCTCTTGGCCATTTTTATCCGTGTTATATTTGGGTATTTCTCTATATATATTAATATATTTTATCACATCTTTTATATTTTGAGATGAGATGAGCATTGAAAATTTTTTGCATTCGCTTCAGGACCGCCTTAACCAAGTAATTTGCGTTACCCGGATAATATGTATCACCCGTATACATACATATATTGTCATCACTGAACACAACTTTCTCTATATATAGCTTGAAATGTCTTGTTCAAGGGCAATCCCACTACATTATAATAATCACCATCGATTTTTTCAACTATCATTCCGCTCATACCTTGGATCTTGAACCCTCCTGCAACCGCTATTCCATCTCCCCCTTCAACGTACTCTTCCAAGAGTCTCAATGGGATTTTATTGTCGCAGAATATTTTCGTTTCTTCATGAAATGTTTCTGTCATTTTGAAATCATTCTTGTTTGACCATCTTATTAACGTAACCGCTGTTACAACTGTGAGCGGTTTGCCATTATCCTCGTAACAAAACTTCTTCAAATTCTTTAATTGAACCACCTTGTTTTTGGGTTTCTCGTATATAATATTATTACTATCAATTACCACTGTATCTGCACAGATGATCAATTTGAATTTGTTTTTCTGGCCTTCTTCCTCTTCTGCTCTCAACTCTTGCACAATTCCTTCTGCTTTACAGCGCGATGTATCACACACATATCTGATGGGATCATTTTCATATAGGGATTTATCTAGATCCTCTTCAAATGTGGGTTTCATCAGTTTTAAATTATTTATTCCCATGACATCGTGTAATATCTCATACCTCCTAGGTGAGGAGCTGGCGAGGATGATGTCACATTTAGACCCTATATCTTCAATTATGCTTGATTGACCCATGATCTTTTTGGCTATGCCTTTCACCTTCTAAAGTCCCTTCGCTGGAGATGCTTTCTAACGTCCATTTTTTTATCTTTTCGTACTACGGATTCGCGTTATCGAGCTAAAAACTCCCATCTATTTATGAAAATATGAAAAGACCGCTAAAACTTATGAAAATGCGTTCACATAGGTTGCACGCTCGTCAAAACGATTCTATCAGCTATTCTATAAATTTTTTCCGCGTGCTTATCCTCATCGTCTCCTTCCTCGTTGACCGCTGTTGGATCAATCTTACCCTCTGAATCAGCCGCTTTCACATTCCTTGTCTCGTCTTTGCTGGTTTCCTCAGTTTCTTGTTCATTGTCTACCAAATTTTTATTTGATTTCTTATTCACCGCAGCTTCATTGGGGAATGCTAATTCTGTTCCGACAAGTTTTTTCCAGTTACCTTCGTATAATTTATCGCCAATCTTGAACAAGGGTGCCTCTGTCTCCAATCCAGAATGCTGTAATGAGGCTGTTCTGTCGATCTCTGATTTATCTCTGTAGCTTCCACTTGGAATATCTACACTAACATAGAGTGTCTCCATCTCTTTTTCATCAGCCGGCACAGCACCTGCTGCATGTGCGGCCACCGCTGCAGCTTGTCTAAGCTTCATATCAGCGTCGGAGCCTGCTTCAAATACATTTCTGTAATCCCAATTCATCTCTTCGCCTTTACTGAGAAACTCGGCATTACCATTCATTGTCATTCTCCATTTCCTTTTCTCAAAGGAAAGATCTTTATCTTCTTCCTGTATCGAACTGGGGGTATCTAATTCGTACTTATCTAACGAACAACTTCCACTACGAATAATTGTCCCGTCTTCATCGAGTGGTTCTCTCCAATTTGAAAACCCTAGTAAGTTCATACCAAGAGCGGCCTTAGAGGCTGCATGAGTAACGATTAATATTGTCTCGACATTAGGAAACTCCTCTTCCAGTTTCGCAATAAACAATGGCCAAAATTTGCCGCATCTCTCGTAGAGATCTTCTTCAGTTTCACCTTTATCGCTGGGTATAATCGTTGACTCCCATTTTGTGTTTATCTTTCCAGGAAAGAAATTTTCTAAAACGTCTAATGATGCAGGTACTGGGATTATAGGTCTGTCGGGTCTGTACCACTCACCAATACCACGATCTATAAAAATCGGTAGTTCCAAGATATCTGCTATTGGTTCACTTGTCTGAATACAACGATAAAATGGTGATGAAAATATAAGCTCAGGTTGATTATCAAGTGATAGTAGGTAATGAGCCAATTCCTTAGCCTGGTGTATACCATGTCTTGCTAATGGCACATCGCTATCCACGGCTGTAGGGGGTGGAGGATATGGCCCCTTAGGTAACCAGTTTGACCTGTATCCATGTCTAGCAATGTATATCGTCTTAACAACCATCTTCGTCCAGATTTCTGCTGTCTACTTCTTGGTTTGCTCGACCAACTTTCCTGCAACTTCACTTTTTCACTCCTTGATCAAGCTTGTCTCGCTTTTTCTTTTCGAACCTATAAGACGCGGCGGCGGCAGACGGCTCTTCGATATATTTGGAAAATTCACAAACATTCCAACCGTGAACGTCTCGAAAATAACTAAAGTTGACAACTACAAATCATGCCTCCAGGGGTGAGCAAAAGAATAAAAACTATATCAGTCACAAGACCTATTATATATGGTAATACTGCCAAGAAGCTCGGTAGTATAAAACCACCAAATGCTCCAGTAGAACACACGCACCTATGGACCATATTTGTTAGAGGTCCACAGAATGAAGATATATCCTATATAATAAAAAAGGTTGTTTTCAAGCTGCACGATACCTATCCCAACGCAACAAGAACGGTAGAAGCTCCACCATTTGAGCTAACAGAGACCG
This sequence comes from Torulaspora microellipsoides, assembly GCA_900186055.1. Classification (NCBI taxonomy): domain Eukaryota; kingdom Fungi; phylum Ascomycota; class Saccharomycetes; order Saccharomycetales; family Saccharomycetaceae; genus Torulaspora; species Torulaspora microellipsoides. The sequence continues at coordinate 668,422 of FYBL01000005.1, read as the reverse complement.
GATGGGGTGAATTTGAAATAAACATAAAGATTCATTTTGTTGACGTAGCGAACGAAAAAATGCTGAATATTTTTCATCATCTGAGACTTCACCCATATTATAATGTTGGACCAGGACCACAGCAGCCAGATGATGAGATTTCGTCCATTTTTTATGACGAACTTGTCTTTAATGAACCGAATGAACAATTCTTCGAAATTCTCATGAGCACACCTGGAAATTTGTTGCCATCGAATAAAACTGATACTTGCGTATTCTCAAAACAGTTGGAGCAAGAGGAAATAGATAGAATCGATATTGGCATCGAGAAAGTGGATGAAGAAATCAGAGAACTAAGGAGCAAACTCACTACGCAATTGGAAGATTAAACATTTCGGAATAAGATGCCAGGGCATAAATAGACAAGGACATTCATTACCTATCATAACTTTTAAAAGGGCTTTGTGTTCGTAAGCAACATGGTAATTGTATATTATTGGATCCTTCGAATTCATTGATGAGGTATTTCCCAATACTGACATTCGTCGAAGATATTGTCACAATCATAATTCTATAAAGTTTTTATACAAAAAAGTTGTATATAAGCTTACATATTTATAGCTGGTCAGTAAAATATACTCATGATTTATTTGGGCGTCAACGGTTTCCAAGATTGTAGACTCAAACTTTCCAACTCCGGCTTCTTGGTTGGCTTTAAGGGCGGCAGTTTTTTCTTGACTGTAAGCGAGCCAGCTAAATCTGATTCAGTATGTGATGACTCTACATGAGTAGATGAAGTAGTTAATGACGATGTTGAAGAAGATGACGATGTATCGGATTCTTCAGCAGCAGCAGCTTTTCTTGGCGCAGGAGCTTCAACTTTTGGAGTTATAGGTGTGGGGGATCTGCCAGTATTTTTAGGAGTCAAGATTACCTCATTAAAGCCTGGCGGCAAAGGTTTCCTTGCTTGTGGTACCGGAGGGGGTACTAGGCCTGGTGATTGTGATTGTGATGGAGATGCTGATGATGAAGTTGGTCGCGTTACGGTTGGTGTTCGTACGTTAGATGTCGAACCTTGCGATTGTTTGGGTGTGGTCGTTGATCTGGAAGCAGGTGGTGGAGGTGGACGTAATTTGGGCTTAGTGTAGGCTTCTCTTGAGGGGGAAAACTCGTTTCTTCTAGCAGGTTGCAGTGGAGGTGACACTAATGAAGAAGGAGTAGATGATGATGATGGAGAATCCAAATTTACGGAGGACCCGGGAAAGTCTAACAATGTCACGCCAGTGGCATCGGCTAAGGAACGGTGCCGTTTAGCTGTTGTTTCTTTTTCTAACACAAGATCAATGAGGTGATTGTCGTTTTTGTCTAGTTCTTCAGGATGAGCCACTTTATAATCGTTATACAAGCGTTTCGTCAAGTCCAGTCTGATAGCCTCATCAATATATGTTACTTTTGCTCTATAGGCTGCATAAACAGGTCTATGATCACTGGTCATTAGTGGTGCATCAGCATAAGCCAAAGGATGTAAGTTTTCTCCCTTATAAACGATCCTGTCGGTCCAAGATGGCGTTCTGGCTTTTTCGGAGGAGTCGTACACGTCTGTGCCATTATCATATTTGTACGTAGGACGGAACTTTAGAGTAGGTTCTCTGAATTCTTGGAACACGACCCCAGAGTTTATTTCTTGTGTCAATTGATCATAACGCAATAATCTGTCAATGTAACCTTCCTGTTGGGCGGACAATTCTTTCCTCACCTCCTCATTGGGTAACGTAATTCTATAGTTCAAATCTCCTAACCAGAAAATAGAGTCATGATGAGGGATCGTTTTCGATCGAGTAAAGCCTATGCTTTTGACGATGCTATCGTAATCGCCTCTACGCTCTTCGATATTAGAGGAACCAGCTGAAAAATGAGCGTTTACAAAACAGAATGAAGTATCTCCATACTCGAACCTAATAGCCACTGCACCCTTATTACCTGTTATGCCACCAAAGCCAGTTTTTTTGGTAGCACCTTCAACTTGTTTAACTAGATGAGCTTTGTCTGCCTTTACGAAAAACAAAATTATAAGTGATGACATTTGCTCCACCCGTAATAGCAAATATTTTTCATCGAATTGATTCAAGCACTTACTAACCATATTTTCCCAAAAAGATCCTTTTGAATAATCCGCGTTTAATATGGAACCAGCCGTTAATTCAATAACTTCTTGCAAACCCAAAACGACAATATCTGGTTTGAACTTGTCGCCAATGGGGAATAACCATTTGGATAAATCCGCTTGTCTTGATGTACCGTTAACATTGTATGTACCTACTAGGAGGTTAATTGTTGAATACGAGGTAAATTGATCAGCGTACCCTTCCAACTTTGAGGTGACAAATTCATTTATAGGATCATATAATTGTACTGACTGTTGATCTGGTAGCCTACCTAGTAGCGCATCGATGTTTTGTTGCTTACCTTTATCCATGAAATTGTTTATGTACATTCTGCTGACAGATTTAGTGGCATCCGAGAGAGCTCCTGCAAAGGACATTTTCCCTTTCCTCGAAAACGAGGACTTCAAAGCATTGGTACCGGTATATATTTGAGAGACCTGGTCCCCGTGATCCGCCCATAGGGTATTGTGTTTAATCATAAAATCTTCTGCGTCGGTATAAGCATTTGCGTTTATCAAATGAAAATCTTCTAGAAATGTTCTGAAGGCCACAAGTGATATAGTTTGCTGAACTAAGTTTGTCCTGTCTAGACAATCCAAGCAATTGGTCCTGAAAATTCCTTGCTGCTCTGAAATTACTTTTTTATCTTTGACATCATATGAAAAGTAACCAGCCACCAGTAAGGAATCTACTATTTTTGGAATAATCTTTTCAACCCCAGAAAATCCTTCCTGTGCTGTCTCTCTATGAAAGTCAAATTCTGTCAAGAACACATCTTGGCCTAACTTCAATTTCTTAGATTTCGTTAAATGGGCCTTATATCTTTGAGATAATTCAATCTCTGAAGATTTTGTTGATAGCAAATTCACAATATGTACGGGCCCGTATTCATCGATTAATTTGATAAAATGTTCATCAAAAACTGGCTGCGTTGCTTCCATTGATCTTGTTATCTGAACTTTGGGGTTAATCAGCGATGTATCTTGCTCCCAAAACACCGGTATACTACCTCTAATTTGAGTGAATGCATAGCAATACTGAGAGGAATACATTATTAATTCTGTTTCAACAAAATTGGCTACATTTCCTTCGTCATCAACACCACGGGCGTTGAACCTTGTCCCAGCTCTTTTCCAACTTTGTTTTGAAATAACTGTGAGACCAACTTTTAGTCGTTTGATATACGTGACAAATGTCTCTGCGAACCCGCGAATGACAGTAGTCAGAAATCCTTCCTCATCCAAAATTTGCTTTGAATTTGGGTCTAATCTGTCTCTGTAGGTTACGATTTCTTGCATAAGAAAAGAGTTCCACATATATTCTTCTTGAAAATTATCAACACTTAAGGAATATTCACCGAAACCACGATGCTGTAAGGTCGACGTTAAGTCAAAATCGGAGCTATAATAGAATGACCCATTAGATAATAATTTTCTTAGTTCATAACATGGGTGCCTTGGCAGTGCTTCTTGGTATTCCGGAGAATCGCCTTCAGATAGAACAGGATAACCTGAGGAGTCAATTTCAACAAAATCCCATCGAGAATCGTTCAGGCAGAAGAAATCAACAGCAAAGATTTTGTTAACAGTCTCGCCAGGAATTGGTTGAGCTACCTTTGATTTCCCAGAAATCGTGCCTACAAAGATTAAACCTTCGATTTCTATCAATCCTATGAATCCATTGATTTCATGAGAAGAAAGCCTCTTGAAACCTTGATGGTTCAAATCACCCTTCGGGATCAGCTCAATTGCACAGCGAGGCTTTTTGGAAGGTTCCTTACCCACTGATTTGAGAATCAGTGCGAATGATTCCGAAACGATGGCAATCCTTCGTTCGGGTTGTTTCGATAAAAGTATAATCATACAGCAGCTTTACTGAAAGGGATAAATTTGTGAATAATTTATAGTTGTTCCTTTTCTGATTTTCTCGCACTTGCTGTTGATGCAAGATATCTTACATCAAATTTCGTTTGTTTCGCAAGGAACTGCGTCGTCCCCCTTTCGCCATTTCCAAAAAAAAATTCAGGAATGTGCGATATCATCAATAAAATTGATATTGATATAATCAATTAAACGCATTAATATAAATATTAGATAAGCTATAAAGAAGATTATGAATGGATTTCCTGAGCTATTCACTTGTGTTTCATTCTCTTTAAGCGGATCCTGACGCTTTCGAGCTTGTAGACTCTGGAAGAGAAACCTCGCCTGTGTGAATAATATTGTTCACAGTAGAGAAAATGGCCTTGACTGAGGCGTCGCCAACATCTTCAGACACACCAACACCCCATTGGTAAGCTTTTTCGTTATCTTGGTCGCGTCTATAACCCAATGAGATGTAAGAAGCAGCTTGAGTGGATGAACCAGAGCCCAAAGAATGTTCAGTATAGTTGATAACACCAAATTTAACACTTAACAAGTTGGACAAAGCATCAACCAAAGATGATATTGGACCATTACCAGAACCTTCAATGTTGTGGATAGTACCGTTAATAGAGACTTGACCAGTCAAGGCTCTGCGATCAGATCCCAATTTTTCAACATTGTAATCAATTAGGCTGATGTAGTTATATTGTTCGTTATTATAGTTGTAAGCTTCCTTGAAAACCTTGCTGATTTCTTCCGACTTCAATTCTCTTCCCAAAGAATCGGCTGTATTTTGGACCACGTTTGAGAATTCGATTTGCAAGTTTCTTGGCAAATCTAGGCCTAGCGATCTCAAGATGATCCAAGCGGCACCACCTTTACCAGATTGAGAGTTAACTCTAATGACAGCTTCGTAGTCACGACCGATATCCTTTGGATCCAATGGTAGATATGGAATGGCCCAGGTTTGATCTCCTTGAGCGCGCTTCTTTTCCAATAAAGAGAAACCCTTCTTAATGGCATCTTGATGAGAGCCAGAGAATGCACAAACAACAAGATCTCCGCCATATGGAGCTCTTGGAGAGACTGGAATTTTATTACAACGTTCAACGACTTCAATCAATGAAGTGATATCCGAGAGGTCCAAATTTGGGGAAACACCTTGAGTGTACATGTTTAAGGCAACAGTAACCAAGTCGACGTTACCAGTACGTTCACCGTTACCAAATAGACAACCTTCAACACGATCAGCACCAGCTAAAACACCCAATTCTGAAGCGGCCACACCACAACCACGATCGTTATGACAATGAGTGGAGATAGAAACTTTTTCACGTTCGGAGATATGAGTGGAGAAATATTCGATTTGATCAGCGTAAACATTTGGTGTAGTCATTTCAACAGTAGCTGGTAAATTGAAAATTATAGGATTCTCTTCGGTTGGTTCCCAAGCAGCTTTAACAGCTTCGCAAACTTCAACAGCAAACTCTACTGGAGTATCACTAAACGTTTCTGGAGAGAATTGGTAGGACCAACGAGTAGCCTGTTGAGCTGGATCATCCTTGGTTAACTTTCTGACCAGTTTTGTTGCTTCAACGGCTTTGACAATAGCTTCTTCTCTCGACATGTTAAATACAACTTCACGGAATAAGTCGCTGGTGGCCAGATAGGTATGAACAGTTGCTCTTTTGGCACCGGTTAAAGCTTCGACTGTTCTTTTAATTAAATGTTCCCTGGATTGAACAAGACATTGAATGTTAACATCGTCAGGAGCGTTTTCAACGGCATATCTGGTGAAATCAAAATCGGTTTGTGATGCAGAGGGGAAAGATACTTCAATTTCTTTAAACCCTATATCCACTAATTTATGGAAATATTCTTTCTTTTGTTCAACAGACATGGGATCCGGGAGAGATTGATTACCATCTCTTAGATCAGTAGACAGCCAACGTGGTGCCTTTGTAATTGTATTATTAGGCCATGTTCTATTTGGCAATTTTGGTGTTGGGAACGTTCTATATTTTACAGAGGGGTCCTTCAACATATTTTTGTATCCTAGCTTTACCGCTGGTATAGACTTAGCGGATCTACTAACATTTTCTGCTAGAGAAACTAACGTTTGACGAAATAGCATGATGTAACTTGTCCTTTGTATGCCTAACAAACTATTGCTTATTATAAATAAAGAATTAGAATATTATTGAATGCGCAAAGCCGAAAGTTAAAGATCTTATCTTCTATAGGTTCTATATATATGTTCGTAATTTAGAAAATGACTAACAATGACAAGTCCATGTGTATGACTCTAAAAGAAATTGAATAAAATAGCCGTTGGAGCAAAGTGAAAAATTTTTTTTTCACTTTCCAGCGGAAACGGAATGTGAACCGGTAAGGTCAGTTATTAGTTCCCCAACTATAAGGAAGACATCAGCTGACTACGACCATGTATGGGGCTAATGGATGTCAAATGGTTTCCTTGCTTGGAATTTCATAATTATGCATAATGAACAGAGGTTTTTGTTTAGTCTTGTTTTCATTGACTGTTATTTTAGCTTTCCTTTTTTCATTACATAAAAATACAAATGCATACAAAACATTGTTGGCTCTTCTATCCTGCCTTATCGAGCGTTCTATCACTCGCACCTCTTTTCAAGTTCAAGTGAAAGGGCATAGCACTGCTGCTAGATGAAGACGACGTTAAAGTCGGTCTTTTCGTCTTTTTTGTTAACTTGTTTACAAGTGCCTTACCTTTATTAAGCAGTTTATGAGTGCTGCTACTTACAGTATCTGTAACTTCACTATGGGAACTAGTAACGCTGCTGCTGATACTACTGCTCCTGGTACAATCACCATTTGCACTTTTGCTTGTGGGTGTCCTTGTAAGATTAAATTTCAAATCATTCATGCTATTGTCTACGAAATCAATTCTTCGTACTTTAGTATCTTGCTGCTGTTCCACAGCATCTTGTGCGGTATTGTTACAACCATCCTTGATCGTTATCACTGAGACTGAAGGGGTCGATGGTGACGGTGAGGAGGTGCTCAGATATCTTAAAAATTGCCTATAGGCGTCCGACATTAAATTGAATGCATGCTGTCTTGCCCTAAGAACAATATCTCTATTGGGTATGATACTGTGCAAATACCAATCGGTATATGCTTTCTTTATCTCCTGCGGCAAATTGCATTCCATGGGAGCATTCTCTTGGGAGCATTCTCTTGGATAAAGTTTTCATATATTTTCGTATTCCATTTTACAAAGTCAAAAGTGCTTTTATCAGAGTTCGACAAGTAGTAATTAGAGCACTTCCAAAATTCATAGTTCTCTTCACAATGTGATTTTATCAAAAATGCTTCAAAGTTTTCAATGGTGTATGGTGATAAGCTGGTCGAAGACGAAGGCGGTTTACCCGATATTTCTTCCTCTATATCAAGCTGAGCCAAAAGCTCGCTCAAATAGGGAATATTGATGCCACTGGCCATTCTTATTTGCCTTAACAGTATGTAATCGCTGAGATAGCTATAGCGATACTGTGAAACGACGGAGTAAGGAAGGTACGGTTCTTAAACCGGCAAAATGTAACTGCCACTTCGACAACCAGTGATATGGATCAAAACTCAGAGCAAGGCTTGAATATAATAATTCCTACTAGCATGTGCTGACTGTCATTATCATTGTTGTCCCATAAATTTTACGATTTTAACATTGTGATACATTGATAAAACGAAACGGAGATGACAGAAAAAGAAACACGGCGGCCGGGTAACGCCGATGTACATAAATTGTGGCGTCAAAAATATTTTTTCATCCCTGCAACTCGGGGTGGTTTTGGTGAAAAACATGAATTTTGGCGTAAAAAACGTGATGATACAGCAATATTTTCATCCATTGAGATGATTCCCTTGCAGTTCGATATATGACTTATATACCATTTTAGAGTTTAAACGAAGTTATTAAGTGTCTAAGGTACAGCTAGTATAGCGTAAGGTAGTTTTTTTCATATAAGGGAGGATAGAGACTTGGTCGTGCAAGGACTCACAAGACTACGTACGCACTTTAACCAGTGAAGATGAACAATAACAACGACATGTCATCATCCTCTTATACTTCTGACTTCGTGAACCTTTTTGGTATTGATATTCGTAAGGATGAAGCTATGAGTAATAGTAATAATAATGATGATGATAATAGTAATAGCAGGAACGGCAGAAATTCGGTGGGCGCAGCTGGATCGGTCCCTCCAGCCGCTCTGTTGACAGAAGGACCTGCTCAAGCAAGTCATATGGGTAATGCGCATAGCGCAAATAATGCGAATGTGACTCCGAGCATTCTATTAGAGCAACTGGCTTACGTTGACAATTTCATGCCTTCTTTGGAACAGGATTTTGCAACGTTGGATTCGTGGATTATGCCGGATAACAATGAACACGGGGGTCGTGGTGATGGAACGCCTGGAAGTAACAGTCATTCAATGGGATTCGACGAACGTTTAGCTGTGGAACTTAGCGCATTTGCTGATGAGTCGTTTATCTTTCCAGACGAAGATAAAAGACCTATTAATGATAACGACGGAGATAATGGCATCGTTACGGGTGACAATAATAACGAGAGCGGCAGAACTATCCAGAGTAATTCACATTTCTTAACGCAAAGGCGAAATACGTTCTTGACGTCTCAATATGATCATTCCAAATCACGATTTTCCAGGAAAAGAGATCTGAAGCATGCTGACAGTGCAGGAGAAAATAATAATAATAATGGTAGTAATAATAATAATAACAGCAGTGATTTGGTAAATGATGTAGACACCTTTGACAGTCGTATAGCTTCTCCTGTGCTGGATCATGGAGGCTTCACAAATGTCGACATAGTGTCGAATAACAACGTAGCAGCTAGCCGTTCCTCTTTATATTCATCAAGTCATGCTCCCAATGTTCCATCGCCATTGACTAATATGGTGGCGAATCAACCTTATTCGGTATCAAACAGTCCATTGGAGATCGTTTCAAGAGCTTCGGGTTCTGCTGCTTTCCCTGGTGCTGCGAATGGGCATCCTCGTATTCAAATGCCAGATTACTCAACCATTCCCACATCAACATTAGTTGCTTTATTACCGAGAGTCACTGTTCCCCCAGGAGCCTACAGATCATTGATTGACCAAGGTCTAAGTTCGGAGCAAATTGATGCAATAGCAGTTATTATTGCTCACCATGAACAAGAAAAAATAAAGCAAAAGTTCAACGACGCTAAACCCGTGAATCAAAATTCTATTGCCAATTTAAATTCAAACGACGGCCAAACTTCTAGAAGTGTGAATCTTTTACTCGATCTTTTGTCTCATGGAAATTCAAGCACGCAGTTGAATCAAAAGAGATCTTCTCACTCTCCACCAAATTTTGAGTCGAATGATAATCACAAAAAGTTCAAAACTGCTCAAGATAAGCAGGACGAAAGGCGACATTCTCTCCTAAAGAATAGCCCTCTTAGATCAAGTGATGTTGAAATAGATGTCAAGAAAGAAACTGTGAAAAGTGAAGAAGTTTCTTCAGTTGATGAGAAGAAGGATAGCACCATTCATGACGGCGACTTTAAAAATGAAAATCTACTCCGACCAAAAAAATCTATTACTAGTGAATCAAGTACGCAATCTATGAAGAAGATGGACAACTCTACAGCCTTCTCTTCTTCCATTTTACCAGCAAGAAAGTCACATCAGAAGAAGAAACTGAGGGAAACTGAGTTGGAAACATCCGTCCATGAATTAAATGAATTGGCAGTCTCCTTACAACAGAAAATACACACACTAGAAATGGAAAACAAATTATTGAAAGACCTGGTGATCTCTAGCGGTGAATCAGAAGGTATCGAAAACGCTAAAAATATCAAAAGGGAGTTATTGGCAAAGATAAATGGGAAAAAAAACTTGAACGGCAAAGATTCTAAAAAGCTTTTAGAAAGAACGGACAAATAAAATAGTTGCTCGTAATACATGATCATATAAATAGATAGCTTTGTAGGAATTAACTTAGAACGGCAAGTATTGCGATCAGCACAACCACCACCATTATTACCAAGGTTATCAATCCACACCTGTTTCTTTGCCTTTGATGTTCGTCGGCCCTGTTTAGTTCTTCGCTCGCCTTTTGCATGTTATTTGATAAATGTCCTATATTACCATCAATACTATCTACCTGCTCGCCTTGTTCGTTAACTAGGGTACCTAGTTGATGAAAAATTGCATTAACCTCCTGCACCGCCGAATGAATTCTAGTGATTTGTTGGGATCTTTCTCTTTGAATGATGCTATTGAAATCTAACTCGTCTTGGTTAACGCTATCTTCTTGAATTTCCGCAAGTTGGTGCTGTTGCAGTTGTTGCGGACTTTGCTCTCTTTGTCCTTCTTGAAGTAGCAATGGTGTTTGTTCATCAACTTGGATGGAAACGTAGCCAGAATCTGGATCCCTTCGTACTAATTCTGATACACCCTTTTTATCGCCTCTTTGATTTCTTATAATATTTTTCATCTTTTCGTCAGTATATTCACGTTCAAGTTGTTGAAGCTCGATTTTAAGCATTTTGAAATCATTAGATAACTTGGACCCCTCCCTAATTTCCTCATTGCTACTCCATATTTGCTCTTCAGCTTTATCACGTATACTATTGCAATTGGGGACTAGTTCCGTTTCGATATGACTTCGCACCTCAACTGAATCTCTTCTGCTTCCAATCTTGCTACATTCTCTTTTCAATAATTTCAGCTGTTCAGCTAATTCATCAATAAGGTCAGCTACGGTGTTCATCACTTTCTTTGACGCATCTTCCTTCTTGGTCGGTGTTCTAGTAGATTGGGCTTCTACATCAAAAAACGACATGGTTCAAAGCGAAAGCATATATTGACCACCGCTTCAATTTTAGTTGTATATTTAAATCTTTTGTTTTCGGTTTGGAAGTCAAATTACTTGTGGACCTTTGGTTTCAATTCTTTTGATGTCGGATTTTTCTCATCAAAAAAACCCTTCCAACAATACAGCCGCTCACAAAATGAAATGCATATAAGCCAATCAGAAATAAAAGGCTCATTGATGATAATTCTCATGTGTATTAATTTATTGAATTCCGTTTTTTTAAGCAAATGTGAAGAATCCTTATTAATATGTAGCAGAAAAAAAAGGGTGTTGAACCTCGATGAGGTCTAGGTAGTCCCGATAGCTTAATGCATTTATAGTTGTCAATTTAAAGCAGTTTTATTGCTAAGACTGAGGGAACTGAAGGGCCAGTATGCAATAGAACACTAATTATTTGTAAATGCCCAAAATTTTTTTATTCAAGACTAGCATCGCAAGTATGTCTTCGGATAGTCATGATATAAAAACACGCTTTTACTCTCCAAAATGTAAATATTGTAGATATCATAAGATATTCAGATTAAATTAAGATATGGATAAAAAAGTGTTTAGAAAGAGAATAGTATGATGTGACCATCGAAATGGACTATCGAAATGGAGTGTATACTAAATAAGATGCTCAATCGACGGTTCAAACATGCATCATCTCCATAATAAACAAGACAATGCACATTGCGATAAAAGTCAGAAAAAAATTGCTTACGCATTCAAGCGAAACAATTTTTTACTATAAACCTATCGATGCAAAGCATATTTGTGGCTTACCAAGAGGAAACGGCATTCATTTGTTGATTTATCGGAAAACTGGGACATTGAAAAGGATCTTTACGACATATTACCGATCGGTTTCCTTCAATAAGGCGAGATTCGTTATTCGAAGTAGTTCACGTAGCAGTCCAAGCCAGTGAATATAGAATACCAAAGTCATAAATTGATGTTTAGATTGAGGTCTCATCACGTGTACGACTATCCTTCACTTATTTACGCGTCAAATACGATACGCGTCCGTCTTCTATCAAGATGAAATTCAAAAACTATAGAATATTTTGAAACCTTTACTTCAAGGTTAGAAAGAGACAAAGTGAGTTGGTCGCATTACCATGAATCGCCATAACGAGAAGTTAGAGAGACTTAAGCGGCTACAAGCAGCTCGTAATGGTAAGACATTGGTTGAAGAGGAGGAAGATGATAGATTATACGATGAAATAGATGAGCAAGAATACAGAAGCAGAAAACGTCAGGAACTTTTACAGGATGACTTTGTTGTTGACGATGACGGATTGGGCTACGTTGATCGTGGGGTTGACGATGAGAGAGAGGGTTATTATAGTGACGAAGAAGAGGAGGAAGAAGTAGAGGAAGATTCCAAGCATGCACTACACGATAAGCGACGCAAGGTTAGCAGAGATAAGAACCCCATCGGTGATTTAATTCGTGCACAGCATACCAAGATCAACATATCTGGCCAAATCAGTAAACAAAATAAAAAAAATATCGCGATTGATGAATTCGATGATATTTTGGGGGAATTCGATAATGAGGTAATCTTCAAACCTAAACCAAACCTGAAAGCAAAAATACCTTCTTCGCCCACGACAGCAGGTGCAACAAAGAGGCTCACACATACTTTCTCGGTTACCAGTGACATCACGAAAAAGCGAAAGGTTGAAGAGGAGAGCAGCATCGATAAGGACATTGAAATGGACTCTTCGCCATTGAAGCCGCATAGTCTCAAAAAGAAGTATGCTGCTGATTTAGAGGAGTTAAGAAAGGATGTTGAAAACTCTCCCACCGTCGTTAAAGAATCAGTACAGTCAATATTTCTGAAGAATAACACAGGACAGATTCCAAAAGCACGTGAAGTCGAAGACGAAGACGGCGACAGCGACAGCGACAGCGACGATGATATAACATTTGGAAGAAGGACCATGAGAAGTGTGACTGCTTTAAGGCAGGTAAATTTAAACTCTAAGAGTTTTCCCCCAACTTCCCCATTTGTGACTGCACCAGGTACACCAATCAATGGTCAAGGAACAAAGTTAAAAGTTGGAATAAACTCCTCTCCCGAACTTTTAACAATGTCCAATAGTAAATATACCAAAGAGCAAATTGTAGATCCAGCTACGAATAGTTTCCAGATGTTTTGGCTAGATTTTTGCGAAGTGGACGGCACTTTAGTCTTGTTCGGTAAGGTCAAAACGAATGATCATACATTCGTTTCAGCAATGGTCCAAATAAAAGGAATGTGCAGAGAGCTGTATTTTCTTCCTCGAGAAGGAAAATCTCCGGAAGACATTCATGCAGAAGTTATTCCATTATTACTGGAAAAATACGGACTAAACAATATTCGGGCAAAATCAGAAAGAATGAAGTATTGCTTTGAACTCCAGGAAATTCCACGTGAATCGGATTACTTGAAGGTTCTATTACCTTTCAATACGCCAAAAAGTAAACGTGATACCATACCATCTGATTTATCGAGTGAAACTTTCCATCATGTTTTTGGTGGTAATACAAATATTTTCGAGAGTTTTGTTGTCCAAAATAAAATCATGGGACCGTGCTGGTTGGAGATAAAAAATGCTGACTTTGAAGCCTTGCAAAATGCCTCGAATTGTTCCGTGGCTATAGCTGTTAATACGCCCCAAGATATTACGCCATTGGATATTAAGACTATTCCAACTCTTAGCGGAGTATCTTTAGCGATACAAACTGTAATGAATGTAAAGAAGAATAAGCAAGAAATTGTTGCAATAACGATATCCTCCTATAAAAGCATTTCGTTAGACTCTCCGATACCAGAGGGCATGAAGGCCGATGATGTTGTGACTTTAGTCAGGCCACCAAAGGGGTCCAGTTATCCGCTGGGACTGGCAACATTAGCTAAACAAAAACTGAATGGTCAAGTCCGCTTATTTAACAATGAAAAGGCCTTATTGTCCTGCTTTTGTGCCATGCTCAAAGTATCTGATCCGGACGTGATAATTGGACATCGCTTGGAAAGCGTTCTCCTGGATGTATTGGCCCATAGAATTCATGATTTGAATATTCCAACTTTCAGTGCGCTAGGACGACGTGCAAGGAAGGAATGGCCTGACAAATTTGGAAAAAACAATTCGAATATGAATTATTTTTACATTCAAGAGATACTTTCAGGAAGACTAGTTTGTGATATATCTAATGATATGGGTCAATCGCTGACTCCCAAGTGTCAAACCTGGGATCTCGCAGAAATGTATCAAGTTACCTGTGGTGTGGATCACAAGCCATTGGATATCAACTATCAGAATCCCCAATATCAAGACGACGCTAATAGTATGACGATGGCTTTGTTAGAGAACATCAAAAATTCTATGATTGCAGCTGAAGTTTCCTTCAGAATTCAATTGTTATCTTTGACAAAACAATTAACTAATCTGGCCGGAAATGCTTGGTCTCAGACGCTTGGTGGGACCAGGGCGGGAAGAAATGAATACATTTTGCTACATGAATTTGCCAGAAATGGTTTTATTGTACCTGACAAAGAGAGCAACAAATCTAAGTCTCAAAGGCTACGGAAGTCACAAGAAGAAAACCTAACAGCAGATGACGATCCCTCTCGGAGTGCCCCTTTGGTTTCATCTAAAAAGGCTAAGTTCCAGGGTGGTTTGGTCTTTGAACCAGAGAAAGGATTGCATAAAAACTATGTTCTGGTGATGGATTTCAACTCTCTGTATCCATCGATTATACAAGAATTCAACATTTGTTTCACGACGGTAGAAAGGAACTTGAATGATATTGATGAATTACCTGAAGCACCCTCTGCCGAAAAAGGTCAAGGTGTGCTACCACGTTTGCTAGCAAATCTGGTACAGCGTCGTCGTGAAGTCAAACGAATAATGGCAACTGAATCTGACCCTCATAAACGCACACAGTGTGACATTAGGCAACAGGCTTTGAAATTGACTGCAAATTCTATGTATGGTTGCCTAGGTTATGTGAATAGTAGATTTTATGCCAAACCGTTAGCTATGCTCGTCACTAACAAAGGTAGGGAAATTCTGATGAATACCAGACAGCTAGCAGAAAGCATGAATCTTTTAGTGGTGTATGGTGACACTGATTCAGTTATGATTGACAGCGCTTGCGATAATTACGTTGATGCCGTTAAAATTGGAAATAATTTCAAAAAATTAGTAAATGAGCGTTATAAATTGCTGGAGATTGACATTGATAATGTCTTTAAGAAACTGCTGTTACATGCCAAAAAAAAGTATGCCGCTCTTAATGTCACCTTGGATAAGGACGGCAAGGAGCAAACTATTTTGGAAGTTAAAGGTTTAGATATGAAGCGCCGTGAGTATTGTCCACTATCGAAAGATGTTTCTATTTCTGTCTTGAAGACAATTTTATCGGAAAAAGATCCTGAAACTGCAGTACAAGAAACCTATGAATATTTGGAAAATATAAGGAATCAAATTAATAACAATGAAATCAGAATTGATAGATACAAGATTAATACGAAGCTTTCCAAAGACCCCAGCGCTTATCCTGGAGGTAAAAACATGCCGGCTGTTCAAGTAGCACTGAGGATGCGTAAGATTGGCAGAGTTGTGAAGGCAGGAACTGTCATTACATATGTAATTACGAAACAGGAGGATAGTATTGATGAGGACGAAGGCACATTGCCAGCTGCTGCAAGGGCTCGTGCCCTGAACGAGGTCATGACGAAAGGAAGTGACTTGAAACCTGATCCCGAGTATTATTTAGAAAAACAAATATTCGCTCCTGTTGAGAGGTTGTTGGAGAGGATAGAAAGTTTTGACATAATTCGTCTAACGGAAGCCCTTGGCATAAACGGTAAGAAGTACATAAACAGGGGGGGCAATTTGAACAGTGAATCGAATGGGAATGGAGCCAATGAGCTACAACCTCTGGAAAGCACGATATCCGATATGGAGAGATTCAAGGATGCTGCGAATTTAGAGATTCAGTGCCCTAGCTGTTCTCATAAGTTCGCCTTTGGTGGCATAGTCGCATCCAATCATTATTTATTGTGCTACAATGGTCTACAATGCAAGAAGTGTGAGCATATGTTCACTACAATACAATTAAGTTGTCAGCTCGAAAGATGCATTAGATCTCACATTTCCTTATACTACGCAGGTTGGTTACAATGCGATGATTCCACATGCGGTAATGTGACGCGACAGATATCTGTCTTTGGCAAGCGCTGTCTCAATGACGGCTGTACTGGGGTAATGAGATACAGATATTCTGATAAAAGACTCTATAATCAACTACTATATTTTGAATCGCTATTCAGCTGTGAAAAAAATAAGAAACAAGAGTTAAAACCATTGCATCACAAAGATGATGATGATTTTCCCAAGGAAGACCTCAATGAATCCTCAGTAAAAGCATTGAGTGAACAAAACAGAAATCTTCTAGAAACTAATCGTGGCATTGTACAAAAATATCTGAGTGATTGTGGACGCCGCTATGTTGATATGGGTACCATATTTGATTTCATGCTACAATAGTACCAGAATTTTATGAGGATTCATTTGTGTTTTATAGATCTATAATATTTATTTTAGCCGAAAGTTTTTTTTTTTCTCTTTTTCTTTTTCTTCGTGCCTTTTGTCGTGGTGCGCCCTTCCTTAAAGCATCGAAGTATCGATGATAAGAGTTAGAAGGAGAAACCATTGATTCCAATTACTTCTTGATCATTCAAACATTCATTGTATGAGGAGAAATTAGTTTCTTTTGAGCTAAAATTGCAATTAGTATATATCGGTATAGAGAGCTCTTAAAAGAAATTGATTAGTGCGCGATCTAACAGGAGTAATAAGGAGAAAGTTGATTCCTCAATAGATATATAAACGCAGATCCCGAAACTAATACTTTTGCGTTCCTAACTTGGCGACATCTTTCATATCAAAAGCTAAGACACGTTTGTGATTAAAAGAAAAACATTAAAATACTGGCAGACACTTAATCATGAGCCAACAAGGTTACCAAACAGCTCCAGATCAGCCGTCAGCTCCTAAAGCGGCTATCACAATTCCAAATAGCAGACGACAATCAGCACTCATGACAGGTTCACTAGCCACTAGAAGAAGCTCCTTGTCTAGATCCGTTTCTATGATGCCCTCAAAATCTGGAAAGAGTTTTGATTCGCACGTGCTTGTGGATATGGGATCGCCCAATTTCCAAACCCAGCACCCTGAAGAACAGGATGAAATCCTTAATAGCCTGAGGAAAACTTACTTGGCTGACCACTTCAGAAAATGCTCAAGCTCTACAACTGAGAGCCACGACGGTACCACTGCTGTAGCTACAACAACGGATACTAAGACCACTGGTACAGATCTTCCATCTTCAGATCAGTGTCTAGCACCAAACTTATCTCGCGCTGGAGGCGATATAACGAGAGATATATATAAATTTGCGACTCCGAACGACAATAAATGTGCCAGATCTATGGAAGATGTGACTTTGGCCATGGAAAATCACAGGCGCCAATCATCTGCCAGTGGTTTAAACGTTCCTGGAGGCTTCAGAAGAGAGTTTATTGTGAAAAAAGTGAGGCAGCAGCAGCAGCAAAACACCAGTGAATACGGTGCTAGTCCATCTCCTTCTGCTTATAGCTCAGCTTGTGCATCTCCAGCTCCAGCCAGTGAAGATATGGACAAGATACCGTTCCTGACTAGAAATTTTATGGAGTTTCTTTACGTTTATGGTCATTTCGCAGGTGAATCATTTGAAGACGATTTCCTGCCAGATAATGTGGAATTCCCCAAATCAATGGGTGAAAGGTCGTCCCTGATATTAGAGGATGGTCGGGGCGCGCAATCTGGAGCAGCTTTATCATCAGTAAAAGGTACTACACCAACATCAAAGGCATTCTTATTATTATCGAAGTCATTTATCGGTACTGGTGTGCTATTTTTACCAAGTGCTTTCTCTAATGGTGGTTTATTATTTTCTATTGGGATGCTAGTATTTTTCGGCATATATTCATATTGGTGTTACTACATTTTGATTGCAGCCAAAAGAATCACAGGTGTCTCATCTTTTGGTGACATCGGATTGAAACTTTATGGTCCTTGGATGAAGTTCATCATTTTGTTTTCATTGGTTTTGACACAAATTGGCTTCTCAGGCGCCTATGTCATTTTTACCGCTGAAAATCTGAGAGCTTTTACAAAAAATGTGTTTCTCATTTCAGATGTTCCAATAGCATATTTCATGCTATTGCAATTGATTGTATTCATTCCTTTATCATTCATTAGAAATGTATCGAAATTATCTCTCCCTTCTCTATTAGCCAATTTTTTCATAATGAGTGGCCTAATACTCGTGCTATTCTTCAGCTTCAAACATTTGATTATTGATTTGCGAATGAAACCGGCAGAAGGAGTAGTTATGGGCTTTAACTCTAACCACTGGACAATGTTTGTCGGAACGGCTATTTTTGCGTTCGAGGGAATTGGTTTAATTATTCCGGTTCAAGATTCAATGAGACATCCTGAAAAATTTCCCATGGTTCTTGGTCTAGTAATAATGTCTTCTACCTTATTGTTCATTACCATTGCTTCGGTAGGATATTTGGCCTACGGCTCTCTCATCGAAACAGTTATATTGCTAAATCTGCCGCAGAGGAATGTATTCGTGAACTTAATACAGTTCTTTTACTCATTGGCTATTATGCTATCTACCCCATTGCAGTTGTTTCCTGCCATCAAAATCATTGAAAACAAGGTGTTTCCAAAATTCACCAAAATATACGTCAAGAAAGATGATAACACTACAGATGTTGAATTGCGTCCAAATTCAGGAAAATTGAGTTGGAAGGTGAAATGGCTCAAGAATTTCGTTAGAGCTGTGATTGTCGCCCTAGTTATTTTAATGGCTTATTTCGGTGCTGACAGACTAGATAAATTCGTTGCTATCATTGGTTCCTTTGCTTGCATTCCGTTGGTTTATATGTACCCACCAATGCTTCATCTACAGAGCTATAGCCGTCCAAAATCCCAAGGAAAAAAGATACCTTGGCCAGTCATTTTGGATTGTGTTTTAATTGTATTCGGAGGCATTGGGATGATATACACATCCTACCAGAGCGTCTTCGCAGATTAAGTGGTTCAGCATCGCTCATTATTTACTGAAAACTCTGCCATCTTTTTACATCGAACTATTTTACTAATATATGATCTCATAATACCTCGATATTTTCCATAAAATAACTAATAATATAATATAATATAATATAATTCGTAATAATGCGCAATCTCTTATTGTATCACTGCATACGAACCAATAAAAATGTATTGCTACCCGAAAACTCCAGCTTACTTCTTGGAGCATATGCCGAGATCAAACCTCTCTCCAGTTGACGATTGCAAAGGACAATTAAACCATTAGCAGTTCGGGTAGGTTAATAATGAGTAGATCCTTTTATCCTTCTGATCGTGAAAACAAAGAATCTCACGATGACCACTCAGTCCCAACTGTCATTGGAACATCGACTGTGATAGTCACGGATACATTACCGACCGGTAATCAAATTACACAATCCTTACCGCTGACAGACAAATTTCACAGGTGGAGGAATACATTCATAAATCAAGTTGACTTAATCAGGGCTGAATGGGAAACTCAGAAGAGTGCAGCTAGAAACGAAACTGCTTCTGCGGAGGATTATTTGATGCACAATGTCTTCAATAATACGCATGAAAATAAAGAGTTACTAGTACCATCTACAATTCTATCTGTTGGAGCATTCTTTTGTGGAAGGGTACTGAGCAATAAGGCAAACTGGGGCAATAGTAATACCCTTCTTACACACCGCCCATCAATTTTGGGCAAAATATGTACCAGCCTGCCTTCCAGAATTTTCCTTCCTCTCGTGCTGGCAGGTACCGTATTCTCTCAATTGACCCCGCATACCTTTGCTAACACAATAAAGACAATTGAAAGAGATGCATTGCCTGAAAGGTTTGTCAATGAATACCACCGCATTTGGAGGGAAGTGTATATTGATGGTGTAGTGAAACAGGAACAACAACTTTGTGATAATGTGAACAGTGGCTTGCAAAAAAGTCTGCAGTCATTCAGAAAGACCATCGAGGAAAACTTGAACAATTGAAATACCCCCTCTATTTGAATCCACATATAACTATATAATGTACTTGTATACTCGAAGAAAAATAAAATGAAAAATGAGACGCTAACTATCTACCATGATAATAATTGTATCCTTGATAAGATTGTACATCTTCCGCAGGATAGGGACTTGGCTGTGTACGCGACACATTCTGATAATTGGCGCCGTTACTGTTTCTGCCATTGGATTTGGCCATAGGGTTGAAAGACTGCCAAGGATTAGTCGAGAACGTGTTCGTAGATGGAGGAATGGACTGCTCATCAGCAGTATCGCTAGTTACAACTGGTAATCTATGCATTTGTGATTTTTCCTTCTGTTTCTCCAAATCAAAATCCTGCTCCAATTCAAACACTTCATTTGATTTTCTTCTCTCATCGTAAAACGAATCATCCCTGTTTCGATAATATGCTGATTCCGGTTGTTGGATCGGTTGATATATTACAGTAGCAGGAGCAGAAGCCATCGCGCCTCTGGAGAACCCTTCGTTAACAGGTGCCCTTGAGGACCCTTTACCACAGTTACAACACCAGCAGAAAAACCCACCTATACCTGTAACACCTTGTCTGAAACACGTTAGAATACCACCAATAATCCAGAGCGCTACTATCGACGCAAGCGCAATACCAACAATGGCGATTATTTTACATGGTTTATCATTCATACACGTACTCCAAGATTTAAAACTTTTAGCTGTATTTTGCACATTTTCAGTAAATGAAGACCTCGGAAACAACCGATCAATAGCACAGACTTCCATAATCCTTGCTTGTTTTATTTTGGTCGAGTTATTATGGTTTTCGATGTGATATAGTATAAAGTTTAATGTGGCTTTGCTCGGTCCATCGGGATAATAATAAAACGTAAGTTCGCTTTCCTCGAAGAGGAAAAGAAAAGAACATAACAGAGTTGATGAAGTTGTTAACTACACGTGAAAAATAACATTACTGATTTTTATATTAACATAAATTTACACCTGGTAGGACCGCACAATGCGCCTATTCTAACGCAGTAAGTAGCCAACCGGGGGCGGTGTCATGATCTATTTTGACTAAGTTTGTATCAAAGGCTTCTATCAATAGTTCTACAAGAATCCTGCCTCCCCTACTTCCAGTGAAACGTCTGTATTCTTCTGAAACACTCGCTAAATTCCAACCCATGATTCTCCGTAGGCATCCAATAACTGTACCAGTTCTATGTCTGCCCATTCCACAACATACCAGTAAAGGATAGTTATCTTGAGATACAATAGTTTGTAATGCATTTATAATAGAATGCTCTGTAAGCCCATCCCACGGATTATCGTCTTCGCCCCCATCTGGATTTATGGCTGCAAATTGTAAATGAATACCATGAGAGTCACAGAATTCTAGCAAAGAGTCTTGAGGCTCCTCGTTGGCAAGCCATATTATTGTTCTCAGGTTTAGATTCAATAAAAAAGGGAAATTTACTGGAGACGGTTGACCTGATCTATACAAGAAGCGTTCAACCGGACAGAAGTTTAACGGCGGAACAATACGTCTTTGAGGACCGTGTGATATTAGCACTTGCTCATGACCAGATTCCGTCTCTTCATTAATGTATATATGATCTTCTTCATCATCAAAATCATCATCTGATGGTCCATCATTATCTTGTTCGCTTAAGGATCCATTCCCATCGAGGTCAGCAAACTTCTTTCTATGACTATCATCCACCAGACTCATTGCTAAGTGCTACCTTACTATGTCAATACCCTGATTACTTGCTCCCATTGAACTAATAAAGAAAGCAATACCGTATTCTGAAGGCCACATGTAATAAGCTCTGCTAATGCTGATATAGCCCTAAGTTAGGCTGGACCGGAAAAGTATATGACCAGACGAGGGCTTCGTAAAATCAGGAACGAGCCCTAAAAAATAAAGTCGATCCTTTGTTACCCTATATAACCCTATTTTCTTTTTTCTTTCCAAAGAACACGATAACTCTCATGCTAATCACTTCAAATAGCGTACTTTGCAATTGTATTTACAACGAGAAACTGATTGTGGGTTTAAAGTGCCATTCTCCAAGTAATCAACTACAGATATGTCACCTAAGAATAAGAAGATCACCGTCCCCTCGCAAACGACCTCTTCAGCATCCAAGAGAAAGTCAACGTCCGTTGCTAAGGATTTTAAAGATGCTTATAATCTGGCGATGAAATCTTACTGGGACCGAATTCAGAAAGACAATCGTCTTAAATTGATTGATATCTTTTGTTTATTTTTAGTTCTCATTGCGGTAGTACAATTTATCTTTATGCTCCTAATTCGAGACACGTTCCCCTTCAATGCATTTTTATCTGGTTTCATTATATGTGTCGGTCAATTTGTTTTACTGATCAGTTTAAGGTTACAATTGCTGGATGATTTCCCTGGGATTCCAAAAAATAGAGCATTTGGGGAATTCATACTAGCTAGTCTAATCTTACATTTTATCAGCCTGCATTTCATTAATTGAAGAAGGTTCGCAGATAAGCAATTCAAAGATTGAGACAAATATATAGATATATACATATACTTATATATTTTGAGGAAAAGTACGCAAAAACACGTAAAAACGTGGCCCAACGCTTATGTTATTGCATGAACATTCATTACTCATAGATTATGTAGTAATGTTGCCCATCCATCAAATTTAAAACGGGACTGAGAGCGCCTGATAATAGTACAATTTGTCGATATTCGTTTCGTTCCAGCTATTCAGAATATATATTTTTTTTTGTAGAAAATATTCAAACTTCGATCAACATATAACGCAGCACCCACTGGATTTTTCCTTTGAATCGGCTGCTGTACCGGCATTGGTCGAGTGTTGTGCTCTAGTTTGCTTTGAGTTTTCACCCTTTGCGTTTGCAGCTGCTTGGCCACTGGCATTACTATGTGGGTTTTGTCCACTGGTAGAACCTGCGATATTGCTGTTGTTGTTTTGACTCTTGATATTTGAATCGCCATGGCTAGCCATACTATTCACTAAGTGGGTGGTTCCCTCATTTCCTGAATACTTTTCATTAACTGCAGCTCCCTGCTGTGTTGTAGCATGTGATGCACTATTAGCATGTCCTGGTGTAACGTTACGCTTTGCGCTCTGATTATATGCACCACCTTCATCTCTAACAAGACGAACCAAAGTGTAAAACGCTTCGTCTACATTGATTGCCTGCTTTGCGGAGGTCTCCAAGAATGGAGCATTCATTTGTTTTGCCATATTTGCACCATCTTCATACGCTACTTGCCTTTCTTCTTCCAGATCAGACTTGTTACCAACAACAACTATTGGAACATAATCAACATCTTTGACCCTTTGGATTTGTTGGTAATACGTCATTAATTCATCGAAGGATGTCTTGGAAGTTACAGAATATACCAATAGGAAACCTTCACCCGTTCTCATATATTGTTCTCTCATTGCTGAATATTCTTCTTGACCTGCAGTATCCAAGATATCCAAAACATTAACCTTATCATCGATGACAACTTGCTTTCTATATGAATCCTCAATAGTTGGATCATATTCGTCGACAAAATGCGATTGAATCAATTGAATTGTTAATGCCGATTTACCAACACCACCACCACCAACAACGACCAGTTTATACTCTCTTATGTTTGACTTGCTTAATGACATAGTTATAATGTGTAATTTTCAAAACTTTTTTTTCCTTGATCGATAAGGACAGACTTTTGATTTCTCTTATTATTGACAACAAAAAAAAGAGAAGTTTTATTGAAACGAATGATTCCTTCAACAAATAGAATTCAAAGAGTATTACTGTGTAATATAAGGTCTATAATTTCTTATAGTTTCTTCACCGTTTAACGTTTTTGCTTTTTTGAAGGGGTTAAAGTACAAAGGCACGTAGAAATTGTGAACACGACGACCTTCTGCTGATTAGCTAGAGGGAAAAATCAACTCGGGATTAAAGCCTCTGTGAATACTTCTAATGTAACTATCTAAGGGACTAAAAGACCAAAGTAATTAGATAATTATCGTTATCGTAACTTAACTGTACACTATTTCTTGTTTGTTAGAACATTCGTTTTTGAAATTTCGTCGGGAACTTCATGGCTGAAAAATTTCTCGAGAAGGAAGCAGATAGGCGAAGGGGGGGGCGGAATGACCGTTAAGGCGACAAAATCATGAAGATGAGAAAGGTGCACAGCGGTTTGCATAAATTTCATTAATAAGCATGTTGTTCCAAATAGAGGTATACAGGTAAGAGGTCAAGTCATAAATTAAGCTTTATTTTTCTTACAATCGTCGCAGTACCATTTACCCTTTGGCAAATGCTCTAGATGTATGCACGGTAGATGGAACCATTCTAATTCACAATTGGCACCATCGCAACCCACCATTTCACCGTAAGCCACTTGGTTGCAATAACAGTACAGTGGTTCACCGTAGTCATTTGTCTTAGATTTGGGAATTGTAGGATCCATCATCGGATTAATAGCCGTTGCACTAATAGGTTTAGGAGCTGGAGATGTTGTTGTGACCACAGTACTTACATTAATCCTCCGCTTTCGTTTCTTGAGATCTGGAGGTATACTATCGGTGGGTAGCGCATTGGCATTCATTCTCTTTATCGAATTTTCTTGTTCCAATGGCATTGCATCCTTCTGTCGTTGCTGGTTTACTAGTACATGTGGCTGTTGTGGTACTTGAGCATCTGATTGTGTTGCTGCATTTGCTATTGCGACATTACCAGAGGTAGAGTTGACTACAGTGTTTATACCTTGCTTTTTGTTAGCTACCATCGCTTCTCTCCTCGATTCACTTCTTAATGCCTGTGATGTTTTGCTACCGTTGGAGCTACCATTCGGATTACCATTGCCGTTGTTTGATTTTACCTCAATTTTTTCCATCAACTCATGATGCAAATGCATCGCAGGATGGTTGTCTATACCTAGTCTCAATTTTGATGGTATTTCTTGATTTTTTATGGCTATCTCATAGGCTATCTCTAATCGCGTAGTAAGTTTCTGTAATGATTCCAACATGATTGATGACACATGCATTTTTTCTTCTAAAGAGGGCATCAATTCTTTGAACAGTTTATTGATTGTATCTAAAAGGTTCGTCTTATCAGTATTCTCTTCCACTTCAACTTTTACGAAATCATCAATTTTGTTGTTTATATCCGGCATGGAATGTACACATTTTGCATCTATCTCATGCAAAAGAGTCAAATATCTTGAAGTCTCAGACGGAAACTCTTCCAAAACATCGGCGATATCGTTCAACCCTGGATACAAGTTAGCAGGAATACTCATCTTTAGTCTTACGCACTTTGCCTGTCTTGCGGAGTGTAGTTACATCGTTGTGTATAAGTCCATCATTTTTTATATGCAGTACAGGAAAAGTAGGGTAAAAAGGAAGCACTAATCTGCGGCTTCAATTTCATGCAAGAGAAGTAGCCGCATAGAAAGCAAGAGAATATAAAAATAGTGTAGGCCTATCAGGCCCGGATGTGTCGAAATCTGTGATAAGTAAAAACCAGATGGGATTACGAGATTTTAACATCTTAAGGTCAATTGCATAAGTATTACATTATACAGGAAGTGCTCACCAATACACTTGTCAAAAGCGAGTATGGTAAAAGCGTGGAGGGATTTTCGTGCCATACTTCTACTCCTTTAAAGATAGATATTTCAAATCAAGTATAAATATAGCGCGAATTAAGTAGCGTTAAAATTTGATGGTACTGCAACATCTGAGTTTCATGTATGGTCACCCACTACACTACTCGGTCAGGCTTTTACCAGTGAATAGGATAATTCATAACTTCTGTTAAAGTAATCTTGACTAGCAATTTTTGTTGGAACAGAACTATATAAGAAAGAGTCATAAAATTATGACATGCACGTACTACAAGCCTAGCTGGTATGGAAAG
Source organism: Torulaspora microellipsoides (assembly GCA_900186055.1). Taxonomy (NCBI): domain Eukaryota; kingdom Fungi; phylum Ascomycota; class Saccharomycetes; order Saccharomycetales; family Saccharomycetaceae; genus Torulaspora; species Torulaspora microellipsoides. The sequence goes on along the minus strand of FYBL01000005.1, from coordinate 642,445 downwards.
GACATCGGTCATTGGAGTTCAGCGAGACGTCTTCATTCAGGTGCCATATTTTCAGTAGCTAATCAAGGTGCAATTTCCAATACACACATGTATTGAAGGAGCTTTCGTTCCCAGTTTCACATAATTTTCACCCACAATATCGCTCACTGTTATGATTCGATGTGGCGTACTTCTCGGGATACATAAAGCAAACTTTGCATGTCGTTCTCGAATCAATATTCTGTCATATAGAAGAGGGAGGCGGTTCGTGGACTCAACTCGAGTCATATAAGAGTGAACATAGTTCGCCAGCTATAACAGTAACGGGATATTAAATACGTCCTATTTAATCGAATATTGTTTAGTTAGAAGACTAGAACAGAAGTATTGGTTATCCTGCACTACCTCAGATAATATCCGCAAAATATTCAGATCTTATCTAGAATTGAGCGATACCATCTGCCATTCCTGATTAAGTTTTACTACGGTTGTTTGGCCGAGCGGTCTAAGGCGCCTGATTCAAGAAAGCGATTCAGTTCGATTCTTGGGCGTGGTACACCACGCGTTGAATCCTCAGGTATCGTAAGATGCAAGAGTTCGAATCTCTTAGCAACCAGGAATTTTTTTACACAGCCAAAACTATGCAGGATAGTTAGTTGTCTGCCCCGAACTTAGAAACGAGTTTCCACTCGTTTCTAATTGATCCTTCTCTTGCTTGAACTAACCCACCATCACCGCATACGACAAGGGATCTTTGCATTGATCCATTTTGCGTAGAACATCGGGGTTAATGAATTTGTGTGTGGGTTCTTCCAAATGTATGACTTGTGGTAATGTAAACAACTTTTTTAGTCGTCAAGGTCATTCATTTTTGTCGGAGTAATCTGATAACCGCTTGACCTTTTATGATCGGCATAATAACGTCCAGGATTGTTACAAGGGAAAGTCATGCATAGTTTTTGCGTTATTGATTGATAGCATTTAGTTTCAGTTTCTCCCTTCAATTTCACCCCCACCTCCGTTTTCGTTCGGTTTAATGTAAATAGTAGATCTTGTTGAAACTTGCGATATAAATAAGACATCCATTGTATTTTTGAAGTATACCTTGTGTTTTGTTTACTATTAAAGAGAATACCTGTCCTACCGAAAACGATAGAAAAGATACTATATAATACGAAAATGTCATCTGACACAGCTTTGTCAGAATCGACGCTAATAAAAGAAGAAGACCTGAGTTTAAAAAAACAGCCGCCAAATGGACAATCACTCCGTGATAATGTTAAATCATTAGTGGCGGGAGGAGTGGGAGGTGTATGTGCTGTGTTAACTGGACAACCGTTCGATCTGATCAAGGTCAGATGTCAAAACGGTCAGGCGAAATCTGCAGGTGAAGCTGTGGGGAAAATTTTGGCGGAAGCAAGAGCAGCTACCAGTGGTACCATGTTAACCAATTCGGTAAGAGGATTTTATAAAGGGGTTATACCACCTTTGTTGGGAGTAACTCCAATCTTTGCGGTTTCGTTTTGGGGTTATGATGTAGGTAAAAGGATTGTTTCCAGGAGCAATGCTAGCAACGGTATCACGTCTTTGACTACGTCGCAAATGGCAGCAGCAGGATTCATAAGTGCAATTCCTACTACACTGGTGATGGCACCTACTGAGCGTATTAAAGTGGTGCTTCAAACCTCTTCAAGTGGATCTTTCATAACCGCGGCTAGGAGACTTGTTCATGAAGGTGGGATCCAGTCATTATTCAAGGGATCTCTAGCAACTTTGGCAAGAGATGGTCCAGGTAGTGCCTTATATTTTGCGTCTTACGAGGTTTGTAAAAAATACCTGAACGAAAAAAGTAATAATGAATCTGGTGAGATAAATATCACAAACGTGTGCATATCAGGTGGTGTGGCCGGTATGTCAATGTGGTTAGGAGTTTTCCCAATTGATACGATCAAGACAAAATTACAAGCTTCTTCATCTCAACATAAACAAAGTATGTTAGAGGCAACTAGAGAAATTTATCTAACGAGAGGCGGTGTTAAAGGATTTTTCCCAGGATTAGGTCCCGCTCTGTTAAGATCCTTCCCTGCTAATGCAGCAACTTTCTTAGGAGTGGAGTTAACTCATTCTTTATTTAAAAAATATAAGATATAACGAGACGAGGCTTCAAGATATATATATAATGATGTGATCAATCAGCATGTGCTTGCCAGTTCTTTGGCTTAGTTAAACCATTCACGGTGTAAAACTTTGTTGTACAGGAATAACCTTTCCATGTGAAATCCATATTTGGATTACACTCACATTTATGCGATAATCTTACATCGTCATCAACAGGACAAGAATGGAATGGCGGATGGAAATATCCCACTGCATCGAAATGGTGTACTTCATCACGGTTTAGAAACAATGCTGCAGCGATGGAATGAACTGGTGCATCCCCCCATCTTTCGTAGAAAAAACCTCCCAGCTTATCCAAATGCTCAAAGTATGCAGAATATGCTGGACCCCTCCAGAAGTTCAAGGATGCAATTTCAAAGTTGGACCAAAAATGACATAAATTATAAGAATATCCACCATCATCACTTACAAAATCCAACATGTTATTCGATGCCAAATATTCGGGGTGGGCAGTTACGAACTCACGTGTTGCATCCCATAAAGTTGGAATCGTCGCAAAGTACTCTTTGATGGAAATACTAAAGCCATACTTCTTGCCATTATCTTTCATGAATTTGAAGACATCGTAATCTATATCACAGTATAATTTGATGTCTGGTTCAACACGCCAATACCAATCATAATCATCCAAGAGAGGGTGTTTGTAAAAGAAACCGGATTCATATCGACACATAAACCTGTAAGGAATGGAGTCACCATAAATAACGTTATTTTCAGCCATTTCTTTCCTCGTCTTTGCAGCTCTGTCGAGATCAATGTCTTTAGGAAATGACCATTGCTCTTTTGGAATCAAACCATATTTGGTAGTTCCACTAACTATGGCACTGGTAACACGTTTAAATTCATCAGTAAACTCTTGGTCATTCAAAAAAACCCAATCGTATTGAAATTTATGATTGAATCTATCCTCAACTGACTTTATTGAAGGCAGTAATGAGTAAAGATCGCTGTTACGCGCTAAAGTAACAAATGTAGCCTTTTCCTTAGGCCCTTTATACTTAGGATATTTAACTTCCTCAAATTTGTACCCACTGGATGATGATTTTGAGGAAGTTGAAGAAGGTAAGGAGACACTAGAGTTGTTATTTACGCTGGCTCCATTGAAGATAACGAAAAGCGTAACTAATCCAATCAAAGTAAGGCCTGTCACCTTATAAAGACGTTCCCGACCCACCGGAATTTTTAGTTCTGGCATATTTCTCTCCGTAAACAGCAGATTATTTTCCTCCCACAGTAACCAAAAATATAACCAATCGATGTTTGCAACTGAATATGTTTCGCCCCTACTTATATGCGGAAGTATCTTATTCACCTTGTAAGGACGTGTTCGATCTTGACTTTCTCATTGAACTGGGTTTGATTTATCATTATTAACGGATGCGGCCCATTTCGTGCGCATGACATCTAAGCAATAAAAAGTTTTTAACCATATATATATGAATTTAAAGTAATACATGTCATCTGTGATATTAAAGACGACATAAATCAGTTGCGTAATTTCTAATTAGTTTGTGACGCGTTTCAAAGTGGTAATGTCAAATTCACTACCATTAGGGGGTCAGAAGAGATCTATATCTTCTTCTATAGTGGATTTTTTCACAAAGCCTACTGAAAGGAGAATTACGAACAATGTTGAGGATACGATTGGGGCTCGCGGTTTGCATAACAAAAAAAATGGATATGATGTATTCGACGACCAGAATGTGAAAGATCTCACTTCTGGAATGGATGGAGATATCGATTTCCCATCTGAGCAACAGGGGAGTTTAATTATATATGAAACCAATTCCAATGTCAGGCCTCCCCTTCTGCCCATTTTACCCATTCAGAGATTGAGATTACTAAGACAGAAACAAGAGTGGAGACGCCAACAAAACTCAAATATGCTGTTCTCACTTTCTTCCCGAGTACCATCTATGGGTGAACCAGCCAGCATGAAACTTTATACGGCCGATCTTCTTAATCCAAATACCTCAAGTTTCTCTAATCCGTCATCCTCGACACCATCGCCGATAAAGCAGGGTACCATAACGGTGAAAAATACTGCTACCAATGAGAAGTCGGTACATACGAGGATGATGAAAAAAAGGAAGATAGCTGAAGGAACAAAACGTGGTACAAAATGGTCTGGTGAATTCGAATACGACCTTTCCGAATATGATAATGTTGTGAAGGAAAAGAAAGAACCAACAGTGCCTCCCATTGACTCGCCAACATTATCAATGTCAAAGCCATCCACGGCGAGGCGCATTAATGATCAAGATATAAATTCAAATGAACTGTCAGCAACCCAAAAAAATGTCCTACTGAATGGCCCTGAATCACTCCTAAATAAGAAAGAACAAAGAAGCGAGAACAAAATAGCCAGTATCTTACCGAAAGATACCGGTGAACCATATTCTAATTCTATGGGAGTTAAACGTGGTAGAGGCAGTGGAAAGGAGAGCGACAAAACTATTTTACCTTCAATAGGCTTCGATTTCATAAAGGATAATGATACTCCCTCAAAGAAAATCAGTCCACAAAAGTTAAATGTACCATATGATAAACAAGCATCCTCTGTTTCGGTGAATGAGAATGAGGGAAAACCTGGCTCTTTCACGGCTGTGAAGCCCCCAATGTCGTTTTCTTTACCTAAGGCTAATGAGGCTAACAGCAAATCTGAACATACGTTTAACTTCAAACCTCTAAATTCCGACACAAAGACATCAGCATCCTCAACCCCAAGCTTTAGCTTTGGTAATACTGCGAAGCGAATGGAGAAACCCTCAAGCTTCTTAAAACCAGACCAAAGCATAGAACCAGCATTTACACTTAATAAACAATCGGATAGCCACAAAGTGGAAAGCGACGAAGACCACGATGAACCGAAAAGGAAAAGACCAGTGCACGTCAAAGAGGGTAGGGGAGATAAGTTTGCCCTCATTCCAGGTATTCCTTCCTCACAACAAGGCAGCACGAAGGTACCGTTTTCATTTGGAGGCGGTATTCAAGAAAATAATGATAAAAGGTCTTCTCTAACACTTGAAGATAAAGAGAAAGAAACGAGCGGTATTTCAACTACAGTCCCATCCTTCACTTTTGGTGGAAAGGGTGACAGGTCTTCTGAGCCTGCACCCGGAAGCACCGATACAAGTAAGGCAACCGCACCAGCAGGAATTTCCTTTGGCGGGAATCAGAAGAATCCGAGTTTTACATTTGCTAATAAGGATACTGATGACGCAACTGTAAAACCGCTGCTATCGTTTAATCCGAAGAGTTCAACCGTTAAGCCAAAGTTTACATTTGCTTCTACAAAAGATGATGGGGATATGTCATTACCTAAGCTTTCTTCTGACCTGACCGGTGCTAAGGAAAATTCAGCTCAAGTTTCCAAGCCTTCATTTTCATTTGGGAATGGGGAAGTTTCCAAGCCTTCATTTTCATTTGGGAATGGGGAAGTTTCCAAGCCTTCATTTTCTTTCAGTAATGGGAACATTTCTGAGGGTAAGAAGAAACCGACATTCTCCTTCGAAACGACGCAAGATAATGCTTCCAAAGATGGCAAAGAGACATCGGCCGTCATTACTGGAAATCACGATGCGTCGAAAGCAGAGTCCGCATCGCAACCATCTGCATTTTCTTTCAATCGGATTAGTGCGAACAATGAAACCACTAAACCAACTTCTCCCTTCTCACTAGATAATAAAGAAGTTGCTCCTCAGACGGGATTTTCTTTTGGTAATAATGCCCCCGCCGATAATAGTGGAGCCGTTAGCTCAACTGCTCCGGCTGTTCAGAATTCGAGCCTTAACGTCGGATATTCATTAGGCAAAAGTGGGTTACAAGCTGATGCAACGAATGCATGGGCTGGACCAGAATCTTCAAATTCAACCTCCAATGGTTCTTTCAACTTCAAATTTGGCGAAACTAATTCTGGAACTAAATTGAACGCACCTTCGCCCCAACCCGCCATATCTGGATCCAATCCTTTCATAGGAGCTTCTAAAGTGACTAACGGATTCTCCTTTGGATCCACAAATTTTAAGCCAAATGGCGCCTCAGTATTCAATTCAAATCAACCAAGCTTTGGCGGTGGGACAACTCCTTCCCCTTCATTCGGGAAATCTGCTACACCACCGGTATTAGCTGGATCTAATGCACCAAGTAGGGTCTTTTCTCCATCCAGTACGGTCAATTTGAATTTTGGCAATACCGCAACAGCTGATCCCAGTTCAATATTTTCGGGAGGCTCGACACAACCGGCAGCTGGTACCACCGCACCGCAGTACATACTGGGTAACACACCTCCGCCATCCCAGATATTCGGTGGAGCAGCTCAACAACCTCTTGCGCCATTCGGTAATGGCATGTCGAATGGTGAACAAATTCAGCCCGCTGCAGCGTCAAATTTCCAGATTCCTCCAGGTAGGAAACTCGCAAGAATGAGACACACAAGAAGAGGTTAAAGAGAAGTGAATAATTCGTGTCAAGAATTTTTAAATTCTTAAATTAAACCTATATATGCATTTTAATTTTGGTACGTAGGTATTTTGTAATGAAACTATTTTACCACGGTTTTTTTTAACATTAAAAAATGTGCGATATTTGAGAAAGCGCGTTAGTTAGTTGACACTTTATAAGCACTAGATCGGGAGACCTCTAGTGTACAGATACATCCATCTACCACTGCTCGTGCTTCAGATGTATTTCAAACTGGATTAAATGGAACGAATTCAAAGTTTTATCAGTGTAAATTTCAGGGAAATAGGTTCCAAAGTACGCACATATCCCCTCAATGAGATTCATTTGCCTTCATTCCTGTTAGGATGCTTTGCTGTGATCAGTTTCTCCTTGATTGGTCCACTCATGAAGGTATTTGTAGGTGGAATATTATTAACAACGATCACCCTTCTTAAATATATGGTTATAATTGGTGGTATTGTCGCTTGTGTTTTTGTACTGACATCAAAGAATACCGAGAATAATGCCAAACCCCAAACTAACACACTAGATGGAGAAGATCAGCCCCCGATGAGGTTTCCACGCAAGAGAGAATATCTGCATAATCCAAAAAAGATCGTTGAAGTGAAAGATAACGACGAGTTGATTAAGGATGATTTTGAGACTATTAAATATTACAATATCCCAATAACGAAATCACAACACAACAAACATCCAGTAAGTAGTCCATATGATAAATTTATAAATAGAGCTGCCCGTAAGAATGATAACATTTGAGCATACAATTGAGACGTAGCTTTTCGTATTATTTACATTTGAAATTCATTGAAGTACTAATGAAAACGCTTTAAAAATTATACACCTATTAAAACATTTTTAAATATAGAAAAAACGACTATATGATTTGGGAGTGCTTTTTTCCTTGATGGAAATAAAACGAGGGTTACATTTAATGAGTTTCACCTGGGATTTCAAAGACGATTTGCTTACCAGTCAACTTGTTGTAAACGGCTTGGAAGGATTCCAATTTGTAGTCAACTTGTTGAACGTCCTTGGAGTCTAACAAAACCTTTTGGACCTTGTTACCACCAATTAAGTATCTAACTCTCTTACCGACAATCTCGGTTGGGAAAACCAAATCTTCCAAGACTTTGTCGTGGACAGCAGTCAAGGTTCTGGATCTTGGTCTCTTTTGAGTTTGTCTAGATCTTCTGGATGGCTTTGGTAAGATTCTTCTTTCAGCCAAGAAGACAACATGACGGTCTGGGAATTTCTTTTCCAATTCACGGGTCAACTTGATTTGAACCTTGTGGTAGGCACTCAAGGATGGAACTGGAACAAAGATAGCCAAAGCTTTCTTACCACCAGCAACTTCAATCTGCAAAATTAGAATTTTTGTTAGTAAAAAGTTCTTCGTAAAAATAGAAAATCCAGCGAGTAGGTAAGGGAAGGATAATAGTGGGATGGTTTCATCCTATAAATTTTTCATTGCAAACACGTAGTAGTTGCCCTATTCGATATCAGTATTTTTGGGCTATTTCGTTCAATATACGTTATCTAGTCATTCAATAGGGTGAGAGACTCACACATGCCAATTTTAAATGGTTCTTCATAGCACTTCGTGTTTGCGAACATTCGAATCATCAATATTTCATTAAATCTTCCTCCCTTACTCATATTACTTCCATGTCACAGATAAACATACTTCTCTGATAGATTTGAATTGCAATGGTCTCAACTCAGCTTTCAACTCTGGAGAAGAGTTTTCCAATTCGGAAAAAGCTTGAGCAACTTGCAATTCCAATTCAGTTGGAGCCTGGGACAAAATCTTGGCTTGTGGTGCAGACATTGTTGATGTTGTTTCTTCTAGTTGCGGGTTCCTTGACTGTTTCAAAAAGCTCTCCTATGTAGAAAATCCCAAGATAATATCTCTGCACTGTGTACAGATACTAATAAGATTCCTTGACGTTAGTTGGCATTTCCAGAATCGGTTCCCGCCAGTAGCTACTATTCCCTACCCTGGAGAGGTTCACATTCCAAGGCGAACCTCCGTTCCAACGGTCTCGTCCGCGTCTTTGCAAAAGTTAGGCTCACCGACAGATGGATCCCCCTTTGCCAGCCCGGGCTGTTACCAGCGAAGGCTGAAGAGATCACGCTGCAGGGTGCGAAAAAGTCTAGCAAGATTGAAAAAAAACCAGACCGACGCAAAACGCGTAATTTAAAATCCCATCGTGCATGAAAAATATGTACTGATGTTAACAGACACATCAAATGTACGGGTGTACAGTCGCTCTGACAGTCATAAATATTCGTACGGCGATGCCGTGAGCTGGGTGCGGTGCAGTATGACTTCACGATTTCATTGGTCGTTGATTTATGGGGTATATTAATTACATCAAGGTAGTTACGTAGGGTTTCAATAACATAGGACCTGCTACAAGGTATCGCGACTAGACTAGAATGTACAATTAAGAGAAAGCGTTCTTGTAATTCCTCGAGCTCTACTCTTAGTCACCTACAAGCCACAGGTCGCCCTTCCTTCCATCCACGTTGTAAGCCGAACAGGCCCGCTCCATTCGGGGATGAGAGAAAATATGAAAGGCACCGCAATGGAGATCATGCATCCATTGAAAGGAGTACTGGCTCTGAATAAGGTGTTGAGTAAACCGATTTCTTTGAGGGTGTGTGTCATAGGACTTACATAATGTGTCACGGTTATGAAGCTTTGTGCAAATATTCTTGTTTCTATATAGCTTAAATAAATGTTCCGGGGTGTAAAACCGTTAGTTTATTTACAGTTCATCAAAACTTCTTTCACCGAAAAGACTGTAATTCGAAAAAGACCGTTACCTTTCATTTTCAGACAGCACGCTCAATTTTTCAGTACCTGCAGGATTGATAAATATAACATCATCAAGGAAATGTCCTGTTACACAGTACCAAAGGTGGAGGACCTACCTTCTTTGGGCAAGCCAATAGAAGATGCTAAGAGAGCAGCAGCCTACCGTGCGGTTGACGAAAATTTAGATGTTTACAAACACAGGGTTATTGGCGTTGGCAGTGGAAGTACAGTCATTTACGTTGCAGAAAGACTAGGGCAGTATTTGAGAGATAAAAAATTCACTTCGTATGTTTCTCAATTCATATGTATAGCAACGGGTTTTCAATCGAAACTACTTATCATGGATAACGGCCTGAATTATGGTATTATTGAACAGCATCCAGACGTTGACATTGCATTTGATGGTGCAGATGAAGTTGACTATAATTTACAATTGATCAAAGGTGGAGGTGCATGTTTATTTCAAGAAAAGTTGGTTAGTACAAGCGCGAAGACGTTTATCGTTGTTGCTGATTCTTCAAAAAGATCTCCAAAGCTGTTGGGATCTAAGTGGAAGCAAGGCGTTCCCGTTGAGGTTGTACCTCCTGCGTTTGTCCGAGTTAGAAATGATCTTTTGAACAAGCTAAACGCTGTGAATGCTCATGTAAGAGAAGGCGGTAAAGCTAAAGCAGGTCCAATAGTAACTGATAATAACAACTTCATTCTTGATGTTGATTTTGGACAAATAGAAGATCCCACAAAGTTAAATACACAGATCAAACTCTTAGTAGGAGTTGTAGAAACAGGATTGTTCATTGATAATGCTGCCAAAGTCTATTTCGGTAATTCTGATGGTACCGTGGACGTTCTAGTGAAAGATCAACTTCAATGAAAACCGTCGATCCTCAAACCTTTGTTCGCTATATACGAAAGAAGTACCTTTCTATATGGTCGCTCAACAAGGATTTTTAGAATCCAATGCAAAGCAAAAAAAAATATTAAATATGTATCTATACAATAGGACTAAACTAGGAAGCGATCGTTATTCCTAATGTTGTTATTCCTGTCAACTTTACTTTTTGGAAGTATTATTGGAAATCCACGATAATCCTTCCACTAAACCTTGTCCTGTTAATGCATTACTTCCCACGACACACCATAGTTGATTTTTTAAGTTCTCACCCAACTGTAAGAAATCTGAAACCTCTTGAGGCTTCTTTGCGCCCTTCAGATCTTGCTTATTCGCCCACACTAATAATACAACATTTTCCATCTCTTTCTCACTAATTATACTGTATAGTTCTTCTTTTGCCTCGTTTAGCCTTTCAGTATCGTGAGAATCTATAACAAAGATCAAAGCAGTAGTTGCCGGAAAATAATGCCTCCAAAGAGGCCTTAGACGTTCCTGTCCGCCGACGTCCCACATGTTGAATTTCACATTTTTATGAGCTACCGTTTCCACATTGAAGCCTACCGTTGGAGCAGAAGTTTTTATCTTGTTCAACTTCAGTTTATACAGAATAGTTGTCTTCCCTGCATTATCTAAACCCAACATCAGAATCTTCATCTCACGAGACCCAAATAACTTCCCCAAAGCTCTAGATACGGAATTACCCATCTTATTCCAAGTTTTAGAACTATTCCTGTGAACTTGTTATCTGGACAACTCGAAAAGGTAAGGAAAGGTATATACAAAGCAAATAACTCAACTCCTTCGCTTATCAAATGAACCTGATACTCTTTTATTTTAATAAGTGAATCCACTGCAACGGTTGATCAATGGATCACCCTGTTTGCTATATTTCTTGATCAAGATTATCACGGTACACACTTTTCCAGTTCACTCGAGTATGTAATCCTGAAACTTTAATATTCGCGGGGTGAAACTGCATATAAATCGGTTTTTTAAGCTACATAGAGTTTTGCTAATAAGCCAAGGCTGCAGAAAACAAATGGTTCAACGCGTCGTGATAAACGACATACACATATGTTACAGAGGCTATGGCATATTTCATTTCAGCGATTATCGGAGACCAGAGGAGTCAATGCCTGCTGAATTTCTTCTAGTTTGGTAACGTCTATCTTGGCCATTATATCCAAATCTCGAATCGCATTGTTCTTTCGATCGGACCAGAATTGAAGTGCGAGATCAACGACTCAAGCGTTTAGGCGTATCACGAGATTCAAACATTGACTGAACCAGAAAGATGGAACACACCAACCATCAATCTACTTCAATCTTGAAGATGCTATCTTTTGACCAAAAGATTTATGTACGCTCTAATATATATGCCTTATATATCACGTGGTACGGTTTGTATATGCAATCGCATTTATCGACTCTCCAACTCATAGAGGTTTGCATATTGAAGAGAAACTACAGAACAGAAGGTCTCTGATGGTTTGCCAAGTGGTTTAATTTGCAATAAAAATCTGTCATTGGGAAAATGCCAGATTTATCGATCCCAACTAATTTACCTTCCCATTTGCAAAGTCAGTTAGATGAATTAGTACAGGACTATAAAGATGAAAACCTAACACTAAAGGGGTACGAAACGAAGAGAAAAACCATTTTAGATCAATATGCTAATAGTCAAAGAAATCCTTTGACACCAATAAAATCGTCAAGTAAACGATTGGAGAAATTCCACGCAAGAAATCAAAGTTGGGGCTCCGCAATTCGTACATCACAAAACTCTCCATTCAATGGTGACAGCACTTCCATCACCTCATCAGTATATCAAAGTCCAATAAACGATATTAATACAGTTAATTCTTCCCAACAGAACCAGCATCAGCAACATAATCGGCGCCAATCTCTTTACCGTGTAACAACTGTAAATTCGAACTCTGGATATTCCACTCCTACAGCAAAGCACAAGACATCTTCAGTTCAACTATCAATCCCATCAAATGAAATATCTGGTGTTCCATATAATCCTATGATACCTTTATTGCCTCGAGAAGAGAATTCGGTTACGTCAGATTCTCTGCCATCTATCCTGAGAGGAAGATTTGAACATTATGCTGCCGAAATAGCTTTTATAAGTGTCAATGAAAAAGGTAAAGAGACCTCCATTACCTGGGATAAGTTATACTTGAGATCGGAAAAGATTGCGTTTACGTTGAACAAGGAGCATTTATACAAGATGGACAAAGTTTTACTATGGTATAATAAAAATGAAGTCATAGAGTTCGCAGTCGCATTGCTTGGATGTTTCATCGCTGGCATGGTCGGAGTTCCAGTTTCGTTTGAAACATATTCTTTGGGTGAAATCATTGAGATTATAAAACTGACCAACTCAAAACATGTACTTATCTCGAACGATTGCCATAATCAATTGGATAACCTACATACCACATCTAACAATACAAAGGTAAAGTTAGTTAAAAATGATTTTTTCTCTCAAATTAACTTTATTAAAACAGATGATTTGGGATTATATACGAAGGCGAAGAAAACAATACCAACTTTTGACATACCAAATGTCTCATATATCGAATTCACAAGAACTCCGTTAGGCAGATTATCAGGTGTAGTAATGAAACACAAAGTTCTCTCTAATCAATTTAAAACCCTAGCAAGCATACTGAACTCACGAGCTATGCCTCATTGGAAGAAAAAAGATGTAATAAGACCCTTCCACAAAAGAATTTCCTCTTCAAAGTACACCATTTTGAACAGTTTGGATCCTACTAGATCTACAGGATTGGTGTTAGGAGTCATATTCAACATTTTCACGGGAAATCTACTGATATCGATAGATCATAGGTTACTCCAAAAGCCAGGAGGTTACGAAAACATCATCGATCGATATAGGGCAGACATTCTTCTTAACGATCAGTTACAGCTGAAGCAAGTTGTTATAAACTATTTGGACGATCCTCAGTCCACATTTTCAAAAAAACATAGAATTGAATTTAGTTGCATCAAATATTGTCTAACATCCTGTACTACCATCGATACAGATGTCTCAGATATGATTGTCCACAAATGGTTGAAAAATTTGGGCTGTCTCGATGCATCAGTATGCTACTCTCCCATTCTGACACTACTAGACTTTGGCGGTGTTTTTCTCTCTTTGAGAGATCAAGTAGGTAAGCTAGACAATTTTCAAGTGCATAGCTCCAAATTGCGCTTACACGATGAACTATTCGTTAACAAAGAAAAGCTCAGGGGTAACGTTATTGAGCCAAGTATTACAGCTATGATTAACTCATCGAGTTCATTCAAAGAGTATTTGAGATTAGCAACATATGGATTTCCTATACCGGATGCGATGATTTGCGTGGTTAATCCAGATGACAATACCATAGTTTCGGATCTAACTGTAGGGGAAATATGGGTCCACTCCGACAGCTTAACGGATGAATTTTATCAAATGGATAGAGTGAACGATTTTGTATTCAGAGCTAAGCTGAATTATCAGAAAATGTACAACTTTCTAATGCAGGAAAATGGGTCTTCTTTGGCTATGGAAAGATTGAATACTATCATGAATATCTGTCCCTCTTCTCTCTCATTTCTCAGAACGAAACTGATGGGGTTCATCCATAATGGAAAAATATACGTTCTATCCTTGGTAGAAGATATGTTTTTACAAAATCAATTGATCAGACTGCCTAACTGGGCTCACACGTCGAATGTAAGCAAGGCAAAAAAGTCACCAGAGAACATTGATACGGCTACGTCTAGTAGTAATACGAAGGTTACCCATGCATCTTCAAAAATTAAACGCGTAGTACAAACCTATTACTTGCAACAAGTAACAGAAACTGTGGTCCGTACCGTAAACACAGTATTTGAAGTGTCAGCTTTTGAACTTAACCATAATAAAGATGAACACTTTTTGGTTGTCGTTGTGGAAAGTTCTCTAGCGAAGAACTCCGCTTTAACAGATTCTGCTCTTTTATCTGTAACAGAACAGCAAAAACAAACATTCGAGAAAAAGATGAACGAGCTCACAGAGCAAATATACCGAATATTATGGATCTTTCATAGAATACAACCAATTTGTGTTATGGTAGTCTCCCAAGGATCATTACCCAGACGGTATGGCTCGCTGGAATTGGCTAATAGCACTGTAGAAAAAAAATTTCTCAATGGCGAACTCAACTCCAGATTTGTGAAGTTTCAAGTTGATAACATCATTCTAGATTTCCTTCCACACTCTCTTTATTATAATGAAAGCATATTTTCTGAACATTTATCGAAACTGAGAAGGTCAGCATTGGAAGAAAATCTTCGTTTAAATGAATCTCTATCATTGGACTCAGCATGGCAGACCTCCGGAATTGACTACAGAGAGACTTCCATTGACTTGCGAAGCGGCAGAAAACTGACTGATTTTTCCAATATCCTAAAGATACTAGAGTGGAGGATTCAAAACAGTGGAAATGATTCAGCATTCAGCGATGGTGGCGATACGACATTATCAAGCTCAAGCAATGAAAATAGCACTCATAAAAAAGTATCATGGAACTCGTTCGAACGTATCGTTGCTTCTTTCTTGAAAAAAATTGTTGGCTCTAAAAGCCCATTGAAACGAGGCGATAGGGTAATTATCATTTGCGAAAACTCAGTCGAATATGTTGCAATAGTGATAGCTTGTATGTATTGCAACTTCGTTCTGATACCGTATCCAGTCATCGACGAGAATGATGCAAACAGAGAAGTAAGAAGCTTTATTAATGTAATAATGAGTTATGGGGTAAAAAGAATTTTTACTGATGCCAAAACCTCTAACCTACTTGAGAATAACGTCACAGTCACGAAAGCACTAAAGAAACATAGAAGTCTTCTTCCAAAGATCACTGTTTTTTCGAAGGTGAAGAAAAAAGCGGGCTTGACGATAAGCATGTTTAGCAGTATGCTAAAAGCAACCTATGGTGTCAAGCCTGGGACGAATCCAAATGCTATTCCTTGTGTTGTGTGGATTGATCGTGAATATGATACTAACGGTAATATTCATATCACAATGACCCAATCCGCATTTATGAATTCATGTAAAATTTTAAAGGAAACTTTACAGCTGTCAACTGACAGTCCAATCTTTTCTTTATCTTCGTATACAACAGGTTTGGGATTTATCATGAGTTGTCTTCTGGGAATATACCTTGGCTCTACAACCAGTCTTTTTAGTTTATCAGAGGTTACTGCGGATCCAAAGGATTTCCTGATTGGTCTACAAAACTTGAATGTCAAAGATTTATACTTGAAGATGGATACCTTTGCTATGTTAATAGAAAAGGCGAATGATTTAGTTGCATTGTCCAAAAGAAGAAGCACTTCCTCTGTTACTAAGAAGGGCTCCTCTACACTGTTGAGATCAGATCTATTCAGAAACGTTCAAAATTTGATGATTCCTTTTCCGGGACGACCACATAATTTTGAGATTGAAAATTTGATCAAGAAAAATCCCCTAATAGTATTAAGCGCGACTCAAGTGAACTATGTTTACCAGAACCACTTTAATCCTCATATCACTTTGAGATCATATTTAAGCATACCACCAATCGACCTTTATTTGGATCCTATTTCTTTGCGCGAAGGTTTAGTGAAAGTGGTCAATCCATCTACCGTGGGACCTGAGGGATATCTTAGGGTACAGGACTCAGGTATTGTACCTGTATGTACCGATGTTTCAATTGTGAATCCGGAAACCCACCTTCCTTGTTATGATGGGGAATTTGGTGAGATTTGGTGTTGTTCAGAGGGAAATGCGTTTAATTATTCCATTTGTCAAGATAGCACTGCCATCCCCGGTAAACAAAATCTCTCAAAGGATCCTTTTATAACAGATCAATTCAAAAGCAAATTGAAAGGGGAGGTAGACAATGGGCTAACTTATTTGAGGACAGGTGATCTGGGGTTTATCAAAAATATGCCTTGTTCGGATGCTCAAGGTAACACAGTGGATTTAAATCTTTTGTTTGTGTTGGGGAGTATCAATGAGACCGTAGAGATCCTTGGCCTCACGCATTTTGTCGGCGACCTAGAGCGAACTATTCTTGAAACAAATTCTCAGGTCGAAAACTGTATAATTTCAAAAGCTGGCGGATTGCTTGTGTGTTTGATTAAATGCAACAACAGCAACGAATCAAAGCTTGCTAACTTCACAGCGCTCTTCGTCTCCGAATTATTGAAAAACCATGGTGTTATGTTGGATTTATGTGCTTTTGTAAAAGAAGGAACTTCAGCGAAAAACCTCCCGCATGATTGGTCAAAGAATCGGATCACTGTAATGAATATGTGGTTTAAGCAGGACCTGACCATCGAAGTACAGTTTGGTATCAATTTTGGAGAAAATATCTCGATTTACCTATTATCTGAATTTGAAAAAGGAGGCTAGAGCTGGCATAGAAATTTTTTGTATCATATGTATTCTATAATTAATAAATCTAAATATGAATAAATGTAATTAAGATGCCAAGGCTATTTGTTTCAAGTCAGTGGAATGTAAAGCTGACTGAATGGTATATTAATGCTAAATTTTAATGGAGACCAAGACATAAATCCTCTTTTACACCTTCATTTGGACCTTTAGGAAGTAGCTGACTACAAATGGCAAACTAATTGCCATAACAGGATATTGAATCATTAGAAAGAAGGATGTACAATCCATTTGTATTGTGTCTAACGTATCTGGTGGAGTGAAACTTGCCGTAAAATAGATTAACGTAGTCATGGTAGGTAAAGCCCAGTCAACGGCAATAACGAATAATAGCATTTTATCATCTTCCCAAGTAACCCAGCCAGCTTTTACTAACCGATCACACCATAGGATACCAAAAATTGGCATTACACACATCTTTAATAACACCAATATTACCGCAGACTTCCAAAATCCTGGGTATAGTTTATTGATTTTCAGCCGACCCAAAGTGGCGCCCAGAAGAATTAACCCAAACGGAACTGATGCTGCTCCAACGTAACTTGTATAATCCATGATAAAACTTAAAGCTGGTTGATTATCTGGAGCCTGGCTAATTTTTGGTGTATTTGTCGTTGTTACAAAAAGCGCTTTCACCCATGGGATAAATGCAATAATTAATGCTAGGATGACAGCCATTGAACAGGGTCTCAAACAGTTCTTGATAAAGAAAACTATGAAAGGAGTTAAAGGGAATTTTCTTACCCATTTTGGTAAAGAACCGCCCGATGTTTGAATGTCCCGTTTATTAACTGTTGCATCTGATGTTAGAATTTTGGTCAAATTTGAAGCTTTTTTCTTCGTTAGAGAGGATGAGGCACTTGGTACGTAATCGAGAGGTTCTCCATCTGATTCTGGTATCATTGAGTTCCTTCTTGGGTGGCCGTATTGATCGACGTTGGAATATTCCCGAATTAACTGGCTTATTCCTTGAGCGGGCAGGTCGCGCTGATCTATGGACCGCACAGATGCTGATATTGAAGAACGCCTGGCATGTGGACTTGTATGTGACATATGATATTCTTCTGTGTATGCTACCGGTTGACTTCTCGTCCTACGTGCAGCAATGTAATCCCACATATTATCATGATCATCAGTTGAGGAAGGATTCTGATTCCCTTCCTGGTTTGCTTCAGTCATATCATTCAGTTGTATAGATGATGGGTTTGGTTGTTCCATAAAGTTACTGTTGGAATCATCAAAACCATTTGAATATTGAGCACTGTCACTTTCTGTGCTTTTCCTGATTGGATTTTCTAGTTTTGTATTAGTTTGTAGAGTCAATTCGTTATCATGAGTTGCGCTACTATTATTACTCTTTTTGGTCTCTAAAGTATTGCTATTTGCATCGATCCCACTTGTCGTTTGTTCAGCAGAAGCATTTTCTGAGTCTCTAACACCGCTTTCTTCATCTTTATACTTAAAGTCTTCTTCTATTAATCGAAATCCACCCATGTTGAACACACAGATTAAAAACATTGCCAAAAAGATAATAACGCATGCAACACCTTTATCACCTTCCTCCGCTGTGAATATGAAACCTTGATCCATAGTTTGTAAGTAAGCAATGGGCAAATCACTAATGTTGGGAAACATACCACCTGCTAAGATCCCCCCATACCATTGCTTTGGTACTGGCATGGTTCCTCTAATGACATATGCAAAAAACAGACCCGTGCCGAATATCAAGACTGACGATAAACAGATGATACCGACGGTTTTGATATCCTGATCCTCGATATTTCCCACAATCTTGTTAAATGAAAGACACGGAAGTAAAATTGTCAACACTATATCCGATATGCATCTTGTTGCTTCCACTGTAAGGATACCCATTTTAGCTAATACAAAGCCAGAACCTATGATAAGATAAATCTTTATGATGGGCTTGACAGAAGCCCATATGACCGAGCCTAGTGGTATAGTC
>FYBL01000005.1:0-22272 GCA_900186055.1 Torulaspora microellipsoides | reverse complement strand
GATTGCGCCTTGGCTTCGAAAGGATGAATATTCTTGATGTGCTTCCAGAGATTACCCGTAGACTTACTTTCTTTGAAAGATTTTTTACAATGAATGCAATTGGCAATTTTCTGCCCAGCTTCCTCTGAAGTGGCTTCGAAGCCTTGATCGTTCCATCCATTTCGAGGGGACACCTTCAACAGCTGTTGTGTCACTGTGGTCGTAATTAATCTGTAAGCACTCCGAGAGATTATTTTGGCCGCCAAGGGTCAACTGCGGTTGAATCACTTCCTCAATGGGCGTAGTTTGTTTCTCGCTTTCCATGATATCGTTATGACTCTAGAGCTTAGGATATGAATTGAGTATTGGCGTCTTAATGAAAGCGGCTATTCTACGGCTTCGAAAGATTCAATGCCAACTATTATGTATGTTATTTATATGTGCGAGGAGTTCAGACGCGATTTCATTTTCAAACGCGTCTCACCCAGATTGGAAAAAGATAGTACCCAAATTTTAAATAGATACTACTACAAAAAATACGGGTAGGCGACCAAACAAAAACGGGTAGTTACCCGGCTGATAAAATGATCAAAAACCTACCCGTTGGACAGCTCTGTTGTAGTATGGGAACTCACTTTTGACGGTAATAAATGCTAACAATGTGGGGTACGGGTGGATGGGATTTGGTACTCGATGTCACATGACTTGTTGGGAAATGCTCAATGTTCAAGAGAAAAGATTCTGCAAAAAGGAAGATATGATAGGCAAGAATATAGCAAAGAAGAAAAGACTGGAGGTGCCTGCCTCTAACTAAAAGGGGAAAATTTATTTGTATTTTTTTGCGGGGGTGATAATGCCGCTTCGGGATAAAAGGTACACCGTACGAATGGCTGGATTACTGATCATTAGTCAATGAAGCTCGTAAAACCATAACCTCGCTCCCTCAGAATGATTGGCATAATTTCTTCGAAAATGCAAGTAAAAGTGTGATTGTACCCGCAACTGATTAGGAGCTGTTTGAAAAATTGTCTGCGGCACTGTACGTTTTTTATGAAATGCGAGACGGTTCTGTGCATTTGATGCTCCCAAGAATAGAGCAAACTATCGGCATAACTATATAAGCATACTGGAGCTAAAAATTCCACAATTGGGGAACAATAAGAGGAGAATTGAGAGTGCTGACAGCCTTCATACAAAAAAAGATCTGTACGTCTTTGCTCCATATTGACGGTAGGAGCGACCGCGTAAAACAAAAGAAATGGCGGCGGATATTCAAAAATTTCGGTGGAATTATCGTGATGTTTTCTTTGAATGCTCCGGTGCGGAGTCCTGTATCGATGCTGGTGTCAAAATTGCCAAGGTAGGTGGTACAATGGTTCAGATTGAATGGGGAAAAATTACGTCAACTTTCCGATTGCTGAAGTCAGTGGGAAGGAGATGCACTTGATGAGATATTTCCTCTATTGCTTCGGACACTACCGCGCTGCGGTCAAATTAGTTGTCTCAAGCAGAGTCAATGTAAAATCATTGATAACAAATAGATTCAAGTTTAAAGATGCAGCTAAAGCCTATGATTTCAACATATTTCATGGATCGGAGGTTTTCAAAACCATCATTCAAGGCTTTGGATGATACGACGCTGTTGGCAGTAAGTTGGAAAGTGGTCAGTCTCTAGGTATATCAGGTTCATATAAACTTTTAATGAAAGAATATGAAATGAATAAGAGCAAATAGTAAAATTCGAATATTGAAACATGAGCGGATACTAGTAGGTATGGAAGAGTACGTTTGCTTTGAATGTTTAGAAGTTGTAACTGTGATGGGCCAGATAAAGGCGAAGGTATTAAACACGGCTGGGTAAGGGCCTTAGACATGAACAAGCGAAGACAGTGATGAGCTCGAATGTTGCTATCGATATGGAAATATTGTTTTAGAAGTGGCTATGTGTTTGACGAATAACTACATTTTAATTGAATGGAGAATGCCAAAGTTAGATGAGAGTGAAGTCATGAAATGAGTGAAAACTGGTGAGTATAAGTGTTTTAATCAGTTGATGATTATGTATTAGGGCCAAAAATATGGATTTAGATACCGGTAGATTAGATACAGATACCGAAATCTAGCGAAAGACCCTTCAAGAAGAGAAGGAGCTATTGGCATCGTCCCAATATGGTATCGGGTTTATTAATTTTGGTGTTGAGCTGTGACCGTTCAACCGTGAATTGATAACATAGTGTGCCCCATGAATCTTACCTCCGGGTTTATCTATTAAAGCTGAGAGTCATCTAAATATAAGTTACGACATCTACAGTATGACATGCTGAATAGCGAACTAAGTTGTGTGAGGCGAGTCCCAACAAATAATCTTTGGATGTGGAACAGCATCGAATGATAATTGCTGCGAGACGATAAAAATCAGGAACATCACTACGGCATATTCTACGGTTATTAATATACAGTGAGAACTGTAGTATGGATTCTATCAATTGAATAAATGACCTGATCATGACTGAAAAGTTGCACTGATTATAGTGTGTTGGACCAATTGTGACATACGAATACCGCGCTTTCGTCTGGTATTCATCCTGTTTGAATTCACAACTTTTATACATTTCATATTCTGAAAAATCAAGGATTAATCGAAAAACTTTTGAATCTACATACTCCACCAGCTAATTACCAATGTCTACTAACACAAGTGTCAACGAAGCCTTGAAGAAAAACCTCCCGCATTGAAAAGGGGATATAGAGTTATATATCGGTCTTTATTTTTAGCATTCTTGTCCAACATATATCTTTTCCGTTGTCCCATCGTTTAATAAAATTTCGTATATAGCACACGACTCCTAAGTTATACCCCTAGGGCATTTTTTTCTAGGCGATAAGTAGCTATAAAATCCATACGCCGAAAGAAACTGTTGGGCTATGAGTGAAAGGTTTGAATATATCAAAGCTTACTGAAGTATCATAATGAGTGTGGAACAATTTTCTATCTCTATACCAGAAAGTGAATTAGATGACTTGAAAAGACGCCTAGGAGATGTGAGATTCCCAAAAAATGTCGAAAAGAAGCAATGGAACCTGGGAGTGAGTGGTGCATATTTAACAGACACCCTTGAGTATTGGAAAAACTCTTATGACTGGAGGAACGCGGAACGACAATTGAATGACTTTCATCACTATAAAACAACGATAGCAAATTCGGATATCCATTTCATTCATGAGAAAGGGAAAGCTCCCAACAGTGTGCCCATTATCTTAACGCACGGATGGCCGGACACCTTTCTCAGATATATTAAACTTATCCCAATGTTGACAGATCCTCAGCAATTTGGTATCGATTCTGGCAAATCTTTTGACGTGGTGATTCCTTCTCTCCCAGGATTTGGGTTCTCAGGCTATCCTGAGGATCGACCAGTAAATAAAGAAACGGTTTCGGATATGTGGCTAGAGCTCATGACGGAAAAGTTGGGATATCAAGAATTCATGGCGGGTGGTGGAGACATGGGGGCGGGTGTTACTATGCTGCTTGCGGCCAAGTACCCGAAGAACATGCTGGGCATACACTTAACTGATGTAGGACTTGTTAGGGAGTTGCTTG
The DNA here is from genome assembly GCA_900186055.1 of Torulaspora microellipsoides. Lineage (NCBI taxonomy): Eukaryota > Fungi > Ascomycota > Saccharomycetes > Saccharomycetales > Saccharomycetaceae > Torulaspora > Torulaspora microellipsoides. The sequence continues at coordinate 18,692 of FYBL01000005.1, read as the reverse complement.
ACCCTACTCGATCAAATGATTTCTCTCCTGAGGAAAAAGCATACTCGAAGTCTATAGCCGATTGGCTTAACAACGAGGCAGGGTATATGAAAATGCAGTCTACAAAACCACAAACCCTAGCGTTCGGTCTTTCGGATTCCCCGGTTGGTTTGGCGGCATGGATATTGGAGAAGTTCCATTCTTGGGGAGGTACGCACAATAGCCTATCCCAAGATGACATCATAACAAACATCATGATCTACTGGTTCATGAACAATATTTCGACGGCTGCTCGGATGTATTATGAGAACAGTCGCTTGTCGCGCCCCATCGGGCCAATAAACGTACCCATAGGTGTCTGTTTTTTCCTTGAAGATATTCTGCTGCCGCCAAGAGATTGGGTCGAGGCCCATTTCAAGCCTGTGAATTGGACAAGTGTGCAGAGTGGCGGTCACTTTACAGCGATGGAAAATCCGGAAGCTTACGCCGCAGATCTATTCGTTTTATTAAAAAAATTGGAGTAGAAGTTTGCTCATTTGCTCTATGAAAAATGCCCGAGCACTTCAACGAATAGCTAGCTATGTACTCTGGAAAGGTACATACAGCTTTCACGGCTTCGTTTGCTTAATAGCAAACATTGCATTCCGTCCAAGCGCCATTTAAATCGCGTACTCCAAGTCAAGACCAAGGACGCTAATTTCCATAATTCTGTGGTTTGACCAGTTATAAATTCGCTACTGTTCATACCGAACTCTTTGGGTCGGTTACTTATCTCGTCTGTCACGAAGAATAATCCATAATATCTCGAATTGTTAAGCTTTAACACTACTATATTCCAGGAATTCATTTACTCAATCCCTTGCTGTTTTCTATTCTATACACTTTGTAAGTACAGTTGGAGGAAAAACGCTTTTGAGAGATATTTCGGACTTCCCTTTATTTCCGGTAACTGGGAGGCCCCAACGAAGGCAATAAAAACATTGGAAAATGATTGTTGACGTCCATTGTAAAAGTTAATCGTTTTGATAAATGGTAGCGCCGTAGCTATTCCTCTTTTTAAGGTGTTGATCGCTATTTATTTTTGGAGATTTGGATAATTCTTTGATCAATAACCGCGGAGACCCAAAGCATCAATACGAGATAAGCTCTCCCAAAGATTACTTTGTGTTAATTCTTAGAATGCCATGGTACTGGGTTTTAACTGTGACCAACAACTTTCAAGAGCTACAATAGGCCTGATTCGTTCGCCACAGATGACCTCTTTATATATTTTTCTTCCACTTGGCTGAATGATTCAAGGAAAACGAGAGAGTTTCAGGAGAAACGAAGTCTCTGTACTGCACATCTTCGGAATCTACAACCAAATTAAAGTGTGCGCGCTACAATTTATAACGGTATCGGTATAATTGTTACTAGTCTATATTCTTTCTGAGTTAGTATCTTGGAAACTTTGAAAAAATCTAACATTCAACGAGACATCATCATTAATGGGGGAAGAGTTGGAGGAGTACACTTATACCTCTCAATCGGTTCCTTTTGAGGGGAATATGAGTTGTTGTACTACCATGGCCGCTGGAGATACAGAGAAAAAATTAAGTCTTATTTCAAAAAGAATAGGAGCAGTCTCCCCATATATAGTTTGAAAAACTAATTATTAAATAATGACTCAAAAATTTATCTTTTATTAATTAGAACGAATATAGCGGCGACGATCGTGTACCAGGAGAAGATTTATTGCTCAGCCAAGGAAAGCTGTTGTGCTATGAGAAGGTGTAAATAATGTTCACTTCGTAAATACAGTTAGAGCAACAGAAAGAAATGCGAAGGATATTTTAGCTTATTCATAAAAAACCAATAATCATGACTTTAGTAGGGAGGATGTCGAAGAATACAAGAGGGGCTAAAAATATGTCACAACCTGTGCCTAACTTTTCAATAAAAAATAGCACTATAAGCATTTGCTGGTAAGAAAGTCCCATAGGGAATAAGATTAAAAAGTATTTATGTACATACGCACCACTAGTAGAGGAACCTAACCTGTTCCTTCACATGGAAGGTTGGAATTTTTTTATATAAACTTTATGTGGTCAAAGTGACATTTCGGAATTCCGATTCTGGATTCTTATACCCATCTGCCCACAATGACTCTGCAGATATTGTACCCTATCGTCGGATTTTCTGAAGTCCCGACTTTAATTTGAGACTCTACATATGGTCAATCAAATGAGAGCCGCTCAAAAGAGAACACCGAATAATCGCTGCATTGTTTACTATGGTTTCCGTATGTGAAGATTGAACAAGCTGCTCCAGATTTCGTTTGACTAAATGCGGAACAGCCAAAAGATTATGATACAGCCAGACCAAATGGAACGTCCTCAGGCCCCTGGCTATCCCTGTCGTTGAAATTACTACTAACCTTGGAGCCATATATGGCGATTCATGCTCGCTTCGGATCTCTTTAAGCGTACTAGCAATTGCTTTCATGGATTCTTCGCACACTGAGGGATTGTCTACTGTAAGGGGACTCCGTAAAGAGAGTTTGAATACTGGTTACCCACCAATTCCAAAAAAAAAAAAAAACGAAACCAACCTGCTGCCGTTCCCATTAGTACTCTGTGCAAGCAAGGTGTCCTTTGCTGCCTTCCTGTCTATGGCATCGCCTTTAATTACCACTAGTTGCTCGTCAAGAATTTTCTGAGATATTCCAACTTGTTTGTGATCAACGAAGAGAAAACGACGGCCAGGGCAATAATACCTATGGAATTGGTTAAAAGTACGTTTGGTTTCTTTGTGCTTTCCATAAGCATCCTAGTTGGGTTTGCCAGTTATCCGTACCTTTTCACCTTGCCATTATTTTTTCAAATTGTGCTTGGAGATTCAACAGCTAAGGCTGGGTTACGACTGACAATACCTTCCATATTTACCCCAGTTGGTGGTCTTATAACCGGTATCTGCATGAGCAAACATAACTGTCTACAAGTTTTATTGTACGTTGGTATATTTTTAATGTTTTTGGGCAATCTCTTGTTTATCTTTATTGAAAAGACCACACCTAACTGGCTTATTGGCTTATTTTTGGTACCTGCCAATCTGGGACAAGGGATCACATTTCCTACAACGTTGTTCACTTTTATATTTGCTTTCTCCAAAAGTCCTCAGGCAACGACGACCTCTACGTTATACTTATTTCGCAGTATTGGTTCAGTTTGGGGAGTCGCAATTTCAACAGGCGTTATCCAAGTCTATTTCGGCAAGTACTTGCGTTCGAATTTGAAAGGCTTATTGGATGAGGACAAAATAAGTAAACTGATCATGAAGATAAGCTCCAATTCATCATATATTGATTCTCTCCATGGCGAAGTGAAAGAAGCTGTTATCAGAAGCTTTGATGCTGGAACCAAGAAAGCACATTTATTGTCCACGTTGCTTTCCTTGTTGGCATTTATATATTGCATCATAAAAGACGTTTCGAAGAAACCAATCTCAACCCCCCAGGTGAGCCCGACGCTATAAAAAAAGTGGCTCGATATTTAGGTTATGACAATAAAAATGACCTATGCATGATTAAACGGGCAGCTGTATGTCTAATAGTCTTTTCAACTCGCGATGTTATATGTCGAAATTCAAATGGAGCATAATACGATCAATATATCGAAGGAGGTTGTGGAAAAATGTCCTGCTTGTTAAGAGGATATAATTTTTGCGATAAATTTTGTTCCACATGCCAATAATGGCCAAATCCATGTAATTTTGATGCTTTCCCAGCCACGAAGGCCAATCAACCTGTTGGTTGTTTGAAAGAAAGACACCATAGTCATCCTTCAATGTTGCTCTCAAAAATACTTGCACTTCCTGGCAAGCGAAACAAGTAGAAATTGATAATATAAGGTCCAATAGGACCGTACTATGTAGCTCAACTGGTAAACCTTCCTCTATTTAAGCAAAATTGTGACTTTTGAGCGTCTTTTGGAGCTAATCGTTGCTCCTTCTCTCTTAACTGAGTCGGAAGGAAGAAATGTACAGTCCGGTTCTCTTCAAAAAATAAACAGCGAGATTATGTTCATAATTCTGAAGCACAAGATATCCACAAACATTGCCGAATATATTTTAACAGTAAATAATAACATAACGAGTAGGCATAGTTAGCAACCAAGTGAATGAAGTGACAAGTACGTTTGTGCTTGATCTCTAGGTGTCATCTTAGCCTGTTATCTTATACGAAATTCCAATATTATTAACCAACAAAACTATCGCATTAGTGACTACAGTTCTCACCATTGCTATCGATAGTTCTTCGGATCTCAGTAACCCAGCTCTTCATCGATGTTTCATATTGAGGTCAGAGAATAGAGAGTGCCGCAGGAAGACATCGAGTGATCAGCATAGTTTCACACCGTCTTATGCGTCCCCTCCAAATCAAATACTAGACAGCTCTTTAGTATGACAAGACTGAGCTTCGAGCTTGAACATTGAACCCATGCTCTAAGTTATTAATGACACATATCGGACGTTGCACGGTGTTGCGGAAGTCCAGTCTTATTGCGAAAGAGCAATTGAGTCCCTCCAGCATAAACAGCGCGTAATGCCATCATTTCAAAGATTGCGCAATAGAAATAGGATCATCTTCAGCAGTTTCTAGATATGTGATGTTTTCGCCAGTTTCACTATTGCTCTCTATGTAAACTTGAGCGCCAGCGTAGTGCGACCTACCATGTATAAACCACCATATAGCGACCAGAACTGTAAGACCACAAGTCATGCATTGATGTCGTTAATGTCTTGTACTGTGCTTGGTAGCGCATAAGGGAAACAATAGATGACAAAGAAAAACAATGATGTAAAGACGAGAGATAATATTGAAGACATAGCTCCATCTTCCGGGCCAAAAGTTCCGTCTAAAAAGATGGCAATCTTAATGTGGGACTGAATCTGTATTTTTGAGACTTAAAATGAAAGGCGCAGGGCCAGGGAGACCTCCGCTGCGCCACTGATGCACCATTACGAACATACTTTATAGACAGGACGATATATCTCTTAAGTTTTATATTGAACTAGGCTGCTAGAAAGTGCATCTTCAATATGGACATTTCATAATACCCATCATGAAATTGTTACTTCTCCCAGTCTTTTGGGAATGCATGCTGCTATAAATTACTTTTTTTGCGGGGTTTAGTTTTATCTAAAATCACTTATCAGGGACGATTTTCATCAGAAATATTTTTGGATTTAATTACTTTCGATACCGATTAGCGTTTCAACAAGAGTAGGATTTTCTAATGCAAAAGTTGTCTAGCAAGAGTAAGCCACGGGGTAGAAAAGGCGGAAGAAGGCCTACTAAAGCACCTGCGAAGGATAAGAGAACTGCTCAAATTAGAAGGTCCCAGGAAATCTTTAAAGCGAAACAGAAGGCAAGGTTATTGGAATTGGAGGCAAAGGAAAGAGAACTTGAAGCCTTAAAAATTGAAAATACTAATTTAACTATTGAGAATGCAGTACTTAGCTCACTCGCGAGTTTTTTTAAAACGCGTTCCTTAACGTCTACCGGATTGAATGATTTGACAAGAATAAGTTATAGTGACAAGCTGGAAGAAGAAAGTATTTCTGGTATTTTTAACACTTTTAATTCGTCAGAATCAGCTAGATTTGAATTGAAGGTGGCTTTTTTTCGGCAACTTTTTTCTGCTTGTGGGGCAAATATGTGCCATATTCCAGCCTTTGTAGATGCTGACCAATCATGCAATGATCTGGATGGAGAGGAAATTAGAGATCAAATCTTCGGTCAAGAATCACTTGTTATTTCAGAACTGAATGCCTTACAGGAATTTGTCTCAAATAATGGTGTCCATAATCGGTTTGGTAACTCAGGTGGAGTTGCGAATTCCATATATAGTGCACAAAGTGTTCCTTCTGAATGCATGCCAAATCAGTTTGAACGAAAGACAAAACTGAAAAATGCTACAGGTATTTTGAATCTCACTCATTTGTTGAGCGCTGCTGAAATTTGGGATATTTTGGAAGTCATTTCCGAGTTTTCTGTGCTGAATTTCGAAAGTTTAAGCGAAAGTTTGAGAAGGGACGTATTTTGTAGTAATTTTGAACTGGTAATGACACTAGATGACTTCGTTAAAGTTTTATCCATGCATATATGTGACAGAAAGGAATTTTGATCCGCAAATCTTCGATTATTGCTCATCTTTATGCTTCATGCTTGCCAAATACGAAGAAGTATAGTTTTCCTGATTTGTGAAGTTTCTCACCTAATTTGCTCATGAGGAAAAATTATTGAAGGGTCGATCTCACCCTCTATGGGATCATGATGCCACGAGCATTTGCGAGCGTTCAAATCCATAATCATAGCTTTTCGCGTGTGTTGCAAGTTGCCTCAGCTCTAATCCCTCAACGAATATGGGTCTACTATCAGCGGCCGCAGCATGGTGACTGATTAAATTGTACAGCTTTGTCGTTGGATCTTTTTCAGAACGATAGTTTAATTGTGTTAAATCACTTCATGTATTCCATCTATGAAGCAATTGGCAATAATTTATGCCCCTCGAGGAATATCAAAAGGCATAGTCTTGAAGCAATGAATTCAGGAGTAGTTAAAGCTGTTAAATTCCATAGTGCACTTTTAATCATCGCACGTAATTCAGCTTTCAGCAAAAACACTTCTACTTAGACAACAATTCTTTGCCTCACACACCTCCATCAACTAAAGAAACCCAGCGGAATTGCATAGGGATCATACGTCAAATCCTGGTGGGAAGCAGAAGAGAAATAGTTACGCTATGGACCTATTCACCTAAACACGACATGTCTATACACGAATGCGAATGAGATATCACTCCACACATATTGTAGACATTTTTGCATGCTCAAAGAGGTCTTTCCATTTATTATACCCTCCAACAAGTACATACCCCTCCATTTTTTTTTCCAAACCGTTGAGAGTACAGTACCGGTTAAATTGGATTGCCGTCCGTGGACCCCTGTTTTTAGAACTGGTACAATGGAATATTACTTTTGTTGCATCCTCGCAATTGAAAGAGGTTAATAACCTAGCAACTAAATTATCCATCGTAATGTTTGTCATTTCTCCTTGTACTGGATAGTTCCATGAGTTTTTAATATGACCTTTAGGAAAGTCCTCTCGCCTCAAATCGACTATTTGAAAGTCATTTCGCTTTTCCATTATCCAGTTAAACACCTCCTGAGACTCAATAGTTTTTAGGCTCATTGTAGGTACCTCGATCGTTGTGTACTTAAGGTGAGCCAAGAATTTTGGGACCAGGTCAACAAAGTTTCTTGTTATATAGATATTATATCTGATTTGTTGTCAACAAGCAAAAGTAATTTGCCTCACGCATAATGAAGATTTTATATATTTTCGGCTTACAAATAATCCAATTGATTTTTAATCAATTCATTCTTGAAGACTATTTTGAGTAAAAATCAAAAAATATTTTACCAGATTGAAAAATTTATCCTAACACTTTATAAGAGCAAGAGGAACCAAAGAGTAAGAAGAAATTTTCTGAAGCTCAAAACTACTGGTGATTATCTAGGAAAGCAAATGGAGCAAAGTATAATCAAAGATTCAAATATAGTTCAAAAGCTTCGCTCAACGTCTTCTGCAGGACCGGCAGCCGACCAGTCTCGCTGGAGACTCTTTTTGCAAATCGCTAGGGGTTTGTCAATTTTGGATATGTTGCTTCCATTCACGATCCTTCTGTGCATTATTATCGGAGTGGTGATATCAGTTTACGTGCCATCTTCTCGTAGTACTTTTGATCCTGAGGCGCATGGCAGCTTTGTCGGTGTTTCTATTCCCTTGGCAATAGGAATGATTGTTATGATGATCCCACCCATTTGTAAAGTTTCGTGGGAATCTATACACATATATCTGAAGAAGCCGTATGTTATGAAAGAGCTTCTCATTTCCTTCACGATGAATTGGATAGTTGGTCCATTGTTGATGACGGCTTTATCCTGGTTGGTGCTATTTAAATTTCAAGAATATCGTCAAGGCATCATAATGATCGGGATAGCACGATGTATTGCAATGGTTTTGATTTGGAACCAAATTGCCGGAGGTGATAATGATTTATGCGTCATCATCGTTGTGATGAATTCTCTTCTTCAAATAATCCTTTATGCGCCTATGGTGATCTTTTACTGTTATGTTATATCAGGAGAATCTCCCCCCGTATCAAATCGCGAGATGTATGAGGAAGTGGCCAAATCTGTCGGCGTATTTCTCGGCATTCCCATAGGAGTAGGTGTTCTGATCCGCTTGAGCTTCATTTTTATTTTGGATAAGGAAAGATATGAGAAGCATGTATTGAAATTCATTTCTCCTTGGGCAATGATCGGATTCCACTACACATTACTTGTTATATTTATTAGTCGGGGTTACCAATTTGTGCATCAAATTGGTCAGGCTATACTCTGTTTTGTGCCCTTGATACTTTATTTTTTAATCGCTTGGTTTTCCACGTTTGGAATAATGCGATTGTTATCAATAAAAAGAATTTCAGTAGAAGGAGAAAAATGTGCCTGCGATGAAACACTTCTTTCGAAGAATTTGTGGGGTAAAAATAGTTGTACTGTTAGCTACGCTGCTACAATGACACAATGTTTCACTATGGCTTCAAATAACTTTGAATTATCTTTAGCAGTGGCAATCTCGATATACGGCAATGATAGCAAGCAAGCTATCGCTGCAACATTTGGTCCCTTACTGGAGGTTCCAGTATTACTATTATTGGCAATCCAGGCTAAATTTTTCAAAACACTATTCATCTGGAAGTATGAGAATGAGCCAAGTACATGATGCATCAGGTTCCATTAGTTCTCTTTGGTATTTTCACATTCTTTGACGGTTCATTCAAGTGCAGGAGAAAAGGAATATATAATAATAATATCGTTTAGATGAGGAATATAAATAATGATAATACAGAGAAGCGAGATTTTCACCGATAATAAAGAAGCATTTTTTCGCTGGCTTTGGGGAGGATCTTATCATTCTAACTTTCTAACACATCCAGGCGCTAAATTATTTCTGAGTGAAACGGCCAGAATGGTCCTGTGAATAGAAGAAAATTTCAAATAGGCCTCAAATCCCTTGTCAAAACATTATTTTTTAGGTGCAAGATTTTTGCTTGGCGACTAAGATTTCTTTGCTGTAGATTAAGCATTTTACATTCCAATTTACTTTTCAGCTAGTTATCATATTGCTGTTTTAATTGCAGCAACAAGTTTGAATTGTATGAGCTTCTTTATTGACATCTCTAATTTGGCTCTCAGGTCATTTATTAGAACTCCTGATGCGCTCATTAGCTATACTTTGGGACAAGTGTAACTCTCAAACAATTGTGCCAGCTCCCCGTACTGTAATTCTTAATGGATCTTAAGAGCCGGTTTCCAGGAGAGACTCGAAGAAAATAGAAGCCGCTGTTTTTTTCTTTTGAGTAATTCTTTCTCTTTCTAATAGTTTTCTCCAGCCTATGTATTTATATTTCTGAATAGTTGAGCGCTAAGGATTGACATATCATTTCAGACTATTTATCGAAAGTGCTAATGATCCAGTAGAATACCGAAATCGCGATGAATTCGTATATGATGCCAGGTGGACCTCGATTGTACAAGGATGCTTCAATTGCACGACCCAGTTCAGCCCAAGTGTTACCCGTGACGATACCAGCTGAAATGGCACTAAAGAGGCTCGCTGCAGAACTGCCGACTGATTTTGAACCTCATGGAACGCACCATCCTCAACGTCCCGTACATCTTGCAAGAAAGGTTCCATATTTGCTTCCATCTTTGTATCAGAACTTGACATTTGCTCCACTTTGTTTTGGTTTTAACACAAATATGAAAAGCTCTTTGATTACGGATTGCTTGGTATACTATGTACGCTACATTCACATCTCTATCGAGCCCTTATATATCTTCAAATTTGTCAACAATTTCGCAAGCCAACCCATGGCAATCAAAATTGATAATCAGATATAGATGGGCGAATTTAGATAGCGGGGCCTTTGATTCCCGAAATGCGAAGTCAAGTAAACTAAAAACTTGACTATCGCCGTGGGATTCTATACTGTCCTTGCTTTATTGGGTGTTCAAGAGCGAGTCTCTACTTTCGGCATTTGATCGCGAAGTGCCTGAAAAGGATACAAGTAAAAAACGCACTTAGCACCACTAAACTTGAGGATTATTTGTATTATGTACAAGAATTAGCTTCCAGTTTCCCTCACACTGTGTTCTATGGATGCTACGGCAGGTGGCATTTTTCATGAACCTGAAAATAAGTTATAACTTATAAAGTGATAGGATTCAGAGTCAACATTTGACAGAGAAGAAGTTGAGTAGGAGAACGGTATGTATTCAGCGAGATATGAACAAAAAGTCCGCCATATATCTGTGCTTAAACACCTTCCTCTCAAGATTAGGTCTGCAGATCTGTCAATCGAAGTTCAACATGGCAACGGTGACACAATATTCTGACTACCAGATCAACCAACCACTTCACTAGTCCGAAAGATAGTCTTCGCCATGTCGCGAGTAAGGAAATCGTCGAGAAGATGTAAGTGTGTTCGTTTAGGGAAACTTTCAGCGAGGAAAGCTATCGTTCGTGAGTACTCAGCATACATGAAATCTGATGGTACTGATGGCTTAATGATAACAAAAAGGAGCCAGTCTTAAAGACCCAACTATTTTAAATGATTATACACATCCCTGCCTCTATCAATTTCTTTAAGGGATAAGGATACCCTTCCTACAGACTTCTGCCCAACCAAGCCATTGTGGAGGCAACCGCGCAACTTCTTGGAACGGATCGCAGAGACTTCGACTATGATACAAATAACAGACACACTCTCACCTACGGCTCTGATGAAGGCGCTTTGTGGGTTCGAGGGGGAATTACGTATTTCAACGATGATGAGACTCTCAGGTCTGCAGTGGATGAAGAGCAAGAACCAAGCCGGATTTTTTAAATCTTGATTCAGGTGCATCGTACGGCGTCCTCAACATTCTTCTACAGAGTACCCTGCCACATACCAGCTATACTTGACAAGCGTTTATAGTGACCCCAACTTGCTTTCTGGTCAACAATTGCTTCATCGATGCAGGCTTCGCTGGTAAGACAACCGCAATCCACGAAATTGACGGTGATATAAATGCGTCCCATCTAAGAGAAGCTAGAACAATTTGAGCATGCAGTTGGACATGAGAACTCTAAAAGGAGTCTTAAGGTTATCAAGAATCCCGAAAGATGCTCACAAAAGAAAGTGTACAAATACATAATGTACTGCATCCCAACGTACTCAAATCCTACTGGATGTACTTATTCCACTCAAACAGAACTTCAATTGATAGCTTTGGCGCAAAAATTTGGTCTGTTAATTATATCCAATGATGTTTACGATATGCTATACTTTACTTCCCCATTTGGGCACTTACCTTGCCCACCGAGGAGATTTTTTATCTAGACAGGGAAACTAATGAAGACATGGAAAGTTATGGTAATACCGTATGTAATGCTACTTTCTCTAAATCAGTCGCACCAGGTCTGAGATTTGGGTACCAGGAAACAACTCTTGCCAGCACAAACCAAATATGATTTCCCTAAGGGCGGCTACTTCAGTTGGCTGACGTTACCTAAAGGATACGACTGGTCGGAATCAGATGCGAAGCACATATTAACTCTGTATGTAATGATTGGTTGAAGATGGTCGAAGTTTTTTTTTTTATTTGGTTTTTGATTCGATTTGTAAATTTACCTTTTGTCAATATGATGCATGTCCTATAGAATATTTTCAAAAAATGATCAAATCAAATTTTTTGTGGTGACGATATAGAATCAGAATTAGACCAAATCTTTCAAGGTCATAATATGTATATGAATTAGTCCTCTTCTTCTTAAACTAGCATAAATCATAATATTCTGAACATTTGTTCTATACCGATCAAAAAATGTAGGGTTATCTCGCGATCAGATGCCACACACCCCCTCGATCACACTCTATCATTGTGAACTCTACTTTAGCTCGCTAAAATTTCCCACTGTATCAGTAATCATGCGTCAAATTCTCGACCAACTTGCTAGCAATCGATATCTCTAGCCGCTAAATATGTTCATGTCGTAATTTTCGCCCCTCGTCCGGTGTACCATTCAATTATCTCATATCTAATCCCGACAGTATTTTTTTTACTTACCTCTGGGAGGGTATTACAAATATTGCTTGTTCATATATGCCGCCAAAGGGTTGCCCAAATTAAAGATAACTATGGATTTTTCCTGCTGAATGGTCCAAGCTCTTTTAAAAGCTGCGAGGCAGGGGAGAGGGGGGGCAATTTACAAAAGAGAATTGATTAGAGAAAGAAAGCGACGATCCCATACGTATCGCAATGTGGCAGCGCGACTCAGCTTAGGAATGAAGCTTAAGCACTGGAATCTTTTCCCAGTGAAAAGGTCACAGTGAATGATCGAATTTGTACAGAATCGACCTTAAAATGGTTCAAACACTAAGGTGACTCTGAAGCGCAAAGGATAGAGACTGTCGTGAAATTTATTTGTAACAAGGAAGTTGGAAAGCTGAGATTGTCACAATAGATAAATCTCGCCAATATTAAGTGATCACTCACTTACTAGTTCAGTTTCAAATTTACCAAACTTGAAGTGTTTCAAATAGATCCAACCTACCGGCTCGTGGCTCTCCTGCTTCAAAAGCAACGGCCTGCCTCGCATCGTCGCACATAGTAGGGTGACCACATGTGAGTACAGAAATGTTGTCCGAGGGATCTGCCTCTTGAATGTCATTTTGTATAAGCTCCAAAACTGATGGTCTGAAATCCCTGAACTGCACGTAAGGGAGCTCTCTGAAAAATCGTTCTGACGAGACGCAATCTGAGGATACTGGCACGGGTACTTCTTTCTCATTGGAATCACTTCTCATATTGCTCAATTCAATACCATCATGGGGATCGTTGAAAATGTTCCCTTCTTGCGGTTCTCCTTCAGTTGTATTAATGTTGACATCTGCCCTTCTCTCATTGTACCTGGTGACATATACAACTATTTGAACAAATTCGTACTGTTGCAACTGCTTCAGTTCTTTCAAGAACCATTCTAAACTTTTCCAATGTCTGATGACCCAGTAGAGTTTGACGAGTTTTGTTTTACTTTTTCCAGACTCCTTTCTCTTGGCAATATCATCAGCGTACGCATAGAGACCTGTGATCCCATTATCTCCCGCTAGGAGGATTACTTCATCGTACGAGAAAACAGGCCTATATTCACCGTAAAATCCTTCTAGTGCAATTTTTAGTTTGCAAGAGCCATCTGGTCCCTTGGTGAGACGCTTGTAAATACTTCTTGTCATGCCATCTTTTATCTTTATCAGAAATTTAATTGTCCCATTGTCATCAGAAACTACACTAAAAGGATGGGATTGGAAAAAAAGCCAGCTGTTACAAAAATAAATGTATCCAAAGGAGCCTGGTTTAGGTTTGGTGACTGTAAAGCCAGGAATGATGGTCAGAATCAACATTTCATCCGAAATAATCCTTGCATCCGCGGATTTGAGTCCGAAGGTTGAAATTCTAAGTATCCTCATAAGTATATCAAAGCACCAAATTGCAGCAGCGGCATAGGCCCATTGCCCGTACCCGTAACTTGCGATGTGAGACCAAGTGGCGGCCAAGAAGCCTATAGCCAATCCTATGTGAGCATAAAGAAAAGCTTCATAATAATGAGCTCTTAGATAGCAGAAGGATAAAACCACGAGACACGCACCTATGATCATAGCTACAACACCAGCAGCCGCGCCAGGCAGGTTATAAACACCCGAGTTCTCCCAAGCAACCATCGTTATTGTATGAATCAGGGCGGATAATATTGTAATGCGAGCCAACCATTTATGGTAGGTATAGAATGTTGACTGCCTCCAGCCTGTTATCCATAGCAAAAAATTGTTGCGACCTGCAAATAAATAGGTAGGAATCATCAAAAATACAGCAATTACACCAGATCGAATACCAACGTAAAGACATAATTGGTATGTTTTGGTTTTCCAAATCGTATCAAATGGATTAAAATAAATGTCGGTTGCATATCCGATTATAACTAAAGCGAAAAAAACAGATAAGACAACTGACTCCAATCTAGTTGGCAAATAACTGCCCAAAAAGGCCCTAGTGGCATGCTTGTCATGGAAAAGGGCTGGTAAAATCAAGTGTTTACTCAGCCATCTAAATGAGCGATGCCGCCCAATCTGCGCTTTGAGACGTAGAAAAACATGAGGTAATAATCTTGAAACCCAGTGATCGAAACCCGCAATTATTATTAATAAAGCCCAAAACCCCAAGAGACCAGCCCCCCATGCAATGGAGGCATCCATGGTCTGGAAAACCTCCTGATAAGATCTGTATTCTCTGTTGAAAAGCTCACTGTTATGGGAAATCGGAAAATTGGTAGTATTTGAGGCATTGTCTGACGTCTTGTAATCGTCAACTAGGTCCTCATTAGCGCTCGGGTGCAAAGCTTCCAATTTTTCTGATGTCGTCCCGGGACAGGCGGTCGATACGATTTTCTCAGGACCATCCTGTTCACTTTTTCTGTTGATTTCCCGGAAAGCACAGTAAACATATGTATCAAAAGCATCTATTTTTTCACGTAAGCGGTTATCTTCTCTAGACGGGCAGAACGAAGCTGATGGTGCAGTTCCTGAAGAATTCGTAAGAAAATCACTGGGGGATCTTCGGAAAAGTCCTAATGCAGTGGCCTGAATGAAACACAAAATAAAGAAACTGCACAGCCGCATCACAGTCCACATATTTAGATGCAGTTCCCCCCCAAGAGAAGCTTGGCAATCTGGTAAAAAAGCTTAGCTTGGGCTGGTTTTTATACATCTGGTAATATACTGTGATTTTCAAGAATTATAAAAATAGTTCCATATACGAAACAATTCATGTTGAAGGGAGATTTGTCAAAGTATATCCTTCTATGTATTCAGCCGAGCTAAGCCCCATCGTAGAAGTTGTCTCAGTTGGCCGCAATGCTCGTCGAAAGATAGCTGACATACTGATCACGGAATTCCTAGCACAAGAAATATTCTCACTATATATTTTTATCGTGGTGTGCACGGATGAAAAAATTAAAACAAGGGCACGCTCAATAATATTGCAGAATGGGGCAATAATTAAAGACAATTATGTTCGGGGGAGTCAGTTGGGCTTCATGTGTTTCAAACCAGTAAGGGCGGAATTTCTTATGTTTCGCGCGTTGACCCCGTTATTTTGATTTTTAATCAAAATTACAATTTGAAGTTTGATTAAATTAAGGTCCGCGAAAGCATAGCCATGTAACAGTTTGAAATTTTCTCGTCCGTCTTCGACAGAAAATATATAATAAGGACCTAGGAAATGTTAAATAATGATCTTTGCAATCTGGAGCGGTGTGCAAAGATTGACAAGCATCAAAGTTTGTGCTCGCTTTCGGTTGGCAAGGCGAGAATATAAATGGAGGGAAACAATTTAGAATCCTTTGGAGAAAAATCGCAGCATCGGTTGATGCGCTCTATAGAGCCTATCCCAGAAACATCCTCTTGTTACAGAGTGCTATCAATTTGTCTATTCTAGGTCTCTTGCTTCCAATCACAATTTCTATCTGTATCATTATCGGAATCGTAATATCTGCTTATGTGTCACCATTTCGTAGAACTTTTAATTGTTGGGGCGATGTCAGTTTGTTTCCTTTCGATTCCTTTATCTGGAGAACGATTGTTATTATGATCCCCCCTGTTCGCAGATTGACATGGAAATGGATACCCGTACATCAGAAGGAACCTTACTTTTTTAAGAATATGCATTATTACGTATGGGTCTGCTTTTTGGCGG
The DNA here is from genome assembly GCA_900186055.1 of Torulaspora microellipsoides. Classification (NCBI taxonomy): domain Eukaryota; kingdom Fungi; phylum Ascomycota; class Saccharomycetes; order Saccharomycetales; family Saccharomycetaceae; genus Torulaspora; species Torulaspora microellipsoides. The sequence continues at coordinate 2,813 of FYBL01000005.1, read as the reverse complement.
TGATTTATTTACTGTGGGATAACATTTTGACGGTGGTGCGGACCGCGTTTTGGTGGTGTTGTGATAAAATGATGGAAAAAGGTGCGATGGTCACCAAACTAGGTTAATTAAACTTAATAGCGACTATATAATGCCTATTTATGAGCTCACCAGCAGTCATTGGTACGCTTTTATGGACTAGATTCCCTATATCTAAATATATCTATTACTCAAGCCTGAGTGCCCCGCGTCTTTCAAAAAGACACCCATAGTATACTTCCAAAGTGTGATAATGCTCCATGGATAGAAGGGAATGTCGCGCTATTTCTTCTTGGAGTTACGTAAGATATTGTTATGAATGAAGCATGATCGTGCAGGGTGACTAGATAAGAGCACCTGACTGTATCTTGGCGCCATGATCTGTTTTTCCATAACGGAACATATAAAAGCAGAACGCTCGAAAAGAAACAGTCCTTTTTTCTTCGTGCCTGTGGGCCGGGTAAACTGCAAGGCCTGTGACAGAGCAGCACACAAAATGATCGTTAAGATAAACGGCAGATATACAGTAATCAACGGATGGTTGGTCGACAAACAAGCTAAAAGATTAATTAGGCCGTCTAGTAGGAATTTGAGAGATCTGTCCTCGGAGCACCGAAGAACTTTGCGACTGCGAGACACTATTCTCATCGGACGGTATAATAGTTCCCAGTGCCGACGCAGTGCTGTTCAGGAGCAGCTTTCGTTTGCGCAAACTGATCCACGATGGCGCCACTGGATGCGCCCGTGCGCGTGAGCCTGAAGGCGGCATACCTGCGGTGAACGTCAATTCGGAGATGTTTGGTGCGATTCTGCAGAGCATCAAGGACCAGAGAACGGGGCTCTACACCAAAGAGTTGCGCACGCTGCTGCAGCCATTCAGTTCAGCAGATCTGCCGAGAATGAAGGACGTGCTGTGCGGCGTCAACCCCGCGCTGATGGTGACGAGGGCCGAACTGGACCTGCCGGAGGACGTTTGCCCCCAGTGTTTTATGTCAGAGTCCTACTGCCAGTGCCTGACGTTTGGAAAGGCCATGGGCAACCTTGTTATCGAGGCACTTCTGGTGTGCCGTATGTCGGCTGCCGATGCACGGGCGAAAGGGTTCCTCAGCTGCATTCGACAGGGCAGGGGCCTCAGAGTACTGAATAATGTGGTCCACCAGAAGCAGAGCTGGACCAATATGTACGAGACTGCGACCAGCGTCGGAAGGTTTCGGCAGATCGAGGGCATTGACGTCGATGAGCATGCAAATAGTGGCCGTATTTTAGTAAAGATATAGGAGTTTAACGTATTCGAACGATTGGTGTAGCGCTAACGGGAGATTTGAGCTTCGTCAGTTTTGGTATGTATTAAAACGAAGATAGCGGCTGGTGAGAAAAGCATTCCCGTTTTGAATCTTTTCATGTTTAGCTCCAAAATCTGAAATTTCAGGAACAGAAAATCTTCCCAAATCCAATAAAATATATAGAAATTGATAGAAAAGAGTATTTGTGGAAGGTAGATAGAGGGAGGTGAAAAGATAGAAAGAGAAGAGTGTTTTATGAAGGTAAATAATCGATGTGTAAGATGATACGGAAATATATGACGGATATGATCAATAAATATTGGGAATGGTGAATAGAAGGATAAGATAAAGAAGGGTGGATGAATAGATGAGTGAAGTAAGAAAGTTATAATGATAAGAAGTGAGATATAAATATATGTAGGAGATGGATGGTAACTAAAGAGTAGAATAGAAAGAAATGTAAAAGATGTAAGTAGAATAATGGAATGGTAGAAATAAAGAAGATGAAGATGTAATTGATTGATGTGGTAAAGTTGGAGAAAGTGGGTTGAATTTGTGTGAATATTTGTGGTAATTGTAGATGAGGTAAAAAAGGTAGGGTAATTAAACGGTATGGATGTGGTAAATATGGGTGAGATGAAAGAGGAAGGATGTGAATGGAGGTGAGGTAAAAAGAGTAAAGGATGTTGTTGTGAGTGAATTAAGTGAGAGATGAAATTGAGGTGGAGTGAGTAATATAATAGCATGTTGAAGGTGGTGAAAGTGGTTGAAGATGTGATAATAAAAGGGTTAATATGGGTGAGTAAGTAAGGTAAAAGAGAGGGAGGAAAGTGAAAAATATGTGGGTTGTTTGAAAAGAAGAGTGAAGAGTGGAAAGATGTATTGTGGAATTGTTTAAGACGGTAAAGTTGGTCAAAAGAGATTGAAATTATTAGAATATATGAGTAATTATCGGTGCGGTTAAGAAGATAGAGTAAGTAGAGAGGTGAAATATAAGTGAGGAAAGTAAAAGTAGGGAAGGGTTATTTTGAGTAGGTGATGTAGGTCGAAAGAATAATAAAATAGGATGTTAAAGGTGATGGAAAGAGGTTGATTTTGTGTGAATTGGTGGGTAGTTTTTGTTGAGATTAAGAAGGTAAATGAGTATTGAGAGGGGAGGGAAATATGAGAGAGGTACAAGAGGAGGGAGGTGGTTGTTGTGTGGAATAAAGAAAGTGGGTTTGTGATGTAAGGTGGGTGAGTAATTGTTTGGGGTATCAAAATAAAAGAAAAGTGGTTGAATTGGTGTGAATTGATGGGGTATTTTGGAGGAGGTAAGGAAGGTAGGGTAAGTTGGGAATGAAATGGGTGGTAAATAGTGGGAGAAGCGAGAGAGGTAGGAAGTGGTTGTTTTGATGGGAAGAAGTGGGGATTGTGATGAAATTTGAGGTATATGTGCACCTATACGCCTCTTTTCCATTTTGACGGTGTTTACAGCGTTAAGGGTATTTTGACGGTGGTGAATTTAGTATG